>JAKTUZ010000001.1:600000-1148377 GCA_030556945.1 Hyphopichia buzzinii | reverse complement strand
CTTCTGTCAATTCCCATTCTTGATATCATTGGGTGCAAAAATTTCAATCTTGGAAATGGACCATCAAACCTTGGTCTGTTGAATTTTACCATCTATTTCCATAAAATGACATACAAAATCGTTCCTTCAAATTTTTTACTTTTTTAGCATTTTTCATATATTTTCAGCAAATCTCTAAAACGTTGTTGCAAAATTAAATTTTTCTCGTTCTCAAAATTTACTCTTTCATTTTTTGTACTTTTCTCTTGGGAAGCTCATGCTGGATTCGATCGAAAGCACGGAGCTGCATTTTCGTAGGCAGGGACTATTTGAGAAGTGCCCGCAGCAGATTTGGGGATAACGCCTGGGTTAGCTGAGTTAACTTGCTTACCTGGCTTACTTGAGCCTGGTGTAGGAACTACGTCAGTTGAAGTAATAGTTTTTCCGGCTGGGGCTCGAGGTGGAGCAGTGGCAAGAGTTGTACATAGCTCAGTTAAACAGATGGGGTCGAAACTAAGGTAGTGGTGACAGTTATAACGATAGGAGGAGAAACACCTGGGGGTCTTGACAACAACTGAACTGCATCCACATTCGTTTCGACCAGGGATAGTTTCAGTGGTGTAGGTTTCGGCCAATGGGGTGGTGATGGTTGATGGACCATCGCCCGGACCCTTGCTTACAATTTCAGTGCTACTACTTGGGGCGGTGGTTGTCTCGGTGATGGTGGGAGTTTCAGTGCGTGATGTGACGGTAATCGAGGGATCTTTTCATGAGGTCCGTACAAAGGTCTTTGATGTGGCAGAAATGATATTAGGAATAGTCCTGCCCAGCTAATTGCAATTGTCTCATTAAGCAACCTACTGGCCTCTGCAAAAGTTGGTGATTGCGGCCCGGTGAGTAGCTTCATCGGGCATGAGCACGGTCGATGTTGGTCAAGGAAGTGCAACAAGGAACATGTTCATGACGAAGTGTAACCATTATCCATACGTTTGACTGCACTATACAGATCAATAATTTATGTACCGATGTATATTCGTTAATCATGCGAAACAACTACTAAGTAAGCCGGTCACTGCGGGATCAATTCCCAACAGTTGAATAGTTCGTGTACTCCCTTGATTATGATAATGTCTTTCGCATACAAATTCCTCGTCGTACAATGCAGAGCCTGGTAGTCGCTTAGAAATGATTCTAATTTGCCAGATATCAGATCAAACTCCTCGGCCTCCTGGTATATGTAAAACAAGTAGTGCTTGATACCATCGTCAATAGACGACACCTGTGTTATATAAGTATCAGATATAAGGCTCGGATTTTTGCATAAGTCATCTAACGATCTCTCTTCCACCAAGAACTTGAAACTCGGGCTGGACATTTGACAAAGAATACTAGCTGTAGGTATTAAAAAAATCAAAAGAAAATAAGGGTGTTATATTACAATTCGGCGATTGACAAAATAATTCCTCGTGACAGCCTATTCTGATTCGTTGCGAGCTAAAAAGCTCCTGATTATTAACGCTTAAAATAGAAGCGAATTTCCTATCTTATCGCATTTCGACTTTCGTGGAGAAATGACACAAAAAACACTAGTGACATACAACAATAAGGGTCCTGGGTTTGACATACGTGCTAAACTCATCATCCTGACTACCTCACACAAGTACGAAATGCCACCAATGTATCCAGAAATGTAATTTTGCTAATTGTTCTGGCTTTCTTTCCCTCAAGTACAGACTGACTCAAAATAATCGAAGGTCCGCGACCCCTGAGCCTGAACTGTAATTATCCCTGAAGATTGACTGGTGACTTACTTTCGACCTAGCGAGTTTGATTTTAACAAGTCTTCAGTATCCATTGAGGGAGGTGTTACTTCTTCTCTTCGACGAACACCGTCGACATAAGCCTAGATACGCAGTGCATAGCTTGCTAATATGGTAAAATGTATTAATCTATACACATAACGGTAAATTAAGTGGAGCTTATAGTCAATTTCACTGGCCCCTCTTTCATCTCTTTGGGGAAAACATCCTCGCCAGTTTTCAAATCTAAACTGACAATATTGAAGAAATTGATATAAGAGTGTTCTTTGGTTATTTGAAGAAATGAGCCCAATTTCATTACTTTAAGTTGCGTAAAAAGGATGATTGCGTAAAAACGACGAAGAATTTCCTTCGTCTTATATGTCAAAGAAGAGGGGATATTAAGGCAGCCACATAATCGTTATCGTGTCTAAAAAGGTAGCTTTCCGATGAAAGCCGGATGCAGTAGTTGCGCCCTTCCCTCTGTGGCATCGGCCGTAACTTAAAAAAAGACAGATAGGCCTTCCTCGATACAAAATTAAAGTTCCCCACTATACATATTTAAGGTTGAGGAAGCAAGTATTCCGCATCAGCTGATAACAAAGACTGATAGCTTACCTTATCGCGGCAAAATTAAAGTTACTGACTATACCGTTCTATAGTAATATCTTCAAGGTTGAGAAAGAAAGTATTCGGCCGAAACTTGAATAAAGACAGACAGGCTTGCTTGTTACAAAATTAAAGTTACTGTCTATATATCTTTAGGGTTGAGGATGAAAGTATTCGGCATCGGCTGATATCAAAGACAGATCGGCCTACCTTATCGCGGCAATATTTTACTTACCGACTCTACAGTGTCCCAGTTGTATCATTGAGGTGGAGAAGGAAAGCATTGATAGATGATGAAGTTTTCAATGGGGACGGATAGGAACAGTTTGGTGGATAAGGAATGCTATAACGAGGACTAAGAGAAAGATAATTGAAAGACAATAAGAGTCCTTAAAAAGTTACACAGCAGCCACCAAATAATATTTACGTAACTCCTTAGTTTGCTTCTCTTCATGGCCATTGCGGGTGCCATAATTCCAGACGACTATTCTCTCACAGGGAGACTTGGTAAGCGAGTGGGTCAACTTCATACAGATGCACAAGAGGCAAACTTATCGGCTTGGAAATTGAACGACTTGGTCCTCCACAAATGATACCGCTGTTTTTCACAGTGGGTATTGGGCCCATCACGTTGTAACTTAGGGAGGGTCATATCATCCTTTCAGAAAATGGACTCTAAAACGGTTGAAAAGCACAGTTTGACGAAATGAGGTATTTGCTACAGTATTACTGTTTGCTGTCGAGAGATAATTGCGATTCACCCCAAATGAGCCTTGTTTGATCCTGAAGTTCGTTCAACATTTATATGATCCTGCCTTTATAGATCGTTTGAAGTTCCCTACGTCTCACGTCCCGATCAAATATGGGTTTTCTCTGTTACCTATTCTCTTCCTATAAGCCATTGACGATACAAATATACAACGAAAGTATTCAACGTACAATGCAGAATGAGTGTACTTTGCCGGATGTCGAACCGTGTTTGTTGTTCGTCCTATATAAAGCTGATCAGGTACATAAAACTTCTTTGGGGTAATCAGTAAAATCATGCTTAACATCGTGCTGCGGATCGATAAACACGGTCTCCATACCCTTGAATTTTATAAGCTTGTCCTAAATGTCCGTTCCACTTTTCAGACTGTCAGAGTTTGGTGGTTTTACAATAGTTTCAGGTGCATCAATTTATAAAGTTAAGAAAAGACGGCCCTGTAGAATTGCGAAAAATGTTAGACCTGATATTCAGCTCGCAAAAATAAATCCATAGAGCACGTCTTGTATAATCAGGCGTCTCTGGACTAGCCTTTGGATGAAACACACCTTCTCCGATCAACAGATATCCCGAGTCGCCTTCTTCTTTAACTTGATGGTGTCCTGTAATAAGGAGTCCATTTTTAATATTGATTTTGGTGTGGAAACCAAACCACACCATACGTACTCTTTCTGTATGCAACACCTTCCTAATTAGAGAAATTACATAGGCTTATTTAAGCCATTTAACCTGCATTTTGATTGTTATCATATAATTAGTATGTGGATTATTGGTGAAGATAAACTCTACTTGAAGTAGATTTCCAATGATACTGTTTAGATAGTCATTGACGTTTACAAAGAATAAGATTACCCATAATCACGCCCTAGTGTGATAATTAAATAAAATGGTACTTACAAATGCAAGACGGATTCAGGAAACTTACAACTAAGGATACATTGAATTATCTGAACTTCTTGGAAACGATTCGGAGTAAAAAATCTTGCTCATTAAATCAAGGTTAACCAGGTCAATTGTTCTCGCAGTTATTTCAAGATCATTAGAAAGGCATCATCAGAAACAAAATTTACTCTTGGTTCAAATATGATTGCACCTTGCGATAGAAAAAGTGTAGCCTTGATGAACCTCAACCTACCTATCCTTAATGGAAGACATGGTACTATAATGACACGAAAAGCTCAATAGACATTTGAGGGCGCAGTTTCAGTCATTACTACTCTAGCTATTTTCATGACTTCTTTCTTACTTCACGAACACAACGGAGTTTGCCAAGCCTTATTTATAAGTAGTACAAGATCAATTGAGTGGCCTAAACCTTATTTATAGGTACTACACGTTAAATTGGCTGATCTGGTGACCTTCTTGTACCAAACAAACTAATTTGTGACGTCACAATCGTAGATACGACGCACGGCTCGTATTGATTACATAACAACCCCACACACATATCAATATATAAAGAGAGAGTTAGAGTTAGCAATTTTCAATAACCTTTTGGATCAATTGAGCTCAAGATGAAATCTTCTCACGTCGAAGTTGAAGTAGACAGGCCAAATAAAGCTTTCACATTCAATGAAACGGTCTCTGGTACAACTCTGGTCACCGTTGATGAGCGAATCGATGTGAGAGACATCGTGGTTGCACTTGTTGGAATTGCTGAGTCTACCAACATGATGTCGACTTCTGGAACCGTGATCCCAGTAACACTGCTGCACAAGTTGTTTGAGAAGTCAATTTCAGTATTCCCTACTGCTGAAATGGAAAGTGTGGGAAAGGATAGTTTTACTTTGACAGAGGGAAATCATAAATTTAATTTTAGTTTAGAATTCCCAGATCCTGACTATTTGCTCAACTGTGTTGATAGAGGCAATATGAGTCATGTCAAGAAGTTTTTAAATGCGGAACCGTACTCTCATTTAACCTTACCACCAACGATGCTTTACTATAAGAATGCGTATGAACACACTCATATCGAATATTACGTTAAAACATTCGTTAGAAAATCATCGAAGGTTAAATTAGATTTGACCAACAAGTGCAATGTAGTGTTTATTCCAGATAACCTACATTTGAACCATTCACTCAAACATTTGAGTGATTCTCATACTTTATTACCAAATCGCAGCGAAGAGGTCATAAAAACCAAAATCTCCAGTAACAGCAATACAAATTTCTTTAGGAAAATGGTTTCTCTGAAGATGAAGGTACCTTTCGAATTGAGAGTAGACTTTATCAGGCAAGACACTTTACCTACTACTATTGGAGAAACCAAAAGGTTTTTATACCCTGGCGATAACTTGAGTAATATCCTTGAAGCCAATATAATTACACCCTATAGCTCAGAGGAAATTCGTGAAGCCGTTTCGCCTGGTTCAAGTAAAAAGAGTGATGGATTCGACCCAAAGATCTATATCAAGGGAACCAAAGTCTCTCTAAAGTCACAACTTTCATTTTATTCAGCTTATACTTCAAAGGTAAAAGATAAAGTTGTACTTTCTGAAAATAGCTTGAATCAGGAAATTTCATTGAGTTATTTCGAGAAACTTAATAACTCGAATCAAACTGGTTATAAAATTGGTTTAGATCCTGAATGGATGGATGCGCAAGTCCCCACTTTGGAGCCATCATTCTTAACTTGTCTCATCAAACGAACGTACATTCTCAAGATTAATGTGATATTGGGATTTAATTTCACCGACGAGACAAAGGAAATAAAATGTGAAATGCCTATATGCGTATTGAATGATGAAACAGTTCCAATAAATGAATTGGATCCTGCTCCCCCATACGAAGAAGAGGAACAAGAATTTCTTAGGAATTTCGATGACAAGAAGTCTGACGATTGAGATTGTGTTTTTAATTGAAATCTGTTTTATTGATAACCTCTATTTAGCTGAATAATATGTCATCTAAACTATTCTAATCAGGTAAAACCGTAAGCTTGAAATCAGGTCGAGCTGACGAAAATTCACACCTGTGCGAATTTTGCAACTAATATGGAAGTTCGGTTCCATCGTAATTCAAAAATTTACCACTGGATTCGCGATTGGCCTCAGAAATTAACTTAAGAAGAGCGGTGGCACTATCAGCAGGAGTTATCTTAGCAAGGTCCATTGCCAGGAAAAGGTCTGGATGCTCTTCTTGCAAGGCATTGAGTGCTTTTTTACCCATATCTGATTCGACTAAACCAGGATGTACTGGGACAACAGTATATCCATCAGACTTTAACTCATGGGACATCATCAAAACTGCAAAATTAAGCGCGGCCTTTGAGGCACCATATGTTCTGGTTGGAAAAACCATTGTTGGATGAAGTGTCCCTGCAATTGAGGATACGTAGAATATTTTCTTGGTCTCGCGTTTGGCTAAGTACTTCAAGAGAACTTTGGTGACCAAGATTGGGCCGAATGCGTTCACGTTGAAATATTCAAACCACTCATCCCTGTCAGTATCGAGAATGTCACCAAAGCAGTTTGCAATACCTGCGTTGGAAACAAAGACGTCAATTCCGTCGGTAATTTTTGCAACTTGAGCATCAAGCTTATCAATAGATTCTTGACTACTAATATCGAGCTCAATCACGTAGACATTAGGGTTTTCGGAGGCAAGTTTGTTTAATTCAGAAGCAGCCGCAGGGTTTCTAGCAGTTGCAATGATTTGGTTCGAGCTATGTTTACTCAATTGCTCGACTATAGCAAAGCCAATACCTCTGTTGGCCCCAGTGATTAAGTAAGTTAAAGACATATTTTGGTAAGGATGTAAAAAATTTGGTCAACGCATCGAATATTCTTGGACATTGCAATTCAATTTATATCAAGACACTGCATTCAAACTCCTGCAATGCTTACTAATGAAACCAATTCACCATTTCATGTAAGCTTTCTGTTTATAGATTGAAGGTTATTGCCGTCGCTCGCGTTTTGTTAACTCCGTTGATGTTGCTGACAAATCGACTGAACAAATTTAGTGAAAGTGAATAAAAAACAGCTTAGCACAGACTGAACACTACTAGTACATCCTGGACGTTCAAGTTACAACAATATCAAAGCGGATATATCGGTTTAGTATGTTGCTTATCTTTCATCGACCCTGAGTAATTTCAATTTAACAGTGTCTGTGTCGCCAAGCAGAATTTCTCAAAATATCACAGATCTCAAATCTCTATACATGTTTGGCCTATTAGAGGCTCTTCAAAACAATAAGTTCGTACACATGCCTGCTTGTCGATTCCCATCTCTACTACTAGTGTGGTAAGCCAACCCCGTGCTGACGTAATCGAGGTTGCAAAACTAATCGGGTGAAACAACGCGATTCGAAAATCTCTTAGATTATCTCCCCACCTTTCATTTTGCACGTAGAATGATACGGCAACTGCAATATCTTGAAGGTTCCCTGAAGAATTAGCCGTTTACCGAAGCCTCCCATAACTAGAAATTTTCTATAAACAATCCATCATGTTCCGTAGAATTCCACGCTTATTGTTTCGTTTAAAATAGCCAATAATTTTGGAGTTCACCCGCAAAAGGTTGCTTTCGCGGAGAACGGGGCAATTTTTGAAAGGTCCTTATATAAATGAAATTTGCGCCAACAGCTGAAACGTCTTCTTTTTCCATCAATTACCCAAGTATGTCCAAGTCAGTTTTCATTACCGGTGCCACCGGCTATATTGGAGGTCAAGTGTTATATGAACTTTTGAATAACGGTCAAGACTTCAAAGTCACCGCTTTGGCACGTAATCAAGCCAAAGCAGACCAATTGGTCCTGGCAACTGACTCTAAAGTCAGCACAGTCATTGGCTGCCTTGATGACTTGAAATTCATTGAAGAACAGGTCCAAAAAAACGACATCATCATTAACACTGCTGACGTTGACCACGAACCTAGTGCTGAAGTGCTTTACAAAGTATTATGCGAATCCAAAGATCCAAAAGTCTTGGTCCACACCTCTGGTACCTATGTTATTGCCGATGCCGATGACTTTAGCTCGAATAAGGGACCCAGCTCTAAAGTTTACTCGGATATTGACGACATTGAAGAAATCAACAACTTACCTGAAAAGCAACCCCACCGACCAGTTGATAAGTTGGTTTTGGACATTGAAGAGAAAAACCCTCTTGTTAAAACTGTCATCATTTGTCCCTCAACCATCTACGGTATCAGCAATGGCTATGTAAAAATTGTTTCAGCTCAAATTCCTTCATTGATTGCGGCTTTCTACAAGAACCAACAAGCTTTCACCATCCATTCAGGTAATTACATTTGGAACCATGTCCATATCAAGGATTTGGGTCAACTTTACTACTTGCTTCTTACCAAGATAATTGCTGGAGAAAGCATCCCAACTGGTAAGAAAGGTTACTACTTCGGTGCCTATACCACTAATGAAGAAGCTAGTTTGAAACCCACAAGTATTGAAGCAACATGGGCCGATTTGTCCAAAGCAATCGCCAAAGAAATGTTTAAGAAAAAACTATTACCCAATGATGATGTGGTACCACTTGGTCCTGATGAAGTTAAGAAGATTTTACCAGAGTGCGAAGGCCAATTATTAACTTCAGCCTCTAATTCAAGAAGTAGAGCTGATAATGGTATTGCTGTTGGATGGAATCCTAAGTATGCAAGTGCTGAAGATTTCTGGAACTCCCTTGTCCCTGAAATTGATTATTTCGTTAAACACAAGTAGATTACAATAATTGAATAGGATAATTATAATTATAGTATTTACCATTTATAGCGGAAATGAACGTTTTGAACATCAGTCAAATCTTTCAAATCAGTATCACGATTTTCTTGTTCTTCAACACCAACCGCAGCATCTCTGTTTTTGTTTTCTCTCCAACATAAGTACATGTATATACTTATTGATAATATAGCCAAAGCATAAGCACCAAAGATCGATGCTGCACCAAGTGTGTAGTACGGAGCTTGTCTATCCAACCAAAAGAACGGACCAATAATGTTACTGACAGCATAAGCAATAAACATAATTGCGTTAACAGTAACCTTACGAGTAAAACCAGCCGTGTTTGAGGTAAGGAGATTCAACGAGAGAATATATGGACCCAAGTAAAAGAAACCAAAATATAATGAAACCAATCTTCCAGTTAGATTAGTCAAAGGCAATCTATAAAGACAACCGGTAGCAATAAATGGAGGAATCAAACAAATGATGATCATCATGCCTCTAACTTGTTTTTTAGGATATAGTTTACCCAAGAAATAAACAGGGAAGTTAGTGATATAAGACGAAGCAGTTTGCATAAGACCGTTAGGAATGGTTAAAAGACAACTTTTCCTTGATGACCAGCCCAAGCCTTTCACAACTAAAGTAGAGAAGTTGGTAAGACCTCCATTTGGGATAGAAATAAAAATTTGGAACCAAAACATAACCCAAACTTTTGGATCTTTAAAAGTTTGCCATACCTGATCCCATTTAAACTCATTATTCTTGATACCAGTTTGATTTTTCCTAACCCTATCAATAGCGATAGCTTTTTCCCTATCGGATAAAAAATAACAAGAAACTGGAGAATCAGGCAAAAAAATTATAACCAAGATGCCATAGACCGAAGATAATGCACCTATAATCCAATAAAAGTATCTCCAAAGTTGATGAGGTGTATTGGTGTAGCCGCCGATGGCATAGCCGATTGTACCAGTGAATAGAGTTGATAACCCAGTATAGAACAAACCGGTCCTGACCACTTGTTCTTCACGTGTATACCACATAGAGACAATCAATAAATTAGTGACCACCACAGGAGCTTCCATAAACCCAAGAAGAACTCTAAGGGCCACCATAGTTTCATAATTCTTAGCGAATCCAGATCCGATAAGAATTAAACCCCAAACAAAAAAAGATACACCAACAACTTTGGCAATTGGGAGTTTCTGGAGAATGAACCCAGTGGGGAAGCACCAGACCAAATAACCAAAGTAGAAAGAACTACCGAGCCATGAATATTGTTCACCCACCATATGTAAATCTTCTTTCAAGCCATATAAGGCAGCAGTACTGTTGGAAACCTTGTCCATAGCGGCGAATGTGACGTTCAACCAAAGAAAAGGTAATAAAATCATATCAATTTTCCACCTTAATTTTTTCTCCTCTGCAACAGTATAACCATCTTGCAAGAAATCAGCATATTTAGCACCAATATCATCGTAGTGTTTGTCCGGCTCACTGGCATCAACGCTCCCTACCTCTTCTGTATTACTTTTAATCACCTTGTCGTCTTTACTTTGCATCTCACAAGTATAATACTGTTTGATTGCAACCACCGCATTTCGGCGTATTTATATACTTTTTAGGTAATTTCCAAGATCTAGATAGCCTTTCGGAAATCTTATAAATATCCGCGTTTCCCAAGAAACCGTTTCATGGAGAATCTAATCTCGATTTTTATCTCTCCACTTTTCAAAATTCCGAGAAAATCTTATCAGCCGCGATCACCATGAATTCTAAAAAGATTAAGAGAGCAAATTTTAGCTGTGATAGGTGCAAATTAAAGAAGATAGCATGTCAGAGACCTAGAGGGAATAGTCCGTGTTTCTCATGTCAAGCACTAGATTTGAAATGTGAGATAACGATTCAAAGGAAAAAAAGGAAAATGAAAGAAATCCCTGAGCTACATGAGCAGCTACAATGCTTAATGTCAATAGTGAAAAAATTATACCCTGATGTAAATTTAGATTCCCCTCAAGACGTATTCAAGCTCGGGGAAGCGCTAAATATTACCAAGGATGGGTATCCCACCTCTACATCAGACGAGAGTGTGGAACGCATGATCTATACAGGGAGATCCGTGGATGGCTTTGGCTATACTAGCAGTCATAAACATGACCACAATCAAGTTAAATATGATCGAGTAATTTATGATTTTGAAGATATTCCACATTATGTGGGACCATTTGGCTTCGCCAACTCTTTGACCACACTACTTAACACCATCATCGATAAGTCAAAGAGGAAAGATCTCAACTCGATCGAATTTATCTCGAATATGAATAGAAGAGGTAGCATTGTCTCTTCATTCACCGAGCAGATAAACCCGAAAATTATCGATGATACTAGTTATTTCCCATTTTTCTGTTTCTTTGATAAAGAACAAGCCGACTTTTATGTGAACGTCTTCTTCAGTCACTCAAATAAAGTACTACTGTGTGTGAATTATAATAATTTCATGGCAGACTACAATCTTTTTTGGGACATTCTCTCTGGTGCTACCGAGAATGGCACTCTAACCAACTCAAGAATTTGCTGTATTTATACAATTTGGGTTATTGGAATCACAATAAAGTTATTTCCAGGAGCACTGATGCAAGATACCTATGAGCTGGTCAACAAATTCATCAATATCATCAAGCTTTTGCTTTCGGATATTTGTTTGTGTCCTTCTTTGGAAGGTATTCGTTGTTTACTTCTATTGTCAACGTTTTTCGAGCGAAACATGCAACTAGAGACGGCCTACATATTGGGGGAATTAGCTCTTAGACATGCCATGTCATGTGGATTCCACAGACAATCAGTCATATCAAGCTTCCCGAATTCAGAAGAGATTCGGAGTTTCTGGTGGGCAATCTTCGATAACGAATTAAGACTTTGTACTTTCTTTGATAGAGCATCTACGGCTCAGCTAAATCAAGTAAATTTAGCTTGCAAGGACATAGAGAAAGTAGTTATTGGAACCGAATTTTTCAATGAAATCATGACAAAATTAAATAAATTGGTCTATGTTTCAATCACATTCAAAAAAAATTTACCCGATTCAATGAATATCACTGCCGAGATCAATATTCAAAGAGCATCTGAGATACTTGAGCAATTCGAAAGTTTTCGTAAATTCGCTTCCTCAAAATTTGACCAGATTAGCGATAACGATACCGAAAAGTCGGAAGTACTTATCCGCTACCATTATTATTTGATAAGCCTTCTGTTACCGTTTTTGCTATCATTCATTTCACAAAAAATTCATGTCAAGGAAAGTGGTAGGCAATTATGGAAACTTATAACCAGCTGTATTGAATCAGCAGTAAGTGTTTCTAATATTTTATCCAAGGCTGACAAATTCAACTTTTTCGAACGCTTGGAATTTCAAGGAATGACAATTGCTAAAAGTACCATGTTGGTGTTCTTGTCGGGATTTTTATTACTCAATGAGAAATTCAATCATAACGAAGATATATCCGATCTGGAGCACCTGAAAGAAAAGCATAATGTCAATATTGAAACTATTGAAGATGCTACAATAACTCTAAGAGATACAACATTAAAGAGAATTGACAAAACGAGTGGAACTTTAAGAATAATGTGCGTCTGGGTTCAAGTATTAAGCAAAGATTTTGAACTTATCAAAGAACTTTTCGGCCCTTGTGCCGATACCCCTCCCAAAAACAACCTATTAAACGACGAGCATATCAGTCCCTCTAGTATTTCTACAACTTATGATTTCAATTTCAATATTCAATTCTTAGAGAAAGAACTATTCAGCGTTTTATCCTAATCTAAGCTACAATAGCTTCAATGTTAACATCTTTGTAGACATCAAATCTTCTTTGGGTTCTGACTGGAATGTTTCTTCTCGACAGTTCAATTAACTCAGGATCTAATTCAGCGAAAACAACCTCTTCTCCAGTTCCAGCTTCAGCAATCACATCTCCATTCGGGTTAACAACCAAGGAATGACCATAAACTTGGTAAACTAAATTCTCACCTCTTGCTGGAGAGCTCATGATAACGTACATTTGATTATCGATAGCTCTACCACGAGCCAACAATTCCCAGTGCATTGGTCCAGTGACAGTGTTAAAAGCACTCGGGTAAACCATAGCAAAAGCATCTCTTCGAGCAGCAATGGCAGCGAGTTCTGGGAATCTAATATCGTAACAAATGGCCTTCCCCATAACCCCAAGACCGGGTAAATCAACCAACGTAGCTTTCTTACCACCTTCAAAAGTTGCACTTTCTTTGGTTACAATTTTACCTGGAATATCAATGTCGAAGAGATGAACCTTTTGATGTTTTGCAATCATCTCACCATTTTCGTTGAAAGTAAGAGAAGTGTTAAAAAGCTTACCATTTTCAGCTTTTTCTGGAAACGAGCCACCAACAAGGGTTATTTTGAGTTCTTTGGCAGTTTCTGACAAAAAATTGTAAACTGGCCCACCAGGAATGGACTCAGCATGAGCAATGTATTCTTCCTTCTTACAAGGGATACTGAAAGACTCAGGTAAGATCATCACTCTAACCTCAGGTTCATCCTGCTTAGCCTTAGTGAGAAGTTCCTTCACTCTCACCAAATTTGCATCTCTATCGTACGTTTGAATTGGTTGTACGAGAGCAATTTTTGTCTTTTGTTTCAACACTGGCATTTTTGTTATTTGTTCTGAATTGCCAGGGGTATAGGTCTCTTGTTGGACCAATTTATATCCCAGATCTAATTTGGAGGGGCTGTCTTAGATTCGGAGATTTTACTTTTATCCGCGGAAAAAAATTAATTTGCAGCCGATGCTATCAGGGACGGAATTTAAAAATGAGTATAAAAAGATGCAAAAAAAGAATATCAGCAAATTAATCGTGACAAATTACAAAAAAATTTTAAACATGACTCTTCAAAAAGAATACGAAAACGATGTTAAAGCCATTGAAGCTTGGTGGAAGGAACCAAAGCAAGCTCACTTGAAAAGACCTTATACTGCTGAGAAAGTGGCTAGTATGAGAAACAGTATAGTTACTGAATTGCCTTCTTCCATTCAAGCTAAAAAGTTATGGACACTTTTGAATAAGCATAGAAAAGAATCCAGCCCAGTCATGACTCTTGGGACTGTGGAACCTTCTCTCACTTCCCAATTGTCTCGTGCAGGTTTAGAGTGTGCTTACGTCTCCGGTGGTGTTTGCGGGATGAATCAAGTGGATGAACCAGGTGTTGATCATGCTGATTATCCATGGGATACTTTACCGAAAACTGTTGGTAAAATTTTCAGATCCCAAATGTTCCATGACAGAAGACAAAGACAGCATTTACTTTCTTTATCTGAAGAACAACGGAAAGAATACCCTGAATTCGATTACATGATCCCGTTAATTGCTGATGGCGATATGGGCTTTGGCGGTCCAACTACCATAGTCAAGCTTGTTAAAAGTTTTGCTGAAGCTGGTGTTGCTATGTTTCATCTTGATGATTTGGCTATTGGTGTTAAAAGATTCACTCAAGGGATCGGTAGAACCGTTGTCCCAACCTGTGAATATTTAAGGAGATTGACTGCTGCTAGATTGGCTTTAGATATGCTAGGTGCTGAAACTTTGCTTATGTCCAGAGTTGATTCATACCACGGGGGATATATCACATCAGTAATTGATCCAAGAGATCACGCTTATGTTATGGGATCGACCAATCCTGATATCAAACCATTGATTCAATACATGAATGATGCTCGCGATGCTGGTGAAAGTGTTGCCAAGGCAAGATTGGACTACTTCAAAGTAGCCAAAGTGATGACTTTCGATGAAGCTGTGAAAGCAGCGGTTAGTGGTGAAGAATATGCCAAATATTCTAAATTATTATCTTCAAACAAACTTGTTGGCTTGGAGCAAAGACGTAAGTTTGCTTCTGAATCTTCCGACAAGAAAATTTACTTCGACTGGGATGTCAGCAGAAATTCCTATGGTCAATACTTATTCAAACAATGCGTTGAAAGTGTTATCGATAGAGCAATTGTTGCTTTACCTTTGTCAGATACCACCTGGGGAAGAATGGATGTTCCCAACTGGGAAGATATTGTTAAATTTCACACTGAAATGAATAAAGTGGCCCCTGACAGGATCTTTGGTTTCGGTTACACAGGTAAGTATGATTATGCTGCCAATGGATGGTCTCAAGAACGTATTGATAACTTTCAATATGATCTTGCCAAATTAGGTGCTGTCTGGCAGGTCCAACCAATTTTCGCTCTTCAAGGAATAAATCATTTTACCAGTAAGTTTGCCGAAGTATGGCGTGATAAGGGTATCAGTGGATATCTCAGTGAAATTCAACTTGATGCAGCATCAAGAAAACCAATTGCAGGGGATGGTGTCGAAACTGCATGGTCAGGTGCTTTCCTTGGTGACGCATACATGGATATTTCTGATGCTTTAGATAGTACTATTCCAAAGTAAAACTACAATATAAATCGTTTATAATAAAGAAACTTTTTTGAAAGGATATAATTCTGAAAACCGAAATCAAAGAGGGACGTTAAGAAGTTTACATAATTGGAACTTTGAAAGCTTCGAACTCGTAAGTCCAGCTGTCGTAAGAAGCTTGGTCGTATTGACAGGTGAAAGTGGAATTACTGTTCCAAAGAGGACGAAGAGGCCATTGACAAAGAAGCTGTTCTTCACCAGCAAATTCACCGGAAGAAACAGTGGTATTGAGACCACTTGGTTTGTTACCATTTTCAACCCAGTCAATCATAATTTCCATATTAGTCATTGGGTATGGACCGGGTTGAAGGGCGTTGGCACCACAGTGTGCAGCACCTGGGATAAGGTACAATTGGTACCAGTCAGCCATAGATTGATTAGCTTCATCATCAGTGGCATTACCGTACATGGTGGTACGGACGGATTGCCAGTAATGAATAGAGGAAGCAGCAGGGACCGATGGATCGGATTCACCATGGTAATGCAATAATTTACCACCACTAGAGTAGAATGGAGTTAAATCAGCGACTGTAGACTGCAAAGAGTCTAAGTAACGGTAGTAACCAGTAGTCATCCATTCAATCAAGGTGTCGTAAGTGGTTCCGTTAAGAGTGGTAAGGTTGTCAAGATCTAACAATTGAATGAATTTGGTAACATATTCACCACCAAGAGAAGAGATTTCGAGTTCCCAAGCATCAGTTTCATTATTGTATTGAGTACCAGCATCACCTAATTCCGAACCAATTTGCCATGAAAGGTAAGCTCTTTCACCTTTAGTACTGAAAAGACCATCATAGATAGCTTGAGCAACAGCAACACCTTCGGCAGAAACGGTACCATTCTGTTCAGGAGTAGTAGAAGTAACACTACCTTCAGCTCTTTTACTGAAACCGAATCCAAGAGAAGTGCTGGTTTCTTCAGCACAGTAATAAGGTTCACCAATAATGGAGGATAAGTTGAAGTGAAGCTTACAAAGATCAGTACGACCGATGACACCGTCTTTACGCCCGTCAAGGGCATCACAAGCTTCAATGGTGGCATTGACGATTTTAGCAAGTTCACAAGGAGGTGGGTAGTAATCCAAAGTGTGTTCGACTTCAGCAGGGAAAACATGGTTAACTTGTTGTTGAGCATAACGGAATGCTGGAGCACCAGCAACAACACCATCATATTCTTCACCCCATCTTTGGACTTGACTCATTGCTTCACGACCACCATCGGAGCAACCTTCGAAATAAGTGTGAAGTTTTTCAGAGTCTGAGATATCGTAGAATGAAGTAGTGAGGTATTTACCAACTTTAGTTAATTCACCTAAAGCTTGGTAGCCGAACATATAGGTAGCATCCCAATTGATAGAACCATTACCGTAAAGAACCTTTTCATCATAGTTGTAGTTGAATGAGTCGTAACCAGCACCAGTTGCACCAGAAACAGCACCGTAAGGCAAACCACCGGTGGAAACAGATTGAAGAGCATAACCACCACCACCGGCAAGATAGAAACGGTTTTCAAAATCAGAAGGATCTGGGAAGGCGTAAACAACTTGAACTGAATCACCTTTACCCGTGTGGGTGTATTCTAAGGTGATGTTACAGAAGTTGTAATTCTTGGTGGTACCAGAGCTGGTGGCTGCAGAACCATTTTTAACCACGTTGGCGGAAACAGTATCAGGTAAGAAATCAATACCCAAGATAGTACCATTCGATGGTAAAAGAGATTCGACGTAAGAATTGGTACATAAATCTTCAAGAGAGGAACCAGAAGGGGATGATGAAGTTGAGGTAGACGATGGGGCAAGAGCTGCGGATGAAGCAGGAGCTGCCAAAGCTGTTTGGGCAAGAATTGCTAATACAATTCCTTTGATCATGTTTGCAATTGTTTTATCTTGATAATCAAAATAATCAATTGTGACGATTTGAGACAATATATATACTCATATATACAAGGCTTATACTAGCAAGTGGAATGATGGTGCAATTGAAACGCATCGCGGAAACTCGGATAAATTATGCAACTACCGACTAATGTAGCCAGTTTCGTTCCATTTAAGTTAGTGGCAGATTCAACATTCATAGCGAATACCGAATCCCCATACTACATTATTAGGTACCGTGCATGTGCAGGATCTATTCTATTGACAAGGCGTTGTGGTTTGCTGCTATTGACATCGAGAGTGGACTTGTTGACATTGAAAGCCGACATCACACACCTTTATTTTCTCAAGAGGTGTGATCTTGCAACTAGCCTTACATATTTGGCTTAAACATATGCACATACCGGCGCAAATCCATGAAAAATGTGTCAAATGTGCTTGCGAAGAGAACAGAAAAAGAAATGACCGAAAAAAAAAAACGGTTGGGCCGAAATCGGGGAAATCTCAAATTGGCCGATTGCTCGATAGTGGGGAGCAAAACAAAGTCTCAATCCAGTAAATTGTAAAATTCGAGGCCAATAATGTGACGGGGCTCGGTTTGATGCGGCTTTGATGAGTAGCTCGAAGTTGAGATTCAAAACGACAATAGCATAAACACGACATACAAAGCTTTTGCTCTTATTGCTACATATGCCTTTAACTAATCAGGCTTCACCCGAACAATAGGTTTGTGTTGAGTTAAATCCCGTAAACTTGTAATCTTCTATAGTACTAGCAAATATATCTGATGAGTGGTTAGTATAAATGGCGAGATTACAAATCATCGGTAGTTCTCTTCGCCGAAACTCAGCTTTGGTATGTCAACGACCGATATCACCGGTATTGAATGCCAGGGCACTAGCGAATATTTCAAACGGCAGGTTATCCATTGAAATTTCATGTCTTTTGATAATTTTCTTCTTTGAGGCGAGGTGCTCATCGACTTAGCCTCGCGCTTGAAACAAAGGCTCAGCCTATTGAACCGATACGATGGACAGTACAAGATGCACCGAGAAGCTTTTAGTGATTGATAACGTAATTACGGGGGCTGAGAGGTCTAACATTTTGCTGTTTTAAAAACCCTTTTGCATGGGGCTGTACATACATGCAATGATATAATAGGGCTGTCTGGCATCATCCAACTCAAGACTGCGGTTCTCATTTTAGTGTCCGAACAGTTGTAGCCAGCTGCTCAAATTGACATTCGATTCCGTGGGTTCACCTGGGAGTGTTATCTTGAAAGATCATTTCAACCCAGCCAGCATGGTTCCACATCAACATCAAACATTAGGAATCACCATGCCTTCTTAAGTGATGCATCACGGGAGTTGAAAAGTTTTGAAGTTCTCACTCAGACGTTTACTTCCAGCATAATATCCCATCTAGCAACATCATGACTATAAATCTCCCTTCATTGGGAATCACTCCATACGAATGCCCGGTAGTTTTTCTCAAATATACCTGACAGAGTGTACTTATAAGTTGAAAAGCTGCAAAAAGTGCGGGCTTTGACCAAATCCCGTCTTGCATAAATATATGTTTGAACATGAATCGCTAATTATCAATGGTGGTCTTTACGATACAAATGCCAATTTCTGAAGAGATTGAAAGACAGGCAGAGTTGAATTCCAAACTCCCACCAGTTAGAGCAAGAACAAATGTGAAACACGTCAGTAGGGCTTGTTTGAGGTGCCGCAAAAGACATTTGAAATGTGACGGGGTTACGCCTATCTGTGTTAAATGCAAAGATACAGGGAGCATATGTGTATATGTTGAAAGCAAAAGAGGTGGTCCCAGGACGAAGAAGACTTCTACTAATAAGCCACAAGTACCTGTCCTGTTAGGTACCGGTGAGTATTCTGATACCAACTCTGTACCAGCAAGAGTGAGTACGGAATCCCCACCAAAACACTTGATACACGAGGAAGATTCTGGAGAACGGATGAAAATCTCTAGTAATGTTGAGTCAACTTATCCTTCAGCACCAAAAGACGTCATAATGAAGGTTCCTTTGAAATTGGAAGATATTGATTTTGGAATTCGAATCGAAAACAAAACCAATCTTATAGAATCCATCCGTGTGAATGAGGAAGAGATCATTAATGACTTTTATAAAAATTGGCAGAATAAGCATCCTGTATTACCCCCTAAGGATATGATATACGTTTATTTCCAAGAAATTAGCATCAAGGAAGAATTATTGTGTATCATGAAAATACTAGTTGATGGCCATCAAGGTAATATATTCTCAAAAAATGTTCAATACTTGAGTGATATGTTAATGGAATGCTTGAATGTTATCAAAAGAAATGACTTTATCGATATTACCACTTTGCAATGCCTTTTTTGGATATCTTTTACTGCCCATATATCTGGTCTTCATATTCTAAGTAGAAGAACTCGACAGTTTAGTGTCCAAATGATCAAAGCTTTAAGAATAAACCACATCGACCACGACGGTCTCGTTGTGAACACATTATCGTCAAGACTCAACCATATATCGGAAGAATTGGTGCTAGACTTGGCCAGGAAAATATTTTGGGAAACGTACTTTCTTGATGTGATAGTGGGATCTGCCGATGGTGATATTTTGAGCAATTTTGTCACCATGAGTATAAGAATTGAATATCCGACATCTCCACTGGCTGATGTTTTCGACTACAAAGGCAGAGCAGATGCTGTGGAGTTAGTAAACCAGTCTATCAAAATTAACCATGCAATAATCAATAAAGAGCCACTTTCGCTCCATCTTAAAAAACTAAGAGCCTCTCTTAGTTTGATGGAATTAAAATTAAGCGAACCTATTACGTATGATTCTCCTCCATTGGTTAATATTAGAGGCCAAGTAAACGAAGGAGTTCATCAATCTTTACTACTATACAATTATGCCAAAATATTCTTTCACAGACCAGTTTCCTACTTATGGAACATAAAAACTCCGAAAACTCCAAAGTGTAACAATGATTCTCAAGATTCAGATGAAGATTCGCCATATGTTGCTGAAAGCGAATCACAACGCGTTGTTGAAACTTTGAAAACAATTGAAGCAGCAGATTCTATCGTACAGGCACTAATTGAAACTGGGGAACAAAACGTGCTTCAAAGATCTCCTCTTGTGGCCTGTTCTTTGGCATTTGCATCTTTGGTTCATTTGAGTGCTTATGTTTGGATTGAAAATGGGTTGATTTCATCTCAAATTGATAAAGATGCCTTCTTCCCTAGCGACTTGGACAAATTGTCAGACCATATAACAATTGCAATATCAAACTTGAGTATAATTTCGGCCCATTGGCCTTTGTCTATACGATTAGCTAACCATCTCCAACACTCTTTACAAAAGCTTAAACCGAATCTTTACTGCAAGGTTCAACAGTATTTGTCCAAAATTGAACTTCAATTGAATAATATTGGGATAGACAACGGATCTTCAGACAGAACAGATTCAGACCCTTTCTTTCTCAACTCAATAGAAGACAATGATTTTTTTAGTGAAGACTTCAACTACGATGCTTATCGATTGGAACAGGGGAAAAATTTGGATCTCCTCGATCAACTTTTAAGTGAAATGACAGAGCCGAACATTGATCACCTACTAAATTCGAAGTCATATGTTGCCAACACTAGATATGACTGGGGTTTCAAAGATCCGGATGATCTGGTTAAAAAGGAGTGAGGATACTTTTATTTTATTCATATCTATAATTTATCAAAATCTATTAATTATGCTTTGGGTATATAGTAGCTGACGGACCTGGTACGGAAGTGACATCAGCAGATGATGGGTTGAAAGGAGGTACAGAGGCTGGAATCAAGATTGGTTTTGCCAAAGCGATTTTACTAGAGTTATTAGAGCTAGAATCCGGGCCAATAAGTGATCCCAGAAGCCATTTCCCAGCAGTCTTAACAAGTTCAACAACCACGGGTTCAACACCAGGATATTGTAAATTAGAGAATCTTCTAGTACGTGAACATCCTTGAATTGGTGCAGAACCATTCATCATTCTTTCCAACCAAGCATAACCAGCAGGGACACCTCCTAAAACTTCAGAATCGTGGGACGTAGTCTCATCAATAGCAAATTCGAAAGATTTCATACCTCCGGAACACCAATTGTCATAGACTCTATTGGCATTTTCTTCAATTGGAGCAAGAGTATCTTTTTCGCCATGAAACAAGAAGACTGGGATTTCGGGGATCGGACCACTCGAGTTCAAAGCCAAAGTGTTCTCATCTATAACTCTTTTCACAGTGGGCTCATTCAAAATTTCTGATCCATTAACAAAGTATCTGGAGGAACCTTCGAAAAAAGATTCGTACGAAAACTTGGTAGCAGAGTCAAGTAAGCATAAAGTCTTAGCTTGTTGGAAGGTGTCGTATTTGGAAGGGTAGATTTCTCTTCGATAAATCAGCTTCAACTCAGGGTATTCATTTGATAATCCAATCATAGTACCAGGAATTAAACCGGACTCTGCAGAATCATCGTTGGCAAGGGCACAAGAAGTTAAGTTAGAAACAAGACCACCAAAAGAGGCACCAACAATGTTTTTAATCAATTCAGGAGAATAGACCGGTTGTAGTTCAACTGCTTTAGATGACGGAATACTTCCCCCAGAGTATCCAAAAATACCAACCTTAGCATTAGATTGGATTCCTGTCACATTGTGGGATGCCAACAATCCTCTAATTGAGTCGAGAGTGGCCATTCCGTTTTGATTACCGGCACCAAATCCGCCATTGGGGCCCTCATAGTCAGGGGTTGACACGAACCAACCTTTATTTAAAGCAATCTGCATCAAAAGCATTTCAGCTTGAGAGAGAATTGTGCCGGAGTTTCTACCGCCCACTTGAAGAACGTATGATGGTACACATTCCGAATATGGTGAATCCTGGGCAATTTGATAGGACAAGACCTTGGAAGGGTCTGCATTGTGAGGCTCCATTATGGTTGAAACTATGGCATTAGCATTACCTTTTGAATCGGTCGATCTGACCAAGATTTGCCATGAATTTTTGACATTTATTGGAATCAAAATACATCTTACTTGGTGAGGAGTCACTCTTGACTTCAAAATGGTACCTGGAGCCGCGCTTTCGAACCCGACAGGAGGAGTGTAGAAATCATCTTCAGCAGGTGGTGTCAACGGCACTGATGCTGCGAGAAGAGTCTTGAAAAATAGAAATGAAATTAATAAGAATTGAAGCTTCATTACTGGTTCACTGAGTCTATGACTCGGTGTATATTTGGTAATGGATTCATATTTATACTCAACTGTCGAATTCCGTTCTCACCACCACATAGTTTTCATGTTGGTAAACACGTCTCACTCATACAATAATAATATGTCAAAGTATTGTCAGTGAGAACAATAACTTTTTCAAGTGACAAGGGTGCGGTTTGTATCCCATTCATGGTTGTTAAATGATGGACGCCTGTTTTCCCGGAAACTATTAGCGATTGAGAAGATGCCGAAAATATCCAATGGGAAGACAGTTATGGCATGATCCGAATACTCGACTTCAAATTGCAGAGAGAGCATTCAAGTGATCGTAACAATTGCTGGAAGAGCGTCCCCACCCAGCGTTGCCCCTCGACGTTGTGTTTTGCATATCTTGAGTGGAATAGATTTTTTAGATCTGTGAGAACAATGTGGTAGCGGTCACATAATCAGATTTGCCCAACAAACGTGTTTAAAACTGTATGGATTTCGAGCAATGGTGAACGAAATATATTTAACAAAGGAAAGTTAAATCACAACACTGGAATTAGAATTAAAACTAGAATTGAACATTATATCAGATTTAAATCAAAACTGGACAAAAACTTGAAATAAAGCATGTCCTTGGAATAAGACACGGAATTTGAATTTTATTTGAACTTGAAATTGGAGCCTCAATAAGACTTGTAATCGAAATCAAACCGCTTGCCATCTAATTCTTTGTAGAAAGTTAGACACTCTCGATAAAAAAATATAATTCATCAGGAATGTTTAACTGCCACTACATAGTTTCTCTTGACGGTGAATTGATCTGTGAAGAATACTTGTAGCTGACGGTATGTCTAGTTTAATAGCAGCTGCAGTAAGAGGTAAAAATACTACTCATGAAATGAAGCTTGAACGTACACAACCAGTAAATGTTTTCAGGCATTCCGATTCACGAAGCGAGACTCGAGTTCGAATAAAAGGCCATTTCTGCATAAACCTAATTGTCAGAGGAGATCAAAAATGCAATAAGGTAAAAAGTCATTTTTTTTGAAACAAGCAGTTTTATGGAAATGTGGAGTTAAAATCAGCTCGGGGTTTTGTGGAATTTTTCGAAACTGCTGCAATTTTCTCGAAAAAGGTTGATTCTTTGCGAAACTACTTCTCCATGGCTAAATCAATGACTCACAAATTGCAAAAGGTTGCAAAAATCCTGTAAAAACCCTTTTATCAAAGAGATAGTTCAGACTAATGTTAGCTGCCTGAACTATCCCGAATACGAGTAGAATAGCCATGTAATATGAAAATGAACGGGCAAAAACCCACACCTCATTTCTATAAAGAGAAATTGGGAGCAAAAAAATTAGGTGCAGAATTAAACATTTCTTGTCTGTTTAATTGAATATATATACTCCTTATTTGTCCTCAAATTATGCTCTGACCGATGTCAAAGATGTTAGAAAAATACTCATCGGATGAGTCAAAGTTCGAAGCAATACTAAATAGAGATCCCGACTCTGAAGGGGTATTTGTCTATGGAGTTATTAGTACGATGATATGTTGTCGCCCAACATGTCCTTCAAGGCCCCCACTTTTGAAGAATATTGCATTTTTCGATACAATCCAGAAAGCCATGGTGAACGGCTTTATCCCTTGCAAAAGATGTAAACCAGAACAGAAAACCGGGTGGAATAGGACGCGTGACCTTGTGGCTCAAGCGTGTATCATGATAACGAATATGGCCAAATCAAAGAGACGAGCCAATATTGACGAAATATCAGAGAAATTGGAAGTATCTAAATGGCACCTTTGTCGTAGCTTCAAGAATTATACTGAATTAACTCCAAGACAATATTATTTGAAATGTGTTAATGGTTACGATCCATTAAAATCAAGGCCTTTACCCGCTATTCAAACCAAACGAAATCTTTTACGACTCAAAAAGCTAAGGGAAAACGCTGAGACAAATCAAGAAGAATCACTGTCGACTTCGAGCTCAACACCGCCGAAATCATTAATATCGACACCGAAAATGGAAAGGTCAGATACATCGCAGGATTTACCTGAATTTATGAATGAATCTTGGAATGATGTGCAGCCTCTCCCATTAGATTTCACAACGGCTTTTAATTTGGATAAACTGCTTTATTCCGGTCTTTCATTTCATGATAATAAATTAGACGATATCTTTACAGAGTTGCCACCAAGTGATCACTTGAATCCAACATCGAAATAATAATATGGTATATAATGACTAGGTAATGTACAAATTCTTCTTAATTATTAACGAGTAGACAGCGTTTGCTCCAAATTTTGCATCTCTATAGGTTCTGGATGACGAACTTGTCCCAATTCTTGTTGGTCCAACATATTTTCAAAAAATGTCGTCCTCAATTCATGCCAACGGGTCAGGTAGGTTGACAACGATAAAAGTAATAAACTGCTTAAGAACTGAAGACACCACCATAATGTAGACGTTGGAAATTTACCAGTATAGACCCAAACGACAATAAGATTTATTATGTATATGGTAAGAGCAAAATCCCATACCATTTTTGATCTCCCCACCACTATTGTCACAAACAAAACACACAATAATGAGTCAAATAACCACATAGCAAATAGTGTAAGTCCCATTGCATTATCCAGGGTAATTACTTCCCACAGGAATACCCATTCTACTTTGAAATCATATCCATTTAATGATGACACCAAATGAAATATAATTAAGGCAGTTAAATAGTAGAAGCATTGTAATATGATGATTTGGAAAAAAAGTTTGGATGGGCTATTGATATCAGTTGTTTCATTCCCAATAAACAATCTTCTATACCCATTCAGAAACATGATGAGCTGTTTAATACAAAAATATTCTAAATATTTAAATCGCGTTTAGATCTAAAATTATGTACACCTATTTTTCTTTACTTCTTCTTTCCTTTAACTTTAGCATTTCTTGATTTTCCTTGGTAAGAAATACGGTCTGACTTGGTCTTTTTATATGATCTACCACCACTTTCTTTCTTAACTTCCAATGCTTTTCTCTTCTTAGAATTAACCTTCTTTCCTTGCTTTGTCAATTGTTGCATAGCTTGGTCTTTATGGCTTTTCTTCTCCTTTTCAGATTCAAACCAAGTTCTTTTCGGACGGGATTTGATTTCTTTCTCATGTTGGATCAAATTGTTTGCTTTGTTTAATTCCATTTCAGCATGAATAAGTTCTTTAGCCTCTTTTTCTTCTAGTAAAACTTCTTCGATATCATTCTTTTTGTTTTCAATGATTTCATGTATATTCTCAACTTCTTTCCACTCGACATTACGTGACACAGCCTTTCCCTTCAGTCCATCTTCACTGTCAGCGATGGATTTAAGTGATTCCTTAACAATTGCCCTATCTTGAGTTGCTTCACCAACAAATGTTATGGATTTACCGTTTCTACCAGCTCTAGCAGTTCTACCAACTCTATGCAAATAGATTTCATGAGTCTTGGGCATGTCATAATTGATAACAATTTCAATCTTTGGAATATCCAAACCTCTAGCGGCCAAATCTGTACAGATTAAAACAGGGACAGTCAAACTCTTGAAATTGCTAACACTTTGAAGACGCTGTTCTTGACTCAAAGAACCATGTAATTCGCCAACTTTCATACCTAATAAACCAAGAATAATTCTCAATCTATGAGCAGCTTCTTTTCTACCAACGAAAACGACAATACGACTTTGTTGTTGTGGATCAACATTTTTCAATAAATTGAATAATAATGCAGGCTTGAGATGATCCCTTTTACGAATACGAACGAATTCTTGCACCAATTTTGAAGAAGCAGCTTTTGGGGGATCAATCATGATACGAACTGGTTTATCCAAAGATAATTGAATTAAATCTTGAATCTTGGTATTCATGGTGGCAGAGAATAATAAGGTTTGTCTCTTATGTTTTGGAATTAATGATAAAATTTCTGTAAGTTCAGCTTGGAAACCTTCTTCCAACATACGATCAGCTTCATCAATAACCAAAACTTCCAAAGATTCAATGGTGAACGATGCAGAATTTCTAATGTGATCAATCAATCTACCTGGGGTAGCTATAACGACGTCGGGCCGACTTTTCAACTGTTGTTCTTGTTGTCTTAAATTTAAACCACCAACGGCTAAACCAAAGTTCAAATTATTAACAAATCTACCGATTTTTTTACCAACATCACAGACTTGGATTGCCAATTCTCTTGTAGGTGTTAAAACAAGGACTCTTGTGGATGCGACCTTACTAGGCTTATAAAGTAATCTTTCAATGATCGGAATCATGTAAGCAGCAGTTTTACCGGAACCAGTAACGGCACCGGCAACCACATCTTTACCTAATAAGGATATAGGAATAGAAGCAGATTGAATTGGAGATGGTTTGGTATAGCCCAATTGTGCTAAACCTTTGAGAACTGGACGTGATAATTGTAATGACTGGAAGTTGGTATGAATCTGTTTTTCAGCAGCTTCGGACTCTTTTTTATCAGCATAAAATTTAGCCATTGCTTCGGCTGAATCTTCGTCATCGGACTCATCTTCAGAATCAGGTTCGGGTTCTTCAATTTGCACTTCTGGTTCATCGTCCTCGGCGTCTTCCTCATCTTCCTCATCTTCATCTTCATCTGCGTCTTGAGCACCCATTCCGAAACCATCGAGTGCCAATTCTTCGTCATCACCATCATCTACCACTTCCGCTTCTTCTTCTTCCACTTCTTCCTCCACTTCTTCAGCTGGTTTGACATCTTGGCCAGCTAAACTAGTCAACCCACCTTTTCTTTTCAAAATTTCGTCAAGGTTAACATCTTTACTAACATATGGTGCCTTAGAATTTTCTTCCACCTTGAAATCCCAACCATCGAATTTCAGGGAAGTATCCATGTCGTCAAGAGCAAACATGAAGTCAGGATTGATGTCATCTGATTCCTCCTCTTCTTTCTTATCATTGGCTTTCCCTTTTCCTTTTCCTTTTCCTTTTGTCTTTGGTTTCTCTTCTATTTCCTCATCAGAAGACTCAGCCAACACTTGCTCGGTTTCAGAGTCACTATCTATGGTCATAATAAGATCATCCTTAGGTTTCTGGGGCTTCACAGAAACCTTTGCAGACTTATTTTTGGTCTTTGTTTTAGCCATACTTCTTTTAATGTCGTTAATATTCTACTAACTACGATTTGAGATGAGATGAAAAAATGGCATCTAGCGCACCATACAGGAATTTTTCTATAAAATTAAGCATTTGAATTTTCGCAGACACAATCTGGTTATACAAGAATTGAAAAATTAATATGTTAAGCAAATTGCTTGTAGTGGAAACTATCAGTGGCTAGACCAACCAATTCAGCCAAATCATAGTATTCATCATCATCATCAGAATCGATTGTCAAGTCGTCCAATTCACCGCCAATTGATTTATTTTCCAAATTAAGCAATTGAGTATTCTGTCTGATATCAACCAAAGATTGTACCTGTATTTCAGTTTCCTCAGATAACTGACCTGCTTCAATCATGCCTTTCAACATTTTCAACCCGTCAAGCCAAACGTATTTGTTGACCTGAGTGTCTGTGTAAAAACAAAGAAGTTTTTTATTGTTTTCTCCCATAAGGGCAATTTTTTCGTAAGAAATAGTACCTTTGACAGAAACCAACTGATTATTTTTCTTTTTATCCTCTTCACCGATGTGATCACCAATTTTTGTTGATTTGAAGTCAATAATATCTACCAAAGGTATTGCTTGGGCTTCCATCTCTTCGAAAGATGGATTCACGAGAGGTTTGTCAACGAATTCTTTATAATAAATACTCTTTCTGTTGGGTGCTAAAAGAATGAAATAGTATTTGAAGTTCAGCTTTTTATCCTTGCTCTTCAAGAGGTACTCTCCATGGTTTTCAGTATAGACCCACGAACCTTTCAATAATTGAATAACTCTTTGTTCACAAACGAAATCCATAACTTCGTTAGATAAAGCTTTATCAAATTCTGTGAATCTTGGTTTCCAATTTGTTAAATGGTTCAACTTGATAGTCTTGATTTGTTCATGCCTCATGTCTTCACAAGTGCTTGCAGAGGTAACATCCAAACATTCTTCGATAGATTTGTTACCACTCGAGAGGTCGCTTTCAAAAGTTTCAATATGTGATTCAACTAATTGTAAAATACCATTGACATCATTATGGTTCTCTAATCGGGCTTTTGTTTCTTGCCATAAAACCAAGCAGTTGTTCATGGAGTAGTAAATCATTAGTTCCCAACTCAAGATAGACTTGTATATGCTAGGGTATGTGTTATGCTCATGGAAAATTTTGATCCATAATTCAGTAACCTTTTCAATAAATAAACAAAGTGGGAAAGTTCTTGAATGATCACTCATCATCAATTCTTCATGGAATCTTTTCTTAAAGGTGAAATTAGGATCTTTTAAGAAAATTTTCAAATCCATGGCTAATAAAATGGTGAAATTTTCAATAACAAAGTTACGAGGATTATCAGTAAACCCTGCTTTGACATATTCATCAGTAGTAGCTGGAGTGCCATATTCATTAAGGGAAATTTCAAGGAACATGAATAAATTATTTAACATGACTTGATGAGATTTGATTGACATATCAAAAGTGGTATCATTTAAGTACTCATTGAGGTTGAAATAGGCGATTTTTAAGTTGTTGATGGCATCCAAAATTGATTTGTCGTCGGTTTCTATTAAGTTCCCAATCGTCGAAAAGAAAGTAACATGCTTTAAACGACCAGCCAAAGTGATGATACCATTATAATTAAATTTTAAAGCTTTGTTGATTAAATCAGAAACCAATTTAATGGAGTTGAATGTTATTTTGTTATCAGTCAAATATAACTTTTGAGTCATTATGTCGATGATATCCAAATATTCAATTAAGGATTCATAAAGGGGAGTATATTTATCAATTGAATCGTCTTTTGATTTATATATGGCACCACTTATTGAAAGGACCGAGATTTTCAAGATGGCTTTGTAAGTTTCAGTGGACATATTCTGACTTACTATGGAGAACAAGGTTGAAAAAAGGGAATAATCTAAGATTTGAGTGAAATCATTTGATACAGCATCACCTCCAATTATGCAATCCAACAATTTAGCCAATACGACGATGGAGTTAACTTTCTCTTGTTTATCCTTACCAAGGATGTTTGCCTTAAGAGTAGAGGAATAAGATAAAGCAGTTGCCGAATCTAATTTTGGCTTATTGATACTGCTATTAGCTGACACGTTAGTAAATTTGAATCTTGAAAGAAGAATCAGAGCGACTGAATCAACATACTCTTGGAAAGCAACTCATTGAGTTTATGATTGATGGTTCGAGAGGATTCTGACATTTTCCTTGATCATAAAGCGAATAACTTAAGAAAAGATATTAGAATTGAATTTAACCTGCTGGAATCAACGATGGAAAAAATTATCACACAATATAAGTGAGAACAAAGAATGAAAGGATGGGACTTAATTTAAATAATCTAGCTTGAAATGAAATAATCTCAATCAATGACGTTCATGAACAATTGGATATCGACCACCTATTGGCAAGACTTTTTTTTATAGCAGATCTTGAATTATCAACGCCCAATTAATTAGATCACTTCTAAGTTTTTCCTGTTTCGATAATGAGGCGCTTATATTTCATGTTTCGTCTAACACTAGGGGACGCACGACTCCGTAATTGTCCGCTATATAACCAGCCTATTGCAACATTAAGGCAGTAGGATGCTACAAGAGGCGAATCAAAATTTCATCATGTATGCAATGTCGAGCCCTAAGATTTAACTACGAATATATATAACAATTCAAATATAGCATCGAAATTAGAGCTAATTTTCAACTCTTGTCCTTTATGTCAAATTTATTCAGTTTTATTGTAATAACGTAGTTTCATTAATTAGTGGGGGGAGGTTTTTTTGAACTTTTATTGCCTCAAATTAAATCAATTTTGGAAACTATCCCTCGCTTTTTACATCACACTACTTTTTAGATCTCAAAGTTGTAATTGATTAATTAATTCCACTTACTAGTCAATCAAGGATTAACTGCTTTGTTGTGATTGAATCATATCAATAAATTCAATGAGTTTCTTGAAAAGGGAAAAATCCAGGGCAAATATAAGAGCCTCTTTTGGCTTCGGCTCATCCCACTCCAATTCTCTGACTACAATTCTGGCCCTGGCTAATCCTTCAAGTCAATCGCCAAAACATCTATCTCACAATGAAGGCGAAAATATCATTTCAAATTCTCCTACCACTTCCCCATCACCACAAGTGCAAGCATTGGCACAGGCACAAGCACAGGCCCAGGTACTGTCCCCTTCGAACCGTAATTCCCAATCAAGAGTAGCGAAAAGACCATCCCAAACTTCCCTAGCCGCTACCATCTCTTCGGCTGCCAGCTCAAATTATACTGGTAGGAAACGAGATAGCCCAGGATTTCCATTCAATTTGAAGTATGATGAAAATGATAGCATCCAATTCGACGAACACGCTCATTCTTCAAATGCCTCAGCTACTCCTAACTACTTAACACATAATGCCAATGAAGATTACAGCCCCAGATCTTCTATTGTGTCGGTCAATAGGTCTAGAACTAATTCGGAATCTGATCTAGCATCCCATAATTCCAGTCAATACCCTACTGATCGCCATAATAGTCAGGACGAATCAGCTGCAGATTCAAGCTTGAAAGACAATTATAAAGGATTTCACGCTAATAGACGCCCTAAAGGTATCAATATCCCTCCATTATCTCATCCCATCAAACCAAAATTCAAAAAGAAGAGTGGCTCCTTACTAGGCAAATTGATTTATTCTACTTCTTCTAGAAAAGATTCTGATACTTCCACCTATTCTCACGATTCCCAAGCTTCTGGTGCTACTTCCGGTAATCAAGCACAAGGGGTTGATTCGAGTCGAAACAATTCAGTAAGCTCTTCGGATAACTCTACTTCAACAAACCACACTCGTAAACATGCAAGTTCCTCTGGATCAACAGGTTCGTCCAAGCATAAATTCAGAATCCCATCAATCAGCCAGTACTCACACTCCCACAATCATTCCAACGATAACGAGAATCGCCATCCGAATCCTCAAGAAGTTCAACGACTGATTTCAACTGATAGTGCATTTACTGCTGGCAAAATGTATGATCTTGATATCAATCTCAATGAATTGAACGATATAGTTAAAACCCCAGCCGATAGGTCCCACCATAATTCTGTTGTATCTGGTGTCTACAGCCCAACTGATACATCAGGAAGATCCCCCACAGAGATTGTTCACAAAGATAGGACACATGGTTCAATATCTGAAGCCCCCAATCCCAGAAATCCTCTCAATAAATCGGTGTCATCTTCTGGTTCCATCCTTGGCCCAGTGCTGGCCCCAGCCCCGGGGCCAATCCTGTCCAAATCTTATGATCTGAAAAACCCAACTAAAGGAGCATGGAAAGCCCCAGATAGTTGGGACGTGAAGGAAGACCAGCCAACGAAAGATACAGTGTCTTCAAGCGATACGGAAGAAAACGAGGAAGATGACGAAGATGAAGATGAAGAAGATGATGACGAGAGACTTATTGAGGTGAATACAAAGAAAAACTTCCAAGCTACGAATCACAATCTGGCTTCAACTAGCAATTTTCTCACCGCCCCAGATCATGCTAACGATGATCAGAGTTCTGTTTCTTCGGTGTCCAGTATTGGCCTGGTCAATACATCAAACGAACCTGAAAAACAAAAAGACATTAAAAACGGTACCCCTGGATCGTCAAATAATAACACACCAGGCCCCGATAGTAAGCCTCATCGGTCGAAGAAGAAATCAAAATATAGAACTTCAGAAGATTTACCAGAATCGCATCTTCCTGTTTTGTATGGTAGCCGTCAACGTTCTCATGTGGCTAATACTGCTGTGTCAAAGAAATCTCAAAATCATATTGTAAGAGTTTTCAAGGAGGATAACACTTTTACGACGATCCTTTGTCCTCTAGAGACAACCACCGCGGAACTCTTAACTATCGTTCAAAGAAAGTTCTTCCTCGAATCAACATCTAATTATCAAATTTCTGTTTACATTGGTAATTGTGTGAAAGTCCTAGAACCATTCGAGAAACCTCTCAAAATTCAGATGGGATTACTTTTGTTGAGTGGTTACGACGACAAAGACAATTTGAACATCATTGGAAGAGAAGATCTATCTTTTGTTTGTAAATTCGTCGTTGAAAATATCTTATTGAGAAGTTTGACTCACGAGGAAGAAACTTTACTTTCCAAAGACTATGTTGATGTCAATATATCTGGGTTGAATTTGAAGAATATTCCCATCATCTTTCACCAACACACCTACGAAATTGAACGCCTTGTTGTGTCCGACAATCCATCTATTTATATTCCTTTGGATTTCATCCAATCATGCAATAACTTGACAAGTATTGTCTTTGCGTTGAATGGTGCTTCGAAATTCCCTTTGAATTTCTTAGAGGCCAAAAAGTTGACTCACCTTGATGTGGAAAAGAATTTCCTCGATGAAATCCCCTCCAAATTTAGCCACTTAAAGAACTTGACTCATTTGAAATTAAACTCGAATCAACTTTCGACTTTACCAAAATCTTTTGGGAAATTGCTGAATTTAGTTTCCCTTAATTTGTCATCTAATTATTTCAATAATTACCCGGAACCAGTTAATGAGTTGATCAGCTTGAGAGATTTAGACTTGTCTTATAATGATTTATCAAGTATCCCTCCTTCTGTGGGTAAATTAACTAAACTTTCAAAGCTCAATCTTTGCACAAATAAATTGAGCAAAGCTTTACCAGATTGTTTTACCAATTTAGTTTCATTGAAAAGACTTGATATCCGTTATAATATGATATCCAACGTCGACGTTTTAGACTCTCTCCCCAACTTGGAAGTCACCTATGCTTCCAAGAATAATATTTCAGCATTCAGTGATGAAATGGAAAGTTTAAGGTTATTGCATTTCGATAGGAACCCAATCACCAATCTAGAATTCAGAAACTTGTTACCACTCTTAACAGTGTTAGATTTATCCAAAGCTAAACTAACTTCCATCCCTCCAGAATTTATCTCAAAGATTCCCCATGTTGAAAAGTTGGTTTTAGATAAAAATCATTTGGTCAATTTGCCCGATGAATTAGGTGACTTATCCAAGTTAACATCTTTATCACTTTATGGCAATAATTTACAAACGTTGCCAGATCCTATTGGAAAATTGAGATCTTTGCAGTACTTAGATCTTCACTCCAACAACTTGCAAGCATTACCGGATGAAATTTGGAACTTAAGATCTTTGTCTTTTTTGAATGTATCATCCAATATCCTTACTTCTTTTCCTAAGCCACCATTGTCTGTGGCCAAACGTATTTCTCTGTCAGCTAATTTCAGGTCCTCAAGCGAAGACGCCAGCAGAAGTCCTGAAGTTCCTTCGATGTCATCGTTGAGTGAAGAAATTGAAGGAAACACTTCACCAAGTGGAAATGAATCGGGCTCTTATGACAACAAATCGAGCTCATTGGCGGATGGACTTTTAGTCTTAACACTTGCTGACAATAGATTGACCGATGAATGCTTTGAATCTATTGCAATATTATCGGAGTTGAAGTCTTTGAATCTATCGTACAATGATCTTTTGGAAATTCCCGAGGGAGCTCTCAGAAGATTAACTCGCTTGACAGAGTTATATCTTTCGGGTAACGAATTGACCAACTTGCCTGCCGATGACATTGAAAACATCAAGTCATTGAAACTTCTATACTTGAACAATAACAAGTTAGTTTCTCTCCCAGCAGAATTAAGTAAATTAAGCAATTTGCAGCATCTTGATGTTGGATCTAACCAATTGAAGTACAACATCTCAAATTGGCCATACGATTGGAATTGGCATTGGAATAAAAATCTTCGATACTTGAATTTCTCTGGTAACAAGAGATTCGAGATCAAACAAAGTCACATCAAGAACCCTGATACCGGCGAAGACTTTGACAGTCTTTTGGTTTTGAAATCACTCAAGGTTTTGGGTCTTATCGATGTCACGTTAACTACTACTTCGGTTCCAGATCAAAACGTCGACATGCGTATTCGAACCACGGCATCTGAATTGGACAATGTCGGCTACGGTGTATCTGATACAATGGGTATGAGGGAACAGGTATCGAGTAGAGACATCTTCATTCAAAAATTCAGAGGTAACGAAGATGAAGTCCTATTCTGTTCGTTTGATGGTAAATGTGGTGCTCCCAACCAAGCACACAGAATATCCCATTTGGCCAAAACGCTTCTTGTTCCAATTTTTGCTAATGAGTTAAACAGACTCAAGTCAACAGAAGTAATAAGTGATGCAATAAGAAGATCTTTTCTTTCTTTGAACAAAGAGATTAACGGAATATTGTCTGCTCAGAAAAACCGGTCTTTCACTGTGGTGGGAACCAACCCAGAGCTCGCCACCTTGAACTTTGCTGACGACGCCAAAGCTGGATGTTCGGTGACACTCATTTATATCAAAGGCAAGAATTTGTACACGGGCAATGTTGGTGATATCGAAGCTTTGTTATCTAAAACCAGCGGTGACTACGTGAGATTAACAACCAAGCACGATCCAACTAGTCGTACTGAATTCGAAAGAATTAGAGCCTCAGGTGGTTATGTTTCAGGTGACGGTGCTTTGGATGGTACTCTCCCAGTTTCTCGTGGTGTTGGTTACTTCAAATACTTACCACATACACATTCTGGGCCTGACATTAAAAAGATCTCTTTAACCGCTGCTGACGACATGATTATCATTGCCACCAAGGTATTTTGGGATTTTGTTCCATATGAATTGGCTGTTGATATATTGAGACAAGAGAAGGATGATTCCATGGTTGCAGCCCAAAAATTGAGAGATTACGCCATTTGTTATGGTGCTACCGATAAAGTTGCAGTCATTGTGATAACTTTGAACCAACAAAAATCCAAACTGAAATTCGCTTCGAACTCTTTGTACAATAACTTGGGTAGAGAAAATGATGTGTTCACAAACAAAAAGAGAAGAGATCGTGCACCTCAAGCCGGTGACCTTGCTCTCAGAAGATTGGACGATGAAATTGATCCACCGGTTGGTGAATTAGCACTTGTATTTACAGATATTAAAAACTCCACGTTGTTATGGGATACTTATCCTGTGGCTATGAGATCTGCCATCAAGCTACATAATACAATCATGAGACGACAATTGAGAATTGTTGGTGGTTACGAAGTGAAAACAGAAGGAGATGCATTTATGGTGTCATTTCCTTCACCAACTTCTGCATTATTATGGTGCTTCAATGTTCAACATCAACTTTTAACTGAAGATTGGCCTTCAGAAATATTGGAAACCGACCAGTGCGGTGAGGTTACAGATGGCAAAGGAAATGTGATCTTCCGAGGATTATCCGTGCGGATGGGTGTTCATTGGGGTTCACCAGTGTGTGAATTGGATATGGTGACGAGACGTATGGATTATTTCGGTCCAATGGTTAATCGTACCTCGAGAATCAGTGCAATCGCAGATGGTGGACAAATCACCATCAGTACTGATTTCCTTGACGAAATCAAGACTTTATACAAGATTCATGATGATATTAAAGACAATAAAATTACCATCAGTGAAGCTTACCGTGGTAATGTCCGTGCTGGTGAGATTATTGAGAAAGAAATCAGCGCATTAGAGGAGCATGGTTGTGTTTATTTCGACATTGGAGAAAAGAAGTTGAAGGGTCTCGAAACTCCTGAACTAGTGACGTTAGTCTTCCCTAAGAAATTGGAAGTTAGATTCGAAATTTTCCAGAAGAATCTTTCGAGGGAAGAGGAATACGCTGTTACCACAAGAATTGCTGGTGCATTACCTGTGAAAAGTATTTATGGATTAAGAACAGTGTCATTAAAGCTTGAGAATATTTGCTCACTGATGAATGGAGGATACGAAATTAATGAACAATTCCAACAAAGGTCATCAGGGATCATCTCTGAGAGAACTGATTCAGAATTTAAAGAGGTTGACCTCATAAGTCTTTTCCATCATGTTGTTACCCGTATCGAAAACTGTGTGATTGTGTTGGAGCTTCGTCAAAATTTGAGTAAAGTCAATGGTAATAAAGGTAAAATTGATTTTGTTGCATCGAAAAATATCCTTAACACAATGCAAGAATTCTACGACATCGTGTTGCAAGATCCAGTTTTAGTTAACGCATTGAGATCTCGTCTCTCGAACTCTTCTTAGACACTTCATAACCTCATAAATATTGCATTCAATCATAACAAGTACAATTTATAAATTCAATTAAACCACCTCTATCGATATTCACCTGCACATAACGTGGAGGAAACTACACACACGCACTATTCGTATATTATGTGGTCAAAAATTACTGAAAAAACACCATAAACTAGTATTAGTTTATTCCAGTCAATTCCTACATAGCATTACATTCTCCTTGGGAGTAACGAGGTCACTTTCTTTAAATATTGCTCATTGATGTTTTTGAAGTTGCTTTCTCAATTGAATACACTATTAAAATATTGAGAACAATGAATGAGATCAAGAAAACCAGTCATTCACTGTCACTGATAGCAATCCCTTCTTCACCAAGTCTCAATCTGGAACTGTTCAAAAGTCTAACTTCTCACGAGGATCTTGTGCCTGTGACAGAGCCACGAACGGTGCCATGGATCAGAGAAGTCAACTTTGGTCAGTCCATGGGGTTCAGAAGCAGAGCACATTACGCCATTGGTACCGACTCGCCTAGTAACGGACCTCCCGATTTGATTCATTGGGGGAAGTACTACGGCTCTGCATCCTCACTGTATTTGCATAACGATTTTGATATCGAAAAGAATTCGAAAGAAAACACCAGGAAAGATGACGATGGCTACATCGGTCTTTACCACTACGCCAACGGGGTTTCCTTCTTCTCTAGGGAACTTTCCATCGAGAAACATGTCTTCAATGTGGTGGGGCTACAGAAAGAAGAGGATGGGTACCACTGGAGGAAAGATTTAGGTGAAAATTGGTCAAATTATCGTAAAGAAATGATTGTCACTTATTGCTGCTACAATATTTTCAGCAAATCGGACTTCAGAGCTAAATTCATTATTCATACCGTGGGTAGCCTGAATAAGGTTCCAGTCACCATCGATAAGTCATACACCATTACACCAAATACCAATGATTCAAAAAATCCCAAGACCATTTCTTTTAACCCTCTGACAATACTTCAACTTTCTCCTTCTTATTGGGACGAGTTGAATGCCTCGTCTTTAATCAGACTTTGTGCACACTTGGACAATCCCTCGAAGCAATTATCAGGCTTGGTCAGTTTCCCGGATTTCATATCGCTGCCGACTTCGTTATCGTTGTCTGTCAAAACGTTAGTAAGGTTTTTACCAAAGGGCTCCTTCAGTGAAAGTCGACAATGTTATGGAATTGGAAGTGCTGTGGAAGGCACCAAGAAGATAAACCAGTATAGAAACAATCTCGTTGACGCATTGGTTCGCCTCACCAAAATTGATACCAGCGGAAGAATATGTGATGAAGCAATCAATGAAATCAAACTGCAATTCCAAGAAGAATTCGAATGGGATATTGTCGTATTGAAAATATTGAAAAATCAACTCGGAGCTAACAAAGAACAAGACTTTTTGAGTTTGATCCATCACCATTTGTCGAACAACCGTTTCACATCACAACTGGCCCTAGTGCTCATTGAACAAGTCAAATACCTCATCTCCAAACAAAAATTTGACTTGGCAGTGAAAGTCGCTGAGAATTGCGTAAAGATACTTCCTCTTGACTTTGATGCTTGGTATTACTTGACATTATCATCGATATTGTCTGAAGATTTCGAGAAGGCTTTGATCACTTTCAACTTAATCCCTGTTGTAGTTGCAAATAAGCAACAAAATTCTAATATCGAATTAGTTTCCGGTATCAAGGATGATTACATTTCTACGTTTATATCAAGGTTGGGGTCGAACTCAGAAACTATTTCTGAAAGAACCTTTGATAAGTATTTTCCCACACCAAAAATCAGAGACAAACGAAATAAAGGTGACGTAGAAAAGGCATCCATTAAAAAAATGTGGCACGATTATTTTGTGTTTAATCCGAATTGCAGGCACCCAATCTCTGGTAATCAATATTATCAGTCCCCATTAATGTCAGCCTCAGCCAAAGAATTAGCAGCCGTGGATCAAAGCTTCATCAAAGCGGGGGGTCCCAATTCAACTAAAGCGGTATTATCAGCCAGATCAGGTGGTACACCTACAGCCTCGATTCTTGATTTTGATAAAAGTTCTACCTGGGGTAGATGCTACGATCTACTCACGTTATTTGTGGCGATCATAGGATGGGATAATCTCGTCAGATTGAAAGAATCAATATTCAGAGAAAAAAGATTCGGGTCAACAGAAAGTTTGATCAAGAAAGACTATGTTGTTGATAACACAACCTATCACGGCACAATACAATGTGAGAGATGGTTGGATCAATTATTTCTTGTAATTTACGAAGATATACGATTATTGATGGCAAAGAATTCAACTCAAGGGAACTCTGAACATCGCAGTGCATTAGAATGGGAAATGATGGGTCTTCTAGGTTGGCCAGCAAAATACAAGTTGAATGAATCCATAAGTGCACTTATGACTAGTGTCATGGGAGTCACAGGAGACGGAGGATTTGACTATTTTGGCACGGTAAAGCTTATTGAAGTATATTATGAGTTACTTTTAAGCGACGACATGGAATCAAGCATTGACGTTTACACGGATGATTATGAAAATAAACTCTTAAGTAATAAGATTATTCTACTGGTATTATCTCCTCAAGTTTTCAAGGAGTTCGTAACCAGGATAGAGCATGAATTCTTGACTCTTGATTTCGTTTTGTTGAATTTGATGAAATTAATAAGTTGGAACATAAGGTGGTACCAATATACTCCCAACTATTTGATCGTGCAAACTTTATCCAAATTATGCTTGAAATTCGACTTTACATTCATAAGAAGTCAAATTCGGGTTATATTTGAGCAAAACAAGAAGAATAGTGTATTCTCACCAAAGCCAAAAGCACCTAAATTTTCATTGGGAGGGTATTTTAACATAAGTAAGGAAAAATCTACAAAAACGTGGGAGTTCGATGAAGCTGATTCAATTTGTGATTATGTTGAGCAATTGATAGATTGGTTGGAGTATATAAGAGAGGGCATCAAACAAGTTTAATTTATTATTGAGTTTTCTTCTCGACAGTCTTACCCAAAACCTTCTTTCTCTGTTTGATCATGTAAGTATATAAAGAATAGAAGCCTGGTGCGTAAGTGAAAATGATGACAATCAAAAGATAGTATAAGAAATCACCGTAAACATTTCTTGCTTCATTGAGCGATAAGTAGATAATTGAAATTTCACTGGTTACACCAGTTGGGTACAATACGTAAAAAGTTGAATAACGCAACCAAGTTAAAAATTGAGGAACGTTGTCTGGACCACTCAAGTTGGAAGCGTAGTAAGAATATCTGATTATTTCGGTGATTGACCAAGATAAACATAACGTGATGTAAACCCAGTGGTAATTGGCAGGCGAGCTAGGTAACAATTGGAAAATACCGAGAACGATAAGCAAACGAGAGAAAACTTGCACAGTAGTGGTGACAATTGGAGATTTGACGATACCAGTAGCGGCATTGAATATTTCAACCACTGCAAAACATTGAACCACGGTAAGGATCAAACCAGTTTTTTCAAATAAGAGGGGTTGTCCTAAAGTGGATCCTAAAAACACAGTATTGAAAAACACAATGGACCATAGCGAAGCGGAGATAGAATTGTAGGCAATGAGCCATTTCTTTGGATGGGCTTGAGCAGCTTTTGTTTCTGACATTATAATGAAGTAGTTGAAGCAATTTGAAAATTTTACTCAACAATTATAGCCATGCGAATTTTGTAGTTGAAAACAAATCGTGGTTTAAAATATGAACTATTTTCTAAACTGGGCTTTCTTAGAGAGCATTTTTCCTCTTTGTTTGAACATGTGTGAGTACAAGATGAAAAAGCCTGGAATGTACAGAGCCAATCCAAAGATAAAAAACCAGTAATAACCCGAGTATTTGGTAACAACTTCAAGAGAGTCGTAAATCACCATTGGTTCGCATACTAATCCTAGAGGGTATAACACGATAAAGGCAGAATATCTAAGCCATAATGCCATGTAAGGTATTTTACCGGGAATAGTGAGTTTTGCAGTGTAGAAACCATAGCGGATGATTTCAGTGATGGACCAGGCGAAGGAAAGACCAATGAAGGCGGTAAAATTGTAATTTCCCGGAGAATCAGGAAGAAGATAACAAACACCATGGGTTATCAGAAGCCTGGCGAAGAATTGGAGTGCCACAGTTGATAAGGGTGAATGCACGATTCCGGTGATGCTATTGGCGATTTCCACAACAGCATTGAATATTTGAGTAAGCACAAGGAACTTATGAGGGAAAGACTGGTAATTGTGAGTAACATAGAAATTGGACTTATGCTCTGGTGATTCTGGATCGATGTAAGTCACGAAATCATCGAGGGTACTGAGAAGTACCATTGACCATAGTAACGCAGAGCCGGCATTGTAGACGGTAAGGTACCAGTCAATTGGTGATTTTGGCATGGTTTAAGAAGAAGTAATGGAGCAATTTGAGAAATCGGTTCGCACAAGCCACCGTTATAGCTAGTCAATACATACAGAGAAATACATTCAGAAAATTCATAAATGGTTGAATATATTAATCATAAGATATACGTATACAAAGTGGCATCAGGGAGTACATTACATACTCATATCGGGAAAATGCCGATATAAAGGTAATAATCATATCATGATCTAAGCGGGAGAAAGGCCAGCATCCGCGGTATCATGTTTGTATTTGGCTAATAATTCAGACAATGACTGTTCGTCGTTTGCAATCAAGTTCTGATCCCAGTCAACCACCAAAGGAGCCAAGAAGATATCAGCAGGGTTGACTTCAGCATTTGGTTCGTTGACCAAAGAGTTGAATGCTTCGTAAATCATCAGGTATTCGCCTTCGGTGAACATTTTGATGTTACCGGGACCGCCTTGGGCTTGTGCAATGTGTCTCACTGGGGAAGTGATTGTAGTGGTATTTTTGTTCCCGCTGTTGATCTGTCTCTTGTCGCTCATAAATGGGAAACAATTCTTCAAAACATCTTTTGATGCTTTATTATGCAAACATTGGTGGTAGATTAAACTAAATTGGTCGTAGGTTGGCATTTGGTTAGACATCAAGTCTACTTGGAATAAGGTCTTGCTATCATTTAACTCGAAGTATGCTTTATCCAAAACCTTGTGTAGCCCGACGGAAGCAGGAACTTTGGCGTTATGGAAGATTGATATAGTAGCAGGAGAATATTGTAAAGTTCTGAAAAGTGACATGTTAAAATGAGTTAATTAAAGTATACAATTAAGTAAAAAGGGATTTATCTTCGCTATTTATATTCTCGTCTGTTATCAGCCGATTGGATGCTTCGAAATTTTCTATCAATGGACTTATACCCCCGGATTTTTTTTTTTGTTTAACCAGTGATCGGGATGACTCGTGAGTCGCCCCATTGGTTCCTTGTATCCGGGGGCGCGGAGTTTTCGGAGCACACGCCCACTCGGACCGAGGGATGTTTTTGGTCTGTTTGATCACTCTGATTATTTGTGGGGGCCATTTTTATCGCTCCACACTGTAGGTGTATTCAATGTAACGTGATGAAGCATCCTGATGATCAATCGTGTAGCCTGATTATTGCAGATGGCGTTATCTTACATGCTCAAAAGCTGTTGCTACATTTCTTAGCCAAAGGGGTATGGTTTGCTTGTGACAATAATGCCTGACCAAACTTACAGCTTCAAGTCTTGTGGCACCCCGGAGTAGCAACTGGCGAGCTTTCAGCTTTCCTTGTTAGAAGTTCCGGTATTGGCTGCGATTTCCTGGCACTAAATCGGTACACCAATGCTCATTGAGGATTGTACTCACGTGACTCAACGTGATGTTAATCAGCTATGACTGATACATCATCCAACACTGAAAACTACAGCTTTTTTCCACCAATGTGTCGTTTTATGATTTACAAAGGCAGAGAACTGATGGTTCTACTGGACCTTCTAACCAAGCCTGCACATTCTATCATCAATCAGCTGTTTGACTCGCGTTTAAGACTAGATATGAGAAACCCTATAAATGGTGACGGATTTGGCGTGGGATACTATTCCGCTACACACCAACCTTGCATTTTCAAAGCCATTACCCCGGCATGGAACAACGTGAATCTTAACAATTTGTCCCAATGTACAGAATCTAGTTTGGTTTTCGCTCATGTAAGAGCATCTACTCAAGGCGTTTTACTGGAAACGAATTGTCATCCTTTCTCATACGGGAAGATAATGTTTATGCATAATGGTGGTATCCTGTCGTTCAATAAAATCAAGAAAAAATTGATAAACCACGTTGAAGACGAGTTTTTCATATCTATTCAAGGCTCTACAGATTCAGAATGCTGTTTTGCGTTGTACCTCGATACTTTATTAAAAATGGGTTACAATCCTTCAGATGAAAATACTCAATTCTCTCACACCGTTTTGAGAATAGCATTATTGAAGGTTATCGATTTGATCAGAGAATGGCAAACAGCCGTCACTGATGAACCTTCGTTACTCAATTTTGCCATTACCGATGGTGAATCGGTCGTTATAAGCAGATACATTACTTCCAAAACAGACGAAGCTGCTTCTCTACATTTTAGTACAGGCTCAAGGTTCTTCGAATACGAACCAGGTTTGTTTAAAATGGAAAGACTTAATCGTTCTCAGGACGTCATATTTGTTGCTTCGGAGCCTCTCACTTTCGAACGAGGTGATTGGATTTGCGTACCTACAAATACTACTTTGACAATCAGTAAATCTAACACTGTTTTGATGCACCCAATTGAAGACGAGTTTTATGATGGTGGTGTAATTGAGAGATCTTCGGGTTTGGCCATGAGTAAAGGTTTGATGGGAGGAGTACCCACAAAAAGATCTTCCGATGACAACAATAATCATTTAGAAATTGAGTCAGAAATTTCCAAAATCGAGTCCACAATATCTGCTTTACCTCCCCTCGAAAGAGAAGGTAGAAAAATTACTACATAGAATTTGCATATTACTTAATGAATTGTGGATAGTACATCCAAATAGAAAAAAGGCAAGTAGAGAAATGTAAATGTACATGTATGCATGAGTAATCATATGAACCGTGAAACAGATGCTTGTCGTAACAAATGCTATCGTAAAACAATATTAAAAAAAAGATCAAAAGTTAGGTCATACAGTATAAGAACTATGGTTAGCCTTTGCTGGCAGCTCTGGTAAGTTTATTGTCATTTTCGTGACTTTCTCCTTCATGGAAAATCAGTCCATCTTCATTGTCCGAAGAGCTAGAGCTAGAAGAATCTTCTAAATCGTCTTCTTCATCACGAATTGAAATGTCTGGTTTGATCTTTAACGTCCCTTCAGCGTCGTAAAGAGAATTGCTTTTTCTATATGATAGACCATCATCATTTGGATCAATATAGTCATCCTCTTGATTGCCAGGGGAAATGGTTCCTTCGTTCAATTCTTTCTCTTTAGGAACGATTGAAGACACAATCTCAGAAGATGCAGTGTTTGTAAGTTGTTGAGATAAGTAATTTGTGAAATGATCGTCATCGTCAGATTCAGAATCATCGCTTGAACTTGATTTCATTGAATCAAACTTCTTTTGTTCCCTCGCATCAACAGCTTGTGAATCCTCGTCATCTTCTCCATCATCTTCATCATCCTCTTCATTGACACTCTCATGATAAGAAAGTTCAGTTTCATTGTGAGAGTCATCGTCATGGTCTTGGTACTCCTTCGAGTCATATAAAATATCAGGTTGTAGATCGTTCTCTTCAATTATATCTCCAGACCCTTCTTCAAAAGTCCTTGAACTTTCTTCCTCCTCTTCGTCCTCTTCACCACCTAAAATGGCATTATATTTCTCCCTGGTGTCATAAAGAACGTGACTGACATAATTGGCCCAAATTTCATCCTCAATCTTTTCATCAATAAGGTTACTTAAGCTATTGAGAGGATATAACTGAATAAATTTAACCACTTCTTCGGCAATCAATGTCAAATGACCCATAAAACCTAACCTTAGGCCGTTGTGATTGGCCTCATAATCAGAGCAAAGATTTTGACCTTCAATGATCTTGTTAGTGATATCGCCCCTATGGAACAAGTCAATTGCAAGGAATTTATTGAAACCAATATCCATTGACCCATTTAATACTTGTTGAACAATATCAAACACAACATTATGCAAAAAGTTATTCCAAGGGAATTTGAAGAACATGGACAAAATGTTTGAAATTATTTGAGCGTCAAACAATGCAATTTTAAGGAAGTCGCCAATGACTGGCTTGGCTCTAATTTGCTCTTCAGATAGGTTAGCATTGGCGTGAGGCTCTTCTTCATCATCGTCGTTAGCCACATTATTGGAATTTGCCAAAGAATCTTCGTCTTGGTGTAATCTTGAATTGAACGAGTCAATGGTATCGTTAAATTCATCTTCATCATCATTAAAATTATTGAAATTACGTCCTTTTGGACTTGTGGCCTCCTTAGAGTCCGTATCACTTTCAGTGTTTGAATTACTGGTAGTTTCATATTTCTCATCTTCAACGGTGGGTAAAACAATGACCTCATTATATTTGAAACTAATGGGATCATATTCTTTCATTTTGATTCTTAATTCGTCTCTTTCTTTAACAACGCCAAACCCCTTGTTGTCGTTCAAAAGTGCCATATTTGAGCAATGCAACAACTCAGCGATTAATTCACAAATTCTAAATCTCTCAAATCCCAAAGGTTCAATTTCACCAAAAGGAGTTTTCAAGCTGAGTTTTTCTTTACCTTCGAAATTCATCAATAATTTGTTGAAATCATCAATTTTTCCTCCAAAAACTTTGAGTAAATGACCCAAGTAAATAGGATCTCTTCCGGTAGGTGGATGGCTTTCCAAAGTTATGTATAGCACCGGTAATATATCATAGTCGGAGTTATTTTTTCTGATTATTTCTATTATAATTCCCACACCATTTGATAAGGCGTATCCACCCTTTAACATGATAGTACACAAACGATCCATTTGTTCATATGAAACCAATTCTCTGGTCAATTCGTTAGGACCAATAGTGGAATTGTCAGTTGTTGAATTGGCAGAAATGGTTATCAATGCTTTGAGGAAGTCAGTGGCAGAGGATTGTCTGATAAGGGAAATGTCGTAATTTTCTTCGGGATTAGAAGATGGATCAAGGGAATCTATTAAATGAGTGATCAAATTTTGACCTTGAAGAAAGTCGATAATACCAGTTGCGTTGTCTTGTTTGTCAGTAGATATAAGTTTCAATAAGAAGTCCATAAGTGGGGGGTTTGCAAGGTGATTCATGAACTTGTTGACAAGATTTTCTTGATTGTCGATCAAATAGGTTATCATTTCTTCACATTTCATATCCAATAAATGTTCCATGATCTTCATAAAATATGTTGACAAATTGATAGAGAGGGGAGTTTCAGTATCCAAAATTGCCCACAATTTATTCAAATTTTCTGCAGATTCCATGACAGTATCAGTTAAAGACCAAACATCAGCACTCAATATTTCAGCTGCTAAAGTAGCATGACGAATTTTCTTGTCTTCCGGATTTTCGTCATCTTCATCTTCTTCATCTTCTTCATCGTCATCATCTTCGTCACTTTTATTTTCATCGTCCTCTTCCCTTTCTGCGTTTTGATCTTCTCCGTCGGAACCTTTTTTCTTCTCATCATTGACTTCATTGGGTTTATCCCCTTCGTTGTCCTTAATAGACATACCACCAAGTTTCTCAATGAGTGAATCGTCAAGTTGTCCTTCATGGATTACTAAATCAACAAGTATGCTCAAAACTTCATCATCACGTAAAAATTCAAGTAAAAGTGAATTATTCGACAACAACTCTTGAAGTAGATCATTTTCATCCAAGAGTTTCATAAGGACACTGTAATTGGAAGACAGTGAATCACCACTTTCAACATTAATTGAATGGTTCTCAAGTAATGTGGACACATTGCTCAATGATGTAAAGCCATTACTAAATTTCCAGAACGAGCCGGACATGATGCTAAAACACTAATTAATCCTTAAGGATTGTTTGAAATGAATGACTAGGGCGGAACCGAATTAAACAAAATCGAAGAGAGATTTCAAAGAATTCCAACTTCTATGAACAAGGAATGAAACAACTTGATTAAGACCAACTGTTTCTATAATATTAACTTAGTTGTTGCAAGTGTCTGTGTTATACACCATTCAATTATAAATTTGACATTAAAGGCCAACTTTTTTTAATAACCTCAAGCGAACGAAGAACGATCTAAATTTTTTCTGGTGGTATGTGCACTACTTTCTGAAAATTTTTCAATTGAAAATGAATTGTTCAAGCGTGAATTTATTAAATATCACTAATAAATATAAGCTATTTCCAGCATTATGTTCCGCTCAGTGATAAGGAGTCAAGTTCCAATCATCAGAGGCGGTCTTAGCAGAAGCTTCCCCCTGCGTGGATTGGCTACTGATGCTAAGATAGATCTCACTGCACTTAAGCTTGACTCAAACGGATCAAAAGATTTATATGCTGTTTTCAGACTCCATAACATGCCATATTTAGTTACCAAAGGAGATAAGGTTGTTTTACCTTATAAATTGAAAAACGCAGAAGTTGGTGATCAATTGGTGATAAAGGATGTGACAACTCTTGGATCTCCCGAATATACATACACTGACAAAGAAGGTATACCTGACGATTTATTTCTGTTAAAAGCAAATGTAACTGAAGTTACTAGAGAACCTTATTATGAAATTAAAAAGACTAGACAAAGACGTCGTAGAGTCAAGACAATTCCTGTCCAAAATCCTCAAACTATCCTCACCATTAACGAATTAACTTTGAATTAGCATTCTTGTAAATATTGTATATTATTATACGCCATTAGCATATTATTATATCTTACATACTGTACACTATTTTTTCAAGCTCCTCTTGGTGTTGTATCTGATGGCTTGTCCTAATTTTGTTGCTTCAAATTCAAACGACTTATCAACTTTGGTAAAATCATGTTGCAAAAGTTCTTTTGCAGTCGGCCGCTTTTCTGAATCAATTGTAAAACACTTGTTGATAAAATCCTTAGCATCTCTAGAAACTAAATGCTCAATATCTTCAGGTATGGGTGGTGCCAGTTTGGTCTTACCGATCTTATAGATAGCGCTCACGACAGCCTCATTGGACCAAGGTCTTTTCCCTGCAAACATCTCGAGAACAACACACCCCAAGGACCAAATGTCAATTTTTGCACTGTAACCTTGTTTCTTATCTTCAACCATATTATCAATGACTTCAGGTGCCATCCAGAAAACTGTGCCTTGCATAGACATCTCAGCATTGTTGACGTAAATATCTTTCGATCGTTTTGAGATACCGAAATCTGATATTTTACAAGTACCATCGATTTCCAAAAGCAAATTATCAGCTTTCAAATCACGATGTAAAATCCCATTCGAGTGCAAATATTCTAATCCAAGTAAAACTTGTCTGGTGAAGAATCTTATCAATGGTTCATCAAATTTCCCGTATGATTTCATACACGATGAAATCGAGCCTCCTGCAACGTACTCCAAGAACAAACTGTAAGTATTATCTTTCTGCTCGAAGCCCAAATATTGGACAATGTTCAAATGGTCCAAATCTTTCATAGTTTCAACTTCTTTGTGCAATGCATCGATACTTTCTGAATTTTTGCAATCTTTGTGAATATTTCCTCGCGGCACTTCAACTTGTTTGACTGCTAGCATTTCACCCGTAGTAACATTCAAAGCAAGATATACTGAACCGAAAGAACCTCTTCCAATGAGCTCACCTTTAATCCAAGCAAATTCCTCGAATTCTCCATTCAAATTGTTTCGAAGTTTACTAACAAATCCTTTCTCAATTTCAGAAGAAGTCACCTCAACCACTTTTTGGCCCCACAATTTAGTATTCGCTCTGCGTAAACTATGTGGACTTGGTTCCAGTGGTCGACTAGTCGCTGATAGTGGTTCTGGTGATTTAGCCAAATACTCAGGTGTTCGAGGCAGTTTATCTTGATTTTCGAGACCTCTTTGCCTTTCAAGTCTTTTGCGGCGAGCTTCGTTTGCCACAACTCTAATGGTTTTCATACGACGACGAAGTTTGTTGTCTTGATTCTCGGCATAAAACACCTCATCCCCTGTTTCTCCTGCAGATTTGAGTGGTGAAATATTGGCATTGGAAAAAGTTCTTGAGATAGCAGGTTTTCTGTAGGGTTTGTTATTCTCGGTATTTATAGGTGGTGCTTCGCTACCACCTGGTACAATAGGAGAATCTGGAGAGTCGTCAATGATTGGTTTGTCCAAATTGGTATTAGGGAAATACTTCTCAAGGTTATTGTAGACTTCATCAATCGGAGGTCTCACGTTCATGTTGATGTCATAAGATCTATCACTCTCAGCCGATATCGCTCTTTGCTTGGAAGACTCAAATCCTTTGTCCGATTCATCTTTTATGTGTGTTCGGTTCACCGGTTTAACGAAGAAATCGTCTTCTTCTTCATTCTGGGGCTTGTTCTTGATTGGTTTGACAAAAAATTCATCATCTTCGCTATCAATATCTGAGGTCCCTATCGTGATATTGGAGTTAAACACTAAAGCTGGCGCATCATCAAATGAAATAAGATTTTCCTTGAAGGCGTTGGCATCCTTCGTGATGGTGCTTCTTCTGCTGATACTAATGCTTTTCGTCATGCTGGCACCTCTGCGTAAACTGAAAGACCTATCACTATAACTACTACTTGTAGAGCGACTAGGTGGTGATACTTCATCTGACTTGTGGGAATTCGATGGCAGTGAATTGAAATTGAATGATTTTCTCTTTAAAATACTACTACCTTTTCTAATCGAATGCGCTTTGGATTGCGGTTGTGACGGTGGAGGTGGTGCTGCCCTCTTTGCAATAAAACTAGTAGATCTTTTCTCATTATTTTGGGGCGGATTGGGCGATACAGATCTACTTCTCGATTGCAGCAGGTCATCGCGTAAGGTATGGACAGTAGTGGCAGAAACAGGCGATCTGAATTGGTCAGATACCGATGATGAGTAAATATTAGGAATGAGTTTTGGAGCTTTCGATTCATAAGGGGATCTTCGCCTCTTATCAAAGTCTATTTCTCTACCCGCTTTTCTCAATACTTTGAACGAATTGTTTCCGCCACCCGAGGAATCAACTTTTAACGTTGAGAGATGTTTCGGAGTTGTTTCGTCTAGATTGCTAGTATTGATCAAAGGAAGAGGAGGCTTCAATTTTTCTTTTTGTTTTCTTTCTGCATGGGAGGGAATTTTCAAAGAGAAATTCGAAGCTTTTGAAGAGGCAGATGCTTCCTGTATTTTTGTTAGTTTCTCCGAATGAGCCTGTTCTTTGAAATTCCAATAGTCGATTTTGGCATCATTGTTATTTTGAAGCAAATACTGGGGAGTCGCAGGATAGCTTTTGTCATCATTCTCTCCAGTTATTTCGAACGATTTCGAATCGGAAGATGTAGTAGAAAACGTATTGACGGTGGAAAGCGGAAGATCTTGATTCACCAACAATTTTACTAGCTCTCCACTAGCCAAGGCTTTGAACATGATATCATCCGTTAATGTGTGACCGTGAGAAGCGTGGAAATCAGTTAAATGATAAGTTATGGACCCAATATCGTCGAGGTGAAGAGCGTTTAAAATTTGATTCTTCACAACATTCAAGTCGATTATATTTTCTTTATTCAACAATAAGGGCGTGAACAGGTGATTGTTCACAGTAAGAAGTATTAAAATAGTATTTTCATCTCTAGATGAGGGAATAGGAAGATATTTCGAGTCTATAGTAGGATCAGAGATGGGTATATTCATCTCCAAGCTTTTTTGCGTCAGTTTTGAAGAATGTGCTGGTGACAGAAGCATCAGCTCTTCAAAAGGTACGGGAAGGGAATTCGAAGACTTAGGCGATTGGCTTGATTCATCAAAAGAGTTCTTAGTAAGTAATTGTGAAACGGGTCTGTACGATATGAAGCTGTCTCTAGATTGGTGCAGGGGAGGTTTTTGCGGTTTAATGCCTCTGGCATTGGAACTTGACGACGAATGAACTTGTTTTACTATTTCGACTGCTTTGTCTCCACCATACTTTCTCAATGTGCTTATTATACCACTTTTCCTAGAGCCTGCTGTATGTGAGGATATATCAAAGTTGTTTTGGGAGCTCAGCAGGGATAGAGAACGCTGTTGCAGCTGTTCATCCAATACGGGAGATGCGACTCTGAACAGAGGTTTGACATCCTCTACTAGACTTCCTCTGCTTTTACGGAAAAACTTGTGTTGCTCTTTGGTATTTGCCTTCATATTGGTCGGATCGATGTAGGAGTATGGTCTGGGTTTTTGGTTCGGTATGGAGGAGTTTGAATTTTGTGAGCTGATAGAGGAAGAGGACATATGTTTATGGAAAATTGGATTTGACTTTCTATTTTCCAATTTAACTTTGTTATTGAGAAAGACTGGGGACAGCAGGGAATCACTGGGGACTCTAGTGTGTTCTTTGGACGAATTCAAATCATCAGGGGAATCAATTTCGAGTCTGAGTAATTCTATGAATCTTTCAATTGTATTCAAATTATTATCTAATTGGAGGAAACGAGTGAATTGTTTCCATATCATTGAATCGGTCCCGTAGTTAGCGAGCTCAAGAAAACGGTTACCTGATATTTCATTTCTCCTAAACACACCTTTCCAAGAGCTATTGAAGTTGTGTAAGTCGAGCCATCTCAATACGTGGGGGATATCCCAGTTTGCTCCTGTAGTGTTTGTTCTAGATTGGGTGTTCATGGCATAACGAACGAATCTTTGGTCCTTGGTATTTGGCGTCACTGTGGATGTACTAGAGGTATTAGATATTGTCAGGGATTCAGATCCGTTTCTGTTATGGAACTTGGGAGGGGTTTCGTACTCTGAGGTATAACTATTTCTGAAGTCGGTATCACGGGTTTGAGGGATGCGAGCTTCATCGTTAATGGTTGTCAGATACTGAGGATTTGAATGGGATCTCACGAAATCTCTATTTTGAGAAAAGTTGGACAAGAGTGATTTAGAAGGGGAATTCAGTGCGATGGTGGAGTCGGTATCGCTGAGGACATGAGGGCTCACGAATTCTAACGATTCTGCATCATTATTTGGTTTAACCGGGGACACTTGAAATTCTTGAATTGAGTCATTGTGTTCAGAGAAACTAAATCCAGCCTCTCTATTTGAAGCTTTGGATTCTGGAAAGTCCGGTTCAATAGGAGACGTGATTGCAGTCAAGTCGGAAGCACCGTTCAATCCTGATATGGGAGGAGGGGGAACATGTTTTCGAGTGGCATTCAGAAAGTCAAAGTCATCTTCTTCCATCTCATCGTGACGGTTTTGGCCGGAGTATATGATCCCATCAGACGAGACTCGGTTAGACAGATGACTGGTTTTGGGATGTAGAGCACTGCCACTGGCAGTGCGGAAACTGGCCGCAGTGTGCCATGCGTCCGCCCGCGCAGCCCGGTACTGGTTCTGGCTGTCCAGCCGACGCCTTGTGTAGTCTTGAGACATGGAGCAATGTGATTTATAGAATTAGGGAAAAAGTAGTAGATATGTTCTAAATATAAGTGCGCGAGATTTATAAAATATTAGCAGCAAAAACATCACTACGATGCACAAAATTTATCAGAAATACAATTTGCGAAAACTCATTTGCAAAATTCAACTGCAACAATACAATTGCTGGAATTCAAGTCGAATTAATATCCCTGTTCAATAAGCAGGTATTGATACATGGAAAATGGGAATTTCAATGAAATAAGAAACGTTCTCAATCTGAGAGTTGTTAGTGATGCAACTGATCTAGGTGCTCGATGATTTATTCCCGTAAACCAATAAACCAAAGTTTTCCCAAATGTATCTAGCTGGCCTGTACCAATAATGTCTTAGGTTTTATGTCTTAGGTTTCACGTCTTATGTCCTATTTTCATCACTTCCTCCGTTCTCTGTTCTTGTACTCTTTTGATGAAGTTGCAAATTCGCACTACGCGAATTAATCTTCTATTTACTAAACCTTTTTTAACCGCCCACCATATAACATGACATAATATGGAAGAACTTCTCCATGAAACCATCCGGGAATTCCACTTCCTACATCTATTCCCGCCTACATCTCCTGAGTCCGAATACGAGCATCGCTTGGAACATGCTATAAATAACGTGCTTCGTCTTTTGAATTACCATGATAAATATTATCGAGAAGTTAATCTTGAAGTATCTTCAACAAGCACTGGTATCGGGAAACTTTCCTTCTTGTACTACGTTGATCTGGTCAGCGGACAGCACGCATCATTGAATGGGTCAAATATTCTACAATTCATCCGAGCCTCCAATCATCATGAGAATCCTCTATCCAGATCAACAGTCATCGAACAACTACTAAATATTCTTTCAAATCATAACAACACCGATAGGAAGCCAATACGGCTCAAAGAATCATACTCTCTCGTACTTTTGAAGTTTTCAGAACTAATCAAATTCTTCACTAACCTATATCGTGATTCAGAGACGAAACTCGTTGATTATTTAAACAAGTGCTTCGTGTACGAAATTGACTTCCTCCATAACTTGAAAGATAAATTGGATAATGAGTTCCAGTTTGAGATCGAAGAAACTGAGAAGATTATTGAAATCCTTGATAGCTTCATCAGTATCCCAGAAACCCCTAATGAAAAGTCCTTGCATAGTGATTCGATATTCAGCTATGAATCTTCTGATCACCCCACATCTACACCTTTGAATTTCGATTGCTCCGATCCCAACTTCTACTGGTTATATCAAGTCTTTCTCCAATTGTCGAGCTTTAAAAATTCTAATTCCCCCTCTCCACTGCCTGACAAAGACTACAGGGATTACATCCGTCTAATGCTCAAATTTTACAAAAAGCACAACAATATCGACTTGTTGGAAATCAATGAGTTTACTTTCAAAGAGTCAAAATTGAATTTTTTCTACAGCTTCTTGGTGGAACAATCCAACGGCTCTTCTCCTTTACTTCCCCTTTACTTGCAAGATGCAACAAAAAGGGTCCTAAGTGAACTCAGCATATTTCCAGAAATCAATAAATCTAACAATGTCCACAAAATGGAGAGTATATCGACGCCAATCATACAGTCAGCAGCATCTTTAACAAGAAATGATGCTGCAGAGATTCGGGATAGTGATGTTAACAATGAACAATCCTTTCTTTCTTTCATTGACTATTCGAAAGAAGAACGAACCAATCTATTCTTCAGTATGAAACACATAATCCCACTTCTCAATGAATTTAACCTCAATTTCAATACAAATTTCCCCTCAACTTTCAAATATTACATGCATCTTGTTTATGATGAGTTTTCAGATGTTTCTGAAAGACCGGATATAGAATTTATTGAGCGGATGGTTAGCCTCGTGAACTCCATTACTGAATTCGAAAATGCAGACGATTCACAAGATGAAATCAGTATCAGGGATATCGTACACGCGTTTTATCTGCAACATCAGTACTTGACTGAGATTGAGGATGACTCCAAACTAAAACGTACCCTTTTGATGAAACTTGCCGTGCATGAATTCTACACGAATCTCCATATTAAGAAAAAAATCTTGACTAAGTGGAACTATAAAATTTTATATCTCGGTCAATTGGACTATGATTTACAAAATCTTCAAGTTTCAACAATCAGAGAGTCCGTTCAAAGAAGATATTTGAAAAAGTGGTTCAATAAGTATCATAGATTCAAAGACTTGCAAATAGTATCCTCTAAATACCACAACAGAGGAACAAAAGTCAGGTATCTTAAAGACTCGTGGATTCCTCGTTTGATAAAGATTGGAGAAATGCACACCCTTGCCAATAGCTTCTATGTCCGGAGGTATTTCAACTACTGGTCATCGCTTTCCGAGAGTCATGGCTCCATGAAAATGGCTGCCGATAAATTCATGCTACAGAGAATGACAGACAAAGCTTTTTCAACTTGGTCCAAAAAGTCACAACACTTAACAGATAGTAGACTGATTTCTGAATCAGTGAGGATTGACAATAGGGAACGTGAGAATTCGAGATTGAAATCGTTAATTTGGAATAATTGGTATCACAGAATGACAGACGCTAAAGGTGCCAATTTGGGTGATAAACTTCTTCAGCTTAACGACACTGAAAGGCGATTCATCTTGCAAAAATTCCTCGAAAAATGGCGACGAACTACCACTAATGCAGCTACTGCAAAACTTGTCAGAACCCTGAATGATCGCTGCTTGGAGAAATACTTTTTGAAGAAAGTCTGGCTCAAGAACTTCGAATTACAAAAACAGCTCAAAACAATAACCAAAAAGAAAGAAAGAGACATAAAGAAGCGGGTTTTCACCCATTGGAAGGATTGTAGAGATTCGAGGGGTGTCGCTGATGTTTTCTTCTATCGAACCTGCGGTAAGAAATTGTTGAACAAATGGAGATTGGAACATCGCTTAAAATTGACTGTCGGCTCTACAAACGACAAACTATTACAAGCCCACCTCCACACATGGACTATGAACAGAACAGCGAAAAGGTTGAAGGCAACATTTGAGACCAAAATTTTGAAGAGACGTCTTCAGATGTGGCATCTGAAGTTGAAAGGTGTCCGCGAAGGTCAGGTAGTTGCAAACTCCTACAATCAAGAGCTTCTTAAAAAGCAAAATTTGGTCAAATGGATTTCTAATTACGGGGATAAATGTGAACTTCCTTTGATAGCTGACTTGAATTTCCAACGAAAGTTTTTCAACCACTTAATTGCTGTTCATCATCGCTATACTTCAGATTACGAGATCGTTGCGAAAAGATTTTCTCTTCCTTCATTGAAGCTAAAACAGAGAGTCACTTTGAAGTTTTTCCTACAAAAGTGGAGATTTGAGTATTCTGAAAGGTTCGAAACACTAGCTCAAGAAAAAGTTGTTCAGTTCCGAAAAACTTTGGTTGATTATAACCTCAAATACTCGGTCCTTACTCGTTGGGCAAGTAGGTACAATACAGTATATGAACGGAACAATATTCTTGAAGACAAATTTGATACATTTGTGAGACAATCTAATAGCAGAAGAAAGGTTTTCCAAGATTGGAAACAGAAGACGACCAATTTACAATCATTGACCACAAGAGCAAACGAATTTTCGGCGTATCTATTACGGAAGAAATTTTTACTTATATGGTACGATCAATTTGTGAATAAAGTACAGTATTTGAATGAAATAGCGGACGATCGCTCCAGTCAAAAAGAATATATCAAGGTAAAGGATATTGTTAGAAAATGGTCGATGAAATACATCAAGCAGATAAGAAGAAATCAGCAAACTTGTGATATGTTTATTGATAGATGGGATCATGTAAGAGGACGACAGATCTTAGAGTTGTGGCTTCAAAAGACTAAAGAGAAAGTTGGAAATGACCCTGATGTTCTTGATATGGATGTAAGTTATATTAGCAACCTGTCTCCATTGGCTATGAAATTCAACAAATCTTCAGTTAGTAAGGGAGAAATCGATTCCAGTTACCTCTATACGCCTGTGAAGCTGCAAATATCCCGAGCGCCAAACACTCCATACAATGGTTCTAAAAGAACCAGTCCTTCTAAGTTGGAAGAGACCAACAGAAGGCTTAGATCCGAGAGGCTAGAATCTTTAAGGACCCACTTTGGAAGAGCTAAAGGGCATTCTACCCCAACGAAGAAACACTTCACCAATTTCACGTCCAATCAGAAATTGTCTTCAACTAACCCAACAACTAAAATAATCAATTTTCCTCCAACGAATCCTCAAAAATCACAACAGATAAGACCGGCATTACCCCCGAAAGCCCCTAATTTCACTTCAATAACTGAGAGGTCCAATAGACCATTTTTAGACCCGATCAATACTGAGGATGATGAGGCAAGCTATTTTATTGGAAATTCAAGAGACGAATCAAGGGTTTCCCATATATCCAATGTCCTGCCCTCGGCCGAGGATCTAATCCTCTCTCGATCCGAAATGCCAGAATTCTCTTCCAAGGCTACCAGTACACTCATGGGAGAAAATGACGAACAAGAAGAGGACGAAGAATTAATGATTGAAAGTGCAAAAAAGTTAAAAAAAATCACACCAATATTCATCCCGCCCGAATCTTATAGGGAGCCTAGATTTTCGCCGGTTGGTAAACTCAAAGAGAGATTGAGGAGTAATATGAACTCACTTCAAAACAGCGAAAGAAGCCATGTATTTGATTGATGTTGGTGGATATAATTATTGTATATTAATGTATAATTAATGATTTTCGAGGTCATCTATTTCTTCATTGATGTCATTAGTGACATCTTGTAAATTCACCTCACCTAAAGGTTCTTCATCAGGTATGTGAATGAGTGTTTGCAATGTGTCAGGTTCATAGTGTGTTACTTTGTAAACGTATAAGTAATCGGTTTTAATAATCATATCATCCAAAAAGGACATGGCAGTGAAAAAGTTTCCGTGTATCGCTTCTTGTATGATTCTTCTTGCTAGATCAGGGATAGTGGATGAGTCTTTATGTTGGGATTGAATCAAATTTACAATAGGGAAGATAGAAACTGTTTCAAATTTTGAGGATGTGTGAAGTAGCTTCAAAGACGTTGGGATATCGATTTTAACTTCTGTTATAAGATAGTTGATGTCATTTTGAATTTCAATGAACTCCAGTCTGTTTTCTGTTTTGGTGAACTTGATATTAGGTGAATGAATTTCAGTAAACTTACTGATTCCTGACATACAAGACGCAACATCGGTGTAGATTAACGCATTCGATTCTTGGGTTTGTTGAATGTATTCATTCATGTATGTTATAGCATCACCGCCTGGATAGTTGAAACTAGAAATATAACCAGTGAACAAAGATAAAGGTATAGAAGCAAGTCCAAGTAACATGATGATCAGAAGTAGGAGCTTGTTTCCGAAAGAGTTTGCCCATTTGTACCTAATTGTTGTTAAACCATTTGCTGCTTGGAGGGTCCATACTGGAACAGTGTAGATTATAAATCTCCACTCCTTGTGAGGTTGAAATGACATTCCACAGATATACAACAAGGATGCAATAAAGATGATTCGAAGAGAGTTTTTAGCGGGATGTTGGGCTAGTTTGTCCTTTGGGTTCTTACCGTCATCTGTGGGGTCGCTCAAGAGACCTGAAGCCACGAGTATGGGTATAATTGGGGGTCTAAAGATTTGAGGAATGTACTTAGTGAAATAGGTAGACCAAGGTTCAGTACCCCAGTCAGCTGATTTACCATTCAATATATTGAACAGAAACGACACGAGTTCGGGAGCCACCCAGTGGCCCCAGAAGTAGGAGTCGATTGCCATTGATGTGGCTAAGCCAAATAATGTACCCGCCACAAGTAGCCATGTATTCAAGAATAAGTCCGATTGTTTAAAGCCGACAGCAGACACTAATGCGATGAGACCACCAAACAAGCCGATTTCCAATCTGAAAACAATGCCAGAGAATCCAAACCACACTAGACCCGACATGTCTCCAAGAAGTATCTTTGCAATGGCATGATTCGTGAAAGGCAAGGCAATAAAGTTTGGCAAAGTTCTGGAAGCGTAGTAAAGAATATGGAATTGGGTAAGTAACAACGCAATAAACCAAAACCCAACAGCACCCCTTTTGTAAGGACTTCTATCTCTGAAAGATATTTTGTCAATGGAATTTCTGATTTCCAACAAGGAGGCTACGTTGACGAATCCCAAGACTGCACGAGCTGCAATTTGGACATTAGTCTGCAACTCTGAAGCTATCAAGGGAACACCAACCAAGGAAGAAACAAAATCTATAGATTTCACACCAGCTGACAAAATCAAGCTACCCAAGAAAGTTCTGGGGACAGCGCCCGAAAACACAACATGGTCATAGTTTTCCAATACTGTCTGTTGGGGCAACACACCGTAATTGAGAATATCGTGAATTGCTTGAATGTTGAACGACTCTTCCACCTTGGTGTATGGGGATATCAACAAGTGGAATGCTACCACGGCAAAGAGAAGGATATCTATTGTCTTCATTGGTATGTCGTTCTGCAATGGATAATTAGAAGACAAGGTTATTAGAATGATTTGGAGATAAAAATGCGATTTCAAAATTATCGATGCGGTTCAAAAACCAACTACTTTAAAAATGGATGATATACCTGATTTAGTGACAGAATTAAGCGAAGAGCTGAATGAGGTCGTTTCTCCCACACTAAAATCAATTGAAACTCCCAAAGTTACTAAAGAACCTGTGGTTTTGGATAAAAAAATTCCTGTTACTATCATTACCGGCTATCTTGGTTCAGGCAAGTCTACTTTACTAGAAAAGATAGGTAAAACCAGTAACAAAAGATTGGCCATTATTCTCAACGAGTTTGGTGACTCACTGGCCATCGAGAAATCCGTCACCATCAAGGATGAAAAACAGCAAGCAGTCCAAGAATGGTTAGACTTGGGTAATGGGTGTTTATGCTGTACCGTTAAAGATAATGGGGTGTTAGCAATTGAAAATTTGATCGAGAACTCAAGAGGTAAGATCGACTATATTCTTTTGGAAACAACAGGTATAGCAGACCCTGCACCGGTGGCCAAGATGTTCTGGTTGGACGAAGGCTTGGCCTCAAATGTTTATATCGACGGGGTGGTGACTGTGGTTGACAGCAGCAACATTTTGAAATGTCTTGATGACGTGGGGGGTCATTGGCACAGGCAAAACAACCATTTGAAGCAGGCCCAAAGTGTAAATAAAGACGACCTCACCGAGGAGGAAATAAGGGATGAAGAACAGAAGCTTCAAGAAGGTATAACTACTGCCCATTTACAAATCGCGTTAGCAGACTCGATTCTAGTCAATAAAATTGATAAGATCGAGCAACTGGAAGACTACGAAAACAAGCTTAACGAAATCAAGGATAGGATCCTGGCAATAAATGCTACATCACCAGTGTACACTACCAAGTTCGGAGATATTGATCTTGACAAGATCTTGGACCTCAATGCATTCGACTCCAGCAGCGAAAAGGTGTCACAGTCCTTGAACTACATTCACGACACTGTTTACCATGACGACAGAATATCTACCATCACGGTTTCATACCCGTTTTTCACCGACAAAGATAAGTTTGACCAAGTGGAGCAATTCTTGCAGTACGTATTATGGGAAAACGAGGTGCACGGGAAGCCCGTCGAAATTCACAGAACCAAGGGAATCATGGTCTGTAAAGCTCAAGACTCATTGGATGTCAGAGTGATTCAAGGTGTTAGAGAAACCTACGAAATAGTGAAGGGAGAGCATATAGCAGATGGTATCAACGAGAATAAGTTTGTGTTCATCGGCAAGAACTTGAGTCAGCACGATTTGATGGCCGAACTCGATAAATATTTGAGCAAGTCTGGTTAATATATACTTTAATATTTAGTGTGAATTTTGCAGTCGCTTTCGAGGAAGCCTCATGCACTAGAGAATTGGCGTTATTGAGAAAAATACCATGTAAACCACATACTCAATTTCGACTAAGTGAGTTCAACTACGAATGACTACTTGTCACAACCACAACTATCGATTATATTGATACCGAATGGCGTACTCTACTATATGATGTTTAGTGTTCATTTACCACCACACGACTTGAAAAATTTCACAGAAAAAAAATACTCCAATGTCGTTAATTTGCATTTATCAAGCGTGATCAACTAACGACAAAACATGTCTGGTGAGCAAGAAAATAAGGCTGCCGAGCTGGCACCTAAAGCTGCCAATCCAGAAAAGGCTGCTCCGAAAGTCAAGAAAGGATGGTCCAATCCAGCATTGAGAATGATGGGAATTCCTAGAATCAGTTTACCATCCAGGAACTGGATGATATTCTGGTCTGTCCTTGCAAGTATAGGTGGGGGCATTGCTTATGACAAGTACCAGCAGAAACAGATCAGAACCAAGTATATGAAAATGGTTGAAGGTTTGGGATCAGAGGTTTACACTAGTGATCGTATCCCTAGGAAATTATCCATCTTCATTGCACCACCTCCAAACGATTTCTTAGATGAGTCGCTAGGGTACTTCAGAAAATTCGTCAAACCAATCTTGAATGCAGCTGCTGTAGATTTTGTTGTTTACACTGAAAACAGACAGGGTGATATAAGATCACAGGTGGCTGAAAAAATCAGACAGTTGAGAAGAACCAAGGTAGAAGGGGAGAAGAAAGATGCAGTTGAAGAAAAAAAGACATCGGACAACACCTTACCCGAGGATGAAGTGAAAAGCCGTCATGAATTATATTCCACCAGAGATGTATTGGGACTTTATCGTATCCTCGGTGACGTTAAGACTCATCACGACGATGAAAACGATTATAGTAAATCTGGTGGTGTCATTTGCATTGGAAGAGGTACCTACAAAGAATACATGACTGGTGTCCATGAAGGTTTGTTGGGACCTTTGGAGAAGCCCGAAGTTCCAATTGCAAAAGAGGCTCAACCAGATGCTAAAATCTCAGATAATTCCGAACTTCCTGTAAATAGTGAGACTCCAGTATCTGATGTCCCAGAGAGTGAAGATGCCGAAAAGCCTAAGCAAGATGATTCATTTGAGCATCATGATGATGAAGAAGAAAACAAATCGCCTCCAGTGGAAAAGCCATGGATTAGTCCAAATCAATATGCGGACGCAAGTATAGCACCCGAATTAGATTTCAGTCAAAAAATCTTGAACGAAAAGAACATACCCGTGCTATTCGAACAACCTGTTTATGCTTATCCGGTACCTAATTTATTAGGATTCTTAACAATTCCTCAAAAAATCTATAGATACTTCACCAAGAGAACAATTGCTGAAGATTACGGTAAGCGTACAGTTGCACTTATTCATAATTTAAATCGGGAATTCGAATTCAAAGATCAATTCATGGCAAAAGAAGAAGAGTTGGATTGGCCTAAGAAATGGGTCGCTAAAGGTAAAGAAAAGGGGAGTGAATGGGTTCAAGAATTACAAGTTGATGAAAGAGTTATTGGACGAATGAGAGTTTATGATCCAACTTTAATCGAAAAATATCCAGAATTATTACAGGTCAAGGAGGACAAAGACAGTGAGGGATTGTAAATAGGTCTAGATCCATTGTGAATATAATAGCATTTGCCCCAAACTTTTAATTGGAGAAAGATAGTATTTGTGGAGTTCAATCTATTGTAAAACGGAATTCCCAAATCATGTTAGCGAAACAAATCGTATTGATGGAAAAGATAATCGGAAAAACTAACTAATATCGTGGCAAGTAAATTAATTCAAATTTATTTTGCAATCAATGTACCCAATTCTAATATAACCGCCTATAATACGGTACAAACTACCTGATTAGTGATATATAACCCTCGAATCTATGATAAAAGATATAAATTACGATAATTTAAATCAAACTCCGGTCCGATTTCGGCCCCAGATCATCAGTAACTAATTTGCGGCAACTACTTACCAAGTTTGACTTGATCTGGCTAAAAATGATTTGATTGGTAGAAGATAAAAACGTCAAATGGCAACATGCATTCGCCGAGGTGAACTTCGGCAAACCTGTATTTTGCCGCGAATGCTTTACAGGTTGCATCAGAAAGGCCCGGTTCAGGCCCGCTGATGAGCTCATAGTTAATCCATCATGATCTTAGAGATATATCCCGACAAAATGGCTTTAAGAATTGCAAAAACTCTCCACCTGCTGGCTCTGACACTGTGGACTACATTGCTGAGTTTCGTCTCTTTAAATTGAAAAAACCCGGAGTAAAAGTTGGTGGAGTTTTTTAGTATGGGCCTTCTCTTTAAAGCGATCTCGAATTTGATTGGTTAGAGATTAAACAGCATGCAGGTCCCCGTGCATTTTTTTTTTACTTTTGTATGCGCGAGTCAATTTCTTGCAATCATGGTGACTTTCTTGTCGGGCCAGTAACATTGAATTTTTCATCGGAAGACTCCGACTTCTGTGCAAATTGATTTTTGTATAAATACTTGTAAAGTTCCATCAACTTTCAAAATCATTTCTTTACTCATAATAATTAAAAATGGTCTTACCTCACGAACCTGAATTTCAACAAGCTCACCACGAATTGGTCTCCGCTTTAGAAGACTCTACCCTCTTCACTCAAAGCCCAGAGTACAAGAAGGTTATCCCAGTCATCTCTATCCCAGAAAGAATCATCCAATTCAGAGTTTCTTGGGAAAATGACAAAGGTGAAATCGAAGTCAACAACGGTTTCAGAGTTCAATTCAACTCTGCTTTAGGTCCATACAAAGGTGGTTTAAGATTCCACCCATCTGTTAACTTGTCTATCCTTAAGTTCTTGGGTTTCGAACAAATCTTTAAGAATGCCTTGACCGGTCTCTCCATGGGTGGTGGTAAAGGTGGTTGTGACTTCAACCCAAAGGACAAGTCCGATGCTGAAATCAGAAGATTCTGTGTTGCCTTCATGAGACAATTGGCCAGATACATTGGTGCTGATACTGATGTTCCAGCTGGTGATATCGGTGTTGGTGCCCGTGAAGTCGGTTTCATGTTTGGTGCTTACAAACAAATGCAAAACAACTGGTCCGGTATCTTGACTGGTAAAGGTTTAAGCTGGGGTGGTTCTTTAATCAGACCAGAAGCTACTGGTTACGGTGTTGTCTACTACGTTGAAAAAATGATTGAAAAGGCCACCAATGGTAAGGAAACTTTCAAAGGTAAGAGAGTTGCCGTCTCTGGTTCCGGTAACGTTGCTCAATACGCTGCTTTGAAGGTTATCGAATTGGGCGGTACCGTCGTCTCATTGTCTGACTCCAAGGGTGCTATCATCTCCAAGAACGGTATCACTCCAGAACAAGTTGAAGCTATCGCTGACGCTAAACTCAAGTTCAAGACTTTGGAACAAATCATCAAGGAATCTGCCTCTGCTTTCTCCGGTGAAAACTCCGTTGAATACATTGCTGGTGCCCGTCCATGGATCCACGTTGGTCAAGTTGATGTTGCCTTACCATCTGCTACTCAAAACGAAGTCTCTGGTGAAGAAGCTAAGGCTTTGGTTGAAGCAGGTGTCAAATACGTTGCTGAAGGTTCCAACATGGGTTCCACTGCCGAAGCTATCGATGTCTTCGAAGCCAACAGAAACAAGAACGTCTGGTACGCTCCAGGTAAGGCCGCTAACGCCGGTGGTGTTGCTGTTTCTGGTTTGGAAATGGCTCAAAACTCTCAAAGAGTCACTTGGACCCGTGAAGAAGTTGACCAAAAATTGAAGGACATCATGTACACTTGTTTCGACAACTGTTACGACACTGCTGTTAAATACTCTGCTGAAAAGGATGCTTCTGGATTGCCATCCTTATTGAAGGGTGCTAACATTGCCGGTTTCATCAAGGTCGCCGACGCCATGTTCCACCATGGTGACGTTTTCTAATCGCATTGGATCTGGATCTTATAAATAGCTCATGAATTTATTTCTATAATGTAACATAGTTGAAAAGTTTTTTGTAATTTCTAATAAGATAAAGGATTTTGCAGTTGATTGCTTACAAGTATTGCTGTCACCAACATTTGATTTTGGGTTGTTTACCGGAAACTCATTTGGTCTTGATGTAAAATATTTGGACTGCGAAATCACAGAGAGTTTTGATTTCATGAGTTCGATCGCGTTAAATCAACCACACACTTTTTCCTTCATGTCCAGATCACGTCGATCCAGAGTGTCTGAAGAGCCACGAGAAGAAGATGACTCGTCACATGCATATAGCGAAACTCCACAAAATGAGCCGGAAGTAGCTGAAGATCGAGAAATGGACTCCACTCAGTTATTCGAAAAGCTACCAACTTATGTCCCGCTACAACCAAAGCTAGTACGTGAATTTGAGAGAATTTCATCCTTACCTGGTACTGCCAATCAAATATTCGATGACTCTATTGATAAGTTGGTGGCGAACGTAAAGGGATACGCTGATTTCCTAATTTCTCATCACCATTTACTCGAGACCGCTGACTATCACGGTTTTTTCAAAGATCAATTAGATGCGTTAACCAAGATGATAACTAAGCAACACCAAATGAGTATGCTCAGGAACGCCATCAACTCCACTAAAGGGGCAGTCAACTTAAGAGCCGCCCAGGAACCAGAGTTATCTGTTAATTCTCTACCGTATTATCAACAGTCCACTGATGCTCAAATAGGGGATTACTTAGCCGGCAATTACGAAGATACCAAACAACAGCATAGCACGTCCAATTCACTTCAAGCCATCATTACTTCGTCGCAAGAGTATATCTATGTCAAGAACGTGGCATTTATTCTCGAAAACCCGGAAGAGCCATTACATGAAGACGTCACTAACGATGACGACATTCTCGTGGAAGGAGGTAAAGTTCCTCTTCGAGACCCCATGTCGATGAACTACTTCCAGTCTCCGGTAAAGTCCCGCCGTTGTGGCCATGTTTATGAAAAAATTCACATTCTTCAAAGCTTGAGGTCTACAAATAAATGCCCCATAGATGGGTGTAATGCCACCCTTAATCCTTCAGATTTAATCCCAGATGATCTCATGTTGCTTCGTGTGAAAGTATTCCAGGCAAGAGAAAAACTACATAGGCGTAAACGGCCTGACAGAATCGACGTAGATAGGCTATAATGTATAGTAATGATGATCATAGTCCTTCACATAATTATCTTTAAATCCGCGTAATACTTTTCAAATTATCATCCTATTATTATTCTTGATCCAACCATGTCCGTCAACTACAATACACATCCTGCCGATGTCCCAGTTACAGATCTAGATGATACTGAAGATGACATTATATTCTCTGAGCAAAATAATGGAAATGCCCGTCAGCGGAGCGATTTTCTCAACAGCTTAGATTATGAACACACTCAACAGTCAAGTATATTCAGTAAAATGAGTGCTTACTTTAACACTCCCAGCCAAGGTTACAACCATCTAGATGACCTGCAAAACTTTGAAATCAATGATGTTGACGAAAACGAAGACGAAGAAGAAGACGATGAAGTTGCAAACAGATTCATATTCGATATAAGAGAGTACAAAATCAGGAGACTCAATCAGAAACTAAATAAAGTCATAGCCGCATTCTCCCTTACATTGATTCCTCTATTCCTAGTGGTGTTCTTCGGACGTCGCTTCATCAACTCTGGTTCCGAAACTGTTTCACTGGAACAATCCCTGGGTAAAATTGTGCTATCAAACTCCACTCATAATTTCCATCCAACTACAATCATGGTATCATTGGATGGCTTCCATCCTCATTATATTAACCCTTATACAACTCCTACTCTACACAATATGATGATAAATGACTATGGAGCACCATTCATGGTTCCCTCGTTTCCTTCGTCTACTTTCCCCAATCATTGGTCCTTGATAACAGGACTTTACCCTTCGGAACATGGGATAGTCGGAAATACCTTCTTCGACCCTAAATTGAAAAAACAATTCATAAACACGAATCCAAAAGTAGGTGGACTCGATCCAGATTTTTGGCAAGGTGGTGAACCTATTTGGAAGACTGCTTACAATCAAGGGGTGAATTCTGCTGTTCACATGTGGCCAGGTAGTGAGGTTCAAGGTGTGGGAATCGGAGGTGGACCTTTGGAAGTTGATAGATATAATGGATCCGAACTCCTTTCCTCGAAAGTTGATAGAGTCATGAAATGGCTCGATAGAGAAGATATCAACAAAAGACCTGAACTCATATTGACCTATGTTCCCACAATCGACCAATTTGGCCATAAATTTGGTATTTCGGGCTCTAACCTTACTGATGCTTTGAAATACGTGGACGACTTTATCGACCTATTGGTCATGGAATTGAAGAAGCGAAACTTGCGTGATATCGCTAACCTTATCATTGTGAGCGATCATGGTATGGCATCAACTTCAAATGATAGACTATTATTCTTGGACGACATCGTGGATATGAAAAAAATTGAGCATACTGATGGGTGGCCGTTATTCGGTTTAAGACCTTATGCTAAGTTCTCAACTGACGACATCATAAATGAACTTCACGAGAAGTTCACACAGTTGGGTGAGATAAGTAATCACTACAAAATTTTCAAAGTGGAAGACATTCCAAAAGAATGGAATTTCGGCGGCCTCTTGCAAGACCATAAGTTCAATTATAGATTGGCCCCAATCTGGATTATTCCTGATGTCGGATACTCAATAACTACGCATAAACAATTCGAAGAGAATGGTAACGATTATAAACCCAAGGGGGTACATGGATACAACAACACCGAGGTTTTGATGAGGGCTGTTTTCTTGGGTTCGGGACCTTATTTCGATGAAAGAATAGCTTCTCGGAATAATAAAAAGATTCTTCCTTTTGCCAATACAGAGGTTTATAATTTGATTTGTGATACACTCAATATTAAACCTTCTCCCAATAATGGGACTGGAAGTAAGGAATCCATAAGCAATCTATTTTCTGATTCAAATGCATTACCTGAAGATTGGTCTGATCCTTTAGGTTACCCTGATCTTCCTTTCGAGGTCGATCATATCGTGAATGACGCCACTTATGACTTACTTTGGAGAAAGCCAGCTGATAGGGTTTCAGCAACCACTGTTTCGGTGAGCACCAATGATCAACCTCTTGAATCTATGATTTCTGAGGAATCATCATTGACGAAAGTACAACCAGTGGCTCTACCAAAGCCCACCAATTTTAAGACCTCTTCGACAGATGGAGAAAGCCAATCCGAGACTACTGATCGAATTCACAAATTCATTGGAGATCTTGGTGATGCTGTTGGTGATGTTGACGAAGACTTGGAGGACATGGTAGATGATGCCATTGGCAAAGTTCACAATTGGATGGATAAGATATTCGGCAATGGTGAGAATTAGGTCATAGAATACGTACAAAATACATTTATACCCAGTTAACTTTAGTCGGATGGTAAATCTATGTATCGTGATATTCAAAAGTTAAACTTGCTGCTAGGTTCTCTCTTTCTTGAGAGAATGGTGAGTTATCATTTCCTTGCCTTAAAAATGGTGAGTTGGAATGGAGACTCCTTAGGTTCAATTGGCCACTATTAGAAGGAGTATGGGGTGAAGATGAAGTTGAATCAACCGAGTTGGGGCTCTTTTTTGAAACCACGGAATCAATTGAACAATCCTGGCAAAGTCTTACAATTAAAGCCTTGGGTAGCTTGGCAAATGCTTCTGATCGTGTTATCATGGACCAATTAGATTTGATTATCTCTAGAATTTTGGAAACAAATACATTTTCGTTGGACATCACTGCATTGACCCATACTTTCAACAGTAAATCAATTTTTTTATTTGCGTCTCCTTCTATGACATCTGTCGAAAGAAGTAAATTGAGTAGTTTGTTCAAATGGTAAAGAGATTGGCCCCTTAAATCCGGAATTTCGTACAAATTCGCCAAGATCAACAACGAGGAGTAATCAATAATGTTGAACAGTCTAGGAATATAATCTCCAAAATCAATAGATCCAGTATAAAGATAATATATCAAAGCCTTGACGGTGACAATTGTTTCGGGTATAAACAACTTATTGGTAACCATTTCGTTCATTCCACTCCCCATCATCCTTTGAAAATGAGGCCATCTGGCTAGTAGGATAGTCTTATGAACTTTAATTGACGTAAATAATTCGGGGTCATAATCTTCTTGCGTAACGGGTTTGCCCATATCACTCAAATCAATTTGGGTATGCATTTCTTTAGTTTCATTGCTACGATAGGTGATAATTTCAAAATCAGTAAACTGCTCCAGCAATAAAAAGTTTTTAAAATCATTTGACAAGGTAGTGGGATTGCCGCTCAGTCTTTTGGAACTGTAGAACGAAGGAATTCCAACCCCTTCCAAGTCTATGTTAAGCAATGAGGTAAGATGTGTATCATATCTTGTATAATCCATGTCTGTCAGTTCTTTTTGTTCATTCTCATATCCCAAGATGTAAAGCTCTCCCCCTCTGATGAATGTGTGTTTCCAAGCGTATGAATTCACATTGAAATCTCCCTCTTTCAGTAAATTGGAATTAATAATCTTCAGATTTGCCAAGGGCACATAGTCGTATTCGTTTAAATCGTAGCATGCAATAGTAATTCCTTTATAATTCTTTTCAAACCCCCACAGTGGGAGGCTTATCTCTATTTGTAAGGAAGATTCGGTGGTCGAATTAAGATATATTCTTTCGGAGCTATTCGGGTTGAAGGCATTACTACCGCTAGATGATTTTCTGGGATCGCCTCCTTCGTCACCCATCTCCAATATCAGACCGTATATGTTATACAGTAGTAATGAAACCTCACTTATGCTCAGATCATTAAAGTTGAAGTATGTTATAGATTTGGTGACATGATTCATATCTTTATCCAAACCACCAAATGAAAATAATTTCCCATGATCAGCGGTTATAAAATGATCGAATCTGGCTGCAAACTCTATTGGCCCACTCCAGATTCCAGATTCGAGATCATAAGAGTATAAGTCATTCAAAGGGGTTGAGTTTACCAATCCTCCACTAATGTAAACCTTGGATCCATCTTCAGATAGGCAACAAGCATGTCTAGATCGTGTTGAAGGGGCATTTTCCAATAAGGAGGAAGGAGCTGAAATCCATTTTCGATCATAGATATTATATATCAACATGAGACTATCTCTTTTAAATATAAAGCCGTCGTCTAGTTCGCCATCATTCGTGGGATATTCATTTTCCGGATTAACATCAGGAAATTCGTCAAAGGGAATCCCACCAAACACCAAGATATTACCTTGACCTATATATATAGCCAGGTGTCCTTCTCTAAATACGTCGGTGTGCTTCAGATCAACTTCCCATGTGTACGTTTTCAAGTTTAGAAGATAGACATTACTATCTAGATTATCGTTATCATCAAACCCACCGAAGAGAAAGACATAATCAGTTCCTGGACATGGAACAATGGTCGACTTCACGTTATATCTCGGAACTTTCTCGCCTGATATACTGCTGAGCTGAAAGCCCCGTTTTTCTTTGGCAACTATCATTAGACTGGAATTTTGGCCATGGGCTTATCTGATTATGGGAGAAAAGTACGAAAACGATGCAAACAAGTTAAAAAACCTTCAAAAGAGAGAAACTAAGGATTGAAAGTTTTGATGATGGTTGTGGAAAATGCAGTAGTGATCTTTCAAGATTCAAAAGCAAAAGTAACTAAATTTCAGTTACTTAGTAACAAGCAATGACAATCCGAATCGATGCAATAAACTCCGATAATGCGAGTAATTTACCAGTTGATGATTATGTAATCACCAGGTTGACATAGCTTTCTTCTCCTACAGAAACACGGGAAGACTTTTATTGCTTTGTAAGGAGAGAGGGTATATGGTGTTTGAGCTTCTCAGTTGGTTATTCCCATTTCCAAAAGTAAAGGTGTGCCCTTTCAGGTTGAGATAAGAGAATTCATTCAATATATACTCGTTTGACATCTACGTCTGGACGAAGTTGTGATCTAGAACACGAATAAGGATCATTCTTAAGCAATAACGAATATAAACTACCAGGTTTGAAATGGATCTTGATCTGTTTCGCTTATTTTGACTTGGGAGTCAGGAATTTCATTCTCTATTTGTTGCTTCAAGACCCTCAAGAATGCCCTCTCGGTGTTGGAGTGGTTACAAGCAATAACAGAAGAACCTATTTCCCTCAAGTAAAGCGCCTCATGGTGTGACAATTCACCGGTGTAGAATAAGTCGGCGTCAACACCCTTGAACACAGAACCTCCAGATCCAGCACAAATTGCTATGGTCTTGATCTGATCACTACGTGCCCCTTCAGCCACTTGTACATGGGTTAAGCCCAATGAATTTTTCGCGTTTTCGACCAACTGCTTTAATGAGACAGGTTCCTTCAATTGAATCAAACGACCCATTCCACAGCCTTCCTCGGCTGCATCAGGTTGGATACATTCACGAGAAACTTCAGTTAAATTTTTGGCAATTCCGTCGGCCAAAAAGTCATTAACACCTCCTTTGGCGCTGTCAACCGCAGTATGTGGACAATAAACACTGATGTTGTTCTGTATCAACTTGATCAATGACTTCTGTTGAGGATCATCTGGAGTGATTGATTTTAAGCCACGGAAGATAAATGGATGGTAAGCGACAATGCAAACGGCCTTTTCTTTGATAGCTTCATCGGCCACAGATTGGGTCAAGTCAATAGTAAGTAAAACTTTTGCAATTGATGAGATGCCGTCAGAGCTGGCATCGACAAGTAACCCAGTATTGTCCCAGGATTTATCGGCTAGCTTGGTGGGATAGTATTTCTGAACTAAGATGTTAGTATACTCCTTAATTATTTTGATTGTAATGTGACATACCTGCATTCACGATTGTTTTTATGACGTTCTTTGACATTTTCGATCTGGATTGATTAAAAGTGATTTTGGATTTCGAGAAAAGCAATTGAGTAGTGCACTGAGTCGCATGTTGCAAAAAAGCACCCGCTAAAAACACTCAATATTCCCACAGCCTTCTGAGACTTGAGATACAATGAACCAATAGCAAGACCAATTTCACTGTGACAAAGACATAATGGTAGGCGAGGTCTTTCAGAATAATTCTCAAACTGGCTCTCCTTGTCAAAGAAGTTAGCTAACGAATGATTTCATTAGACTTTCTTATCTGTTAGAAATGAATTCTGGGGATCAGCTTCTTGTAGCTTTTTCTTCTTTTTGTTACGATTTTTCTATCCGTCTCATCCCATGCTCATCAACTGAGTGGAAGTATAGGTCAGAATCAGATGGTCTCATGTAAAGTGCATTCTTTTGCACGTAGATACAATTTGTTGCAATTTGGGCCGGGCAAGAATCACGAAATACCCAGATCATAATGACTTCATGAAAACTTCCTATCCTATTGATAATTTCTTTGAAAGTTCAAATTTTTGTAAATGCATTCCTGGGGTGAACAATAAAATGTGAGTGTAAGTTCTCTCAATGAGTTTTTGGCAATTTTTTCAAAAAACTTGTAAAAACAAACATTTTGAACTTCTCAAAAAAAAGTTGATTAGGCACATTCAAACTCGAAGAGAGTTGCAATTATCAACTACAGGAGAAAAGTTAACCAACAAAGATGTAATTCAAACCGACCTTTGAGATTATTGAAGAATTGAATGTTTCAAAACAAATTATTATTGAAAAAAAAATGCGCACTCCCGGAATCGAACCGGGGGCCCAACGATGGCAACGTTGGATTTTACCACTAAACCAAGTGCGCCTTTGTTGAAGGAGGAGGGAGTTTCTAAAAATGCGCCAGCACAAAAAATTGTGTCATTCAGCACAATTTTTTGTACATAAATTCCGGTATATAATACCCAAATTACCAAAAATTGGGCTGGCGAATCTGGTTGAGAGTTTTTTAGGTTAATTTGAATTCGCAGCCATATTTATCACATTTGTGTACATCAGTCTACACACCGGGCCAATTGTTGATCTACTGGTAAGTTTCTCTGGATTCACCTGGATTCGAATGAGAGAATTTTATTAAATTAGCTCGTGCGCTGGCTATCTCAAAAGTAACGTTTCTCCAAAAGCTCCTTTTATGGCACTCATAACAAAAACTAGCTAACAGCTGGCCTCACGCTATGTTTGTAGGATTGCATAAACATCGACTTTTTTGGTGAATAACACCCAAGTCAGCACTTATAAAGAGTTTAATGGTAATACACGGTGTGATTTTGTTCTCTCAAAATACAGAGCTTCACTTCACTCAAAAATTTTCATAACTTGTCGTGCAAAGTAGACACCATCGTGAGTTGAGGTTTTCCCATATTCCGACTAGTCAATGACTTAAATTTCAACACCAGATAAACCCTCTTGTCACGAAAATTACATTTCGAACCACAGCAGTGAGCTGAGCCTTGGATCAAGTCAGTGACGCATAAGTCAACGCTGAATTATCGTCAAATTTAAGCTCAAAGAAATGAGAACTATACCCTATCGCTTGGTTTATATGCCCTTTAGACTCCTCCCAACAATTTTTCAAGCCCACAGTTGAATGGAGAGCGATATATACTCCGCCGTTTTATCTTTTTGTGCCGGCCCTACTTGGAACTTTTGTATCGGCGAGCTTATTTGTGGTGAGGAGTTATATTACCCTAGTTACTCAAATCCAAGGAAAGGTACCTTTGTTCTTCTCCAGAAATAACGAGATATGTTTCGGATTGTTGAAAGCTGTCTCCGAATACGTATGTTTTCTAGCAATTATACCATCCTTATAAAATTTTCCATTTTATTGTACCTTTTTTCAGCCATCAACGTGCACTTCTGAAAAATGAAGAAAGAAACCTTGCAGCTTTCGCAAAATGTTTTTGCGAAAATTTTCTGAAATTTTGCAACCCAATTAACACTGCGAGACTGGGGTTTGAGGCACGAAAACGTCTTAAAATGTTGCCATCCCAAATAGCAATCAACAAGAATAACATTTATTCAAAGCTTCAATAGCGGAAGGAGTTGCATTCATGTGCTCATGTGCTCATGTGCTCGTGTGCTCGTGTGCTCGTGTGCTTATTGCCTAACCTTAATTAAATGCGTGTACACCAATCTCTTAATTAGCACGAAAATCCCTGCGGAATTTTTAATGGGGTACTGTACAAGGAAAACGGATAATAATTCCATAATTTCTTTTTTGATGAGATCCTACTAGCTTGGTTTAAGCTAAATTTTTTATAAATCACTAACTTCTCCTTCTGCTGAAATCTATTAGACTTAACGGTTATCCAATTAATCATAGAATTACTAATACATAGAGGAAATTGACTTATAGACATACAATGAGTGGTGAGAGTTCCTATCATGCTGAAGAAGCAACCGTGCCTTTTTTAGCTGATGCCCCTGACAATAAATCCCCCGATTCGAATGAAGAGACACTCGACTTATCCCCGAATGGAAGAGCTTCCAATAGTGACAATGGCCCCACTGAAGCTGAGAAAATTGCTGGAAGTGCTGTGTACTCCTTGGAATTCGAAGGTGAATTAATAAATGTCGATACTAATAATTGGAGACATAGTACCAAATTAAAATTGCAAATATTGTGTGGATTTTGGGTTTTCATACTTTTCGGGCTACAGGATCAAGCAGTGGGTACTTTGATTCCAAAATTTCAAGACTATTATCAAGTTGATGATATTCAAACTTCCTTGATTTTTTTGGCATCCGTTTTCGGATATTTCTGTATGGCAATGGCAAACGAAGTAACTCACACCGCTTTAGGCTACAGAGGAGTAATGGTTTTCGGAGCAGCTTCCATGACACTTTGTTACCTTATTGCTTTGCTGAAACCACCTTACTTCTTTCTTGTCTTTGGTTATATTTTTAGTGGGCTTGGTTGTGGTGCTCTTGATGCGTCTTTCAATGCTTGGTTGGGTTCTTTGGTCGATTCAAATGAACTTCTCGGAATATTACACGGGTGTTTTGGAATAGGGTGTATGTTATCTCCTCCTTTAATAACAGCTTTACTTCAAAGAAAGGAGAATCCTTGGCCATGGAACAGATATTACATTATATTGTTTGGAGTTGCTGCACTCAGTACGATTAGTTTTATGATAATGTTCAAAGATGAAACACCAAAGAAATACCGCTATAATATGTTCATGAAACACAAGAGAGCACGTTTGGCAAATTCGGATATTGAAATGGACCCAATCAAAGATAATTTCGAAATTGACTCAGATGCGGAGTCCGATTCAGAATCTATAGATATGGTTAAACCGGCAACATTAATGGAATCGTTAACCTCCAAGTTGGTTTGGGTTTTCTCAATGGTTCTTTTCATTTATGTTGGTGGGGAGTCAGCTTTCGGGTCCTGGATGGTCACATATGCCATCAGAATCAAAGATTATTCATACAAACATGCCTCTTACTTATCTACATTTTTTTGGGCTGGCCTTACGTTCGGAAGAATCTTTTTGAGTTTCCTTACCACACATTATTTCAAAAACGAGCTTAGGGCTAACATGACATACATTTTAGGGTCAGCCGTTGGTTATTTATCATTTTGGCTCTTATCGTTGATGCCATTGGACTTGATACTATTCCCAGTAGTGTTTATCGCTGGTGCATTCACTGGTCCTATCTTCCCAACAACAATTGTTGCCTCGATAAAGATTTTGCCAGTTAAATATCATACTTCAGGTGTTGGATTTATTTGTGCATTCGGTGGAGGAGGTGCAGCAGGTATCCCATTTTTGATCGGTCTTATAGCAGAAGCCAGTGATTTCGGATTACGAGCATTCCCATTAGTTGTCACTGCTATGTTTGTGATATTGCTGCTTATTTGGGCTGGAATATTCAAGAAACATGGGCCAAATTACGGTAGGAATTCAATTTAGTGTATATTAATCAACGTATTTTATTAATTGAATGAATGATGTTAAACTGTCGTATAAATATGGGGAATGTCATTATAATGTTAAAGAGCTCCTCCTTGAGCAATCCACTCATCGGGAGTGAATCCTTTCTGTGTGAATGCATGTATCGAAGCGATTTCTTCCTTTAAAGCGTTGTTAACTAACCTATGTCTCATTAACTTGTTCTTGCCTTGGAATATCGGCGAAACAATCACAACGGCAAATGCTTGCCCACAACCCCCGGACATATCTTCCACTTGAACTAGCGGGGCCCCAAGTTTCTGCTCTATTAACTCCTTGAGTGTGTTCGCTGAAAGGGTCATTTTGTATATGCTGTATGAATAGACTTATTTCGTTTTGTTGAAGCAAAGTGTCAAAGTTCAAAAAAAATGATTACTAAAAAAAAAAAAAACTTCGATAAATAGAGAAAAGTCGCATTTCTACATATTTCATCAATGTATACACATTTATTAGACTTGACTGGTTATCATGTTATACGTCACTTGTTTCTCCATGAGATTCATTATAGACTTTCGAATGTCCTCTTCTAACGGTGTTGGTATGTTCAGGAATGTCACTGGACTCAACTTTTATCTCAAAATTGGAGAAAGACTGGGGGCTTTCTTTCGCTAATTTTTCAATCTTGCTAACCACTTCTTTGGATGTTAAATTATTTTCAGGCTTGGAACTTGCAAGCACACTGAGGTTGCCCTTTTCGAAAAAACTCAAGACATCAGGGGGAATCATACTCAATTCCTCATGGAGTTCAATCAATTGGTTGACGACTTCAATACCAAGGAAATATGTCTCACCAGATTGTGGAGTTTCTGCACCCATAGATTGTTTGGAGTACAATATATTCGGAGAGATGACAGTAGCCAAGTTATGTATGTCCATCTTGGAGCCAGTTTCTTCATCAATTTCGGCAAAAGATGCAACCCAACTGAAGAAGTATAGTAGTACTTCAACTAAATTGCGATGACTTCTAGGAAGCATACAATATGTTAATTGTAAAATCCTTTTTTGCATGACAGGATCTTTCTCTTTTTGAGATGAAATCCACAAATCATACAAGCCGAATGTAAGCAAAGGATCCGGTAATTCTCTCAACCATTTCTTCATTAATGCAGCTAACTGAACAGCAGTTTGTGTTGAGAAATCGGGAGATTTGAGAGGATTTTTATTGATTTGTTCTGTCAATTCTCTGAGCTTCTTGATATTACCATTCAATCTGAAAATACCCTCAACAGACATATCTTTTTGGCGCAATGCATTTATCACCTCATCGACAACAATTGGGATTCGTAACTTGGATGGTCCAACCCCTAGATCAGAATCAACTCCAAATTTGTTTGTAAGGTCTTGAAGATCAACACCAAAAACACTGGAGTTTTTACTTTTTTGTTCGTTCCCACCAAATTTGAACTTGTCCCAAAACCCTCCTGTAGACTTCTTGTTCAGTTGAACCAAACTTAATAACTGGTCTTTAGCAAAACGATTTGGAAATAGTTCAATCAATGCCTCGACTGCAATGTGCCTCAAAATGAAGTGTTCATTCTTATCCAATTCTGAATAGTACTTGGACTTTCTTGTTAGAGAAGAGTCATCAATTGTAGGATCTGCATTACCTTTGACAGAGCCAGCTGTGGGTGATTTTCCGCCACTTGCAGCAGCAACTGTCTTAAGTGGTTGCATTGGTTTGTTTCTAGTGTAGAGCGAATTATGATGCTTGAATGCATTAGGCCGCTGTTCTCTAGCTTGTTCTGCTGCAACAATTCTTGGGATATCATCCAATGTTAATGATTTTTCATTCTTCAAAAGATCCGAAGTTCTGTCAAGATGGTTATTTGTCAATTGCCTTTGAGGCTCGTCCCTGATTTTCAAAGTTTTATTGTATTGATTTTTAACTTTGAAAGCTTCATCTTCTTGCTCATTTGCAATATAAGACATATGGGATGCTTTTCTGCTTTGCGGTGGTCTCCCACCCTCTTCTAGAATTATCTCACTATCATCCACAAAACCGTCTTCATTAGTGACTTCCTCTTTGGCTTTATCAGCTTCGGGAGCCTCGATTATGACAGATTTTCTTGCATTTTTCTTGATGGAATTGGACAATTTTTGGTTTTGTCTTTTGCTTCTCAATCTGGTAACATCACTTAGGGTTTTGGAATAATCATCGGTGACAGCAGCCTCCATCGTTTCAGATAAATCGTTGTTACCTTCAGGTATAGTGTCTGGCTTGAGATTATTAGATGCAATTCTGGGAGCTCCATTTTCTGAGATCATTACAGATTTGGAACGGTATAGAGCAATTTTGAGTAAGTAGATCAACTGTGACAAGTCACTCGAGTACTCGAAAACTGGCATCGCATCAAGATCACTTCTAGCACAAGAATCACATAAAGTGGCCGCTCTTTTTCTGTTATAGACGAATTTCGAGACACCCACCTCTGGATCAATAGGTGAAACGCCATTCCCACACTTAGTACATTCGAAACATTTGATATGCCATCTCATATTCCCATGTTTCACGCATGCTTTTTCAATACTCTTCAGACATGTGACACAGGCATCAGTAGCATTGGGAGGTATACTCAAACGATTATCCAAACCTTCGGAATCAGAGCTCACCAGCTCAAAATTTTTGGTTGCCAAGAGGAACTTATCGGTAGCATCAGTGGTACCTCTTAATTTATTTATTTTTAATGCATTATTCAAACCAATTCGTATTAACAATTTCAAATAATGAGCACATCCTGTAATGACAGATAAAAGTTCCGCAGAAAGGCTACCTGAGGATGATATTTGTCCCGATTTCCTCAAGATGGCCAAATAACTCATCATTTTACCGGAAATATTTCTTGGTTCTTTCCTGAGAGGTTGAAATAAAGCATGTAGTTCTATTGATGTTGTAGAGTCATTCCTTGAGTCAACTGTTCGATCAGCTATCCCCCTTTCTTTATTGATGGAATTGCATATTTTTTGTATGGTATCAATGGCTTTGAACAAAACTTCAACATTTAAAATTAACTTACCAGTTGCCATTAAACCACTAGCTTGATTTCCTGTACAAGCATTAAGTAACATATCGGATATACAAGCTGCACTGTTCTCTTCATATCCCGACAAAGTCAACCAGCAGCTCATGACTGTATTTTCAATTTGTTCCTCTACTGCCAACAAAATGTTTGGATCAATGGTATTACCTTGGAGACTCAAGCTTTCGAAGTTGCGGATGTTAAATTGTTGTTCCAAACCGACAGAATCGGCAGTGATACAGACATTCCAAAATTTATGAACCATATAACACTCTGGGTGCCATTGTTGATTTCTTCCGCCTCTGAATAATTCAACAAATTGCTTGACTATTGACGAATTACAACCTTCACAATGAGATGCAAAGAGTTTCGAATAATGATAATGACAGTAAATATTGCTTTCGTGCTCGTAGTAACTTTCATCTGACTCGAAAACTTTCTCACACACTGCACATCTGAAATGTTCTAAATGATATTTGTTACCCAAAGCTGTAATATAAGGTCCCCTGAGGGCACTATTGCAATTAAAACAGATTAAATCTAATTTTTTGAAGTAATCATATTCGCATAGGGCCACCTTCTTGCTGGCACCAGTTATAGGGTCATTCATGTCATAAGGGAAAAATTTGGAAGAGCATTGTTGTCCACATTCATTACAACGGAAACAATCCACATGGTAAGCATTTGACAACGCTCTGACGAATTGTCCGGTAATTTCTAAGCCGCAACTATTACAAATCTTCTTTTTCTTCCTCACACTTTTTTTAGGTTGAATTTGATTGTTGTTTGGTACTTGTGGAACAGCTCTTGAGGATTGTTGGTTGGGTAAGGTTGAAGGCGGTCTTTCCTTATTAGAAGGTAATGCATTGAAAGGTGGGGCATTTGGGATACCATAAGATTGGTGATTTGGGGGAAGCGTAGTAGTAGGTGCAAATGGAGCACTTTGTTTAGGGGGAGAGCTCACTTTTGGAGGGTAGTTCAATGGCTTAGGGTTTGTTGATACGTAAGGGTTGAAAGAAGGAGAATAAGGGTGAGATGACTTAGTTGCGTTCTGTTGAGGAGGAATCGGTTGAATTGGAATTTCATCATCCAATAAGTTAGATCTTGAACCTATTGGGGAAACCGCTATTGAGTGTCTTTGATTAGGTTTCGAAAGAAATTGAGGAGAAGAATGGGGAGAGTTCAAATCTTTATTCTTTGCATCACTCAAGCCGTTATTTAGACTCGGAATATTCGACATGGTACCGTTCGCTGAATTAGAGGCGTACTGATTATTCATCAAGGGTAAGTGAGGGGGACGATTTTGAATTGGGCTATTTGATGAAGATCTTTGAGTTGGAGGAGTATCCGCCTGAAATTCGGACTTATAAGCAGCTGTTGGAGCAGCAGGCATAGGAGGAATCAATTGTTTCCAATTAGTTGCATTTGAAGCGATTGGACGATATTGATGTTTTGGAGAAAAACTTGAAGTTGGGGGATTTTGTTGACTGTGACTTCTTGAATGTAATATTGGCCTTGAATGTGAATTATTAAAATTCGTATGATTATCTATGTTATCATTATTGGAAGGTTGGAAATTAAATGGGGAAGTCGAAGGATGAGACGAAGAATTATTATTTCTTACTGGGGAATTATTAGACATGGCTGAATTGCTCATGAAAGACTAATTGATTGATAAAAGGAGTGACTTGATAGTTGGAATATGATTTGATTAAAGGTGAATTCAATAATAAATGATGTTAAAAAAATACAAATCAAGAAGGAATAAAGCAACTAATATGAATACGAAAAAGCGAAGAATGGATAAATATCAATAATACACCAACATTCAATAGATTGGTTTTATAATCAAAGTGATTAGTTAATAGGATTGCATAAGGGTTAACAGTTATTGAATTAGAAGGGTGATAAAGTAATTGATTGATCAATTTAAAAAACAACTAAAAACTAAAAACCAAAAACCATAAAAAATCACTGGATCGAATCAATTTCGAAATCAAAATAATAATCGAAGTTAGTTCGAAAACAGAATAAAAAAAATACTTTTCAATTTGGGCGAGTTCGTGCAGGTCGAAACATTTTTGATTCAAAAATAGACTTCACTATAACGGATTAATAAATTGTGCAACTAGGAACTACCAATCGAGAAAAAAACCACCCACAACAAGAAAGCACAATCGCTTTGTTCTGTTAGCAGTTAATCACCAGTGTTCATATCTTTTTTACGTGTTAAACACACAAAATACTAAAAAATTTAAATCCACTAAGCAGTTTAGGCGCTAAACTTGCAAGCGCACTAAAAGGGGAAAAAATTGTTGATTGGGATATATTTGCTTTTATCTGTGAATATTTGTCTGAGCCCAAACCCTAAGATCAAAACAGCCACTCCAATTGTCGAACAATTTGCACAAATTAACTTTGACTTAAATTTACAAAAAAAGAAAATTATTTGATAAGACAGCGTTCATGTTAAAATGTGAATCAATCGCAAACAATCACTGTCCACATTTAAGCAATAGCACCGGAGGCGTTTACACAGCATAATCTTGTTTAGCTAAGCGACGCTGTTTTTTCAGGAAGGTGGTGTACGTCTCGTGAGCTAGCCCGTAGTGCATATGGGATACGAGTCAAAAACGGATATCTAATATTATACCCTTCAGGGGTAGCCGACTGGCAATGGCGAGACTTGTTAACTGGTGGTACCCATATACGGGAATCGAAGCCCAATAGGGAGTTAGTGGAACCAAATGGACGGCATATAATGGCATTAACCCATAATCATCGGAAATCATCGGGTGGTCGCGGGTGCAAATATCGCAAAATGCATCAGTTGATGTTTTGCAGCAACCTTTGAAATACTCTTTCAACAGTAACAAAGACGTAGAGTTCATACTTGAAGATGATCAACTATCGATGTAACCACATGGATTCGTCTGATGGTTGTATGAAACAACACTCAGCCCTTCAAAACAATTTCAACCGTTTTTCCTCGGTTATTCACCATGTTCTCACCTCTTCTACTCATCAGCCTAATCTCGGACATTAATCACCTGGCATCAATTCACTTGCATAAATGCAAATATATAAATACTCCGATTCCACCCTTGACTCATTATCTAATTGTGAATCATCTTCCATTCTTAACATGTTGTCTTCTATAGTCGTTAGACTGTCCGCCAAAGCTATTTTAAAACCATCGTTCAATAAACAACTATTGACGTACAGCACCACAGGCGCTGATTTGACCCTCCCAACTTTATCAAACACTCAGAAAATGTTGTTGAGTGCCACTGGATCTCTTTTGGCATGTGTAAGCTTTGCTTCAGTTGCTGAAAAGAAACAATTCTCTCATTTATTCAAAGATTTCCAATTGGGTAGTTTGTAACCGGTTAGTTACGAAAATTTAATTCATATATTTAATTACATAATGAACGCATCAAAGTGTGAATCTATGTATCTTCACAAACCTTCAAGCCTTGCCCTGGGACTCGTCTCCAATATCTTTTTTCACCGAACAAAACCAGTCTGCTCTCTTTAAGAACCTGCAATAAAATATCTTTTCTTGGTAATAATTGAGGGAATACTATCTTGATAGCACTTGGTTTACCTTCTAGCCCTTGAGGTGTGCTTCCATCCCCATCCCTGGTACGAGTTAAAATGCACATATAAAATATAACCTGTCCGTATCCATGGAACCCATCGTGCACAACAAGATCGATTATGTCGCTTAAAGGAATGAAATTCTCATTGCTTCGTCTACTATTGGATAATCTCCAACCAGGTTCAGAATGGAGTTGAATACCCAAGTCTTTAATAACCGTCATCACGTCTTTAGGCTCTCGTTTAGCAAATGCAACCAAGAGAGAAGCAAATAAAATGAATGGAAAAGCCCCATATGTTATGATAGACACGAAGCTAAAACTAGAAGGATGTTTGATGAGAGGAAATCGAAAATTTAATGAAGAGAGCTCCAATGATCTCGATGATAGTTGAGTTAGATTTTTCCCGACTAAACTTTGAGTCATTCGCTGGTTGAACTGACTCATCATCATTTCATGAGTTTCTTTAAAGAGGTATATCAATGCAAATTGGGCCAACAATGCTAAGGATAAGGTAATCAATAGAGGAATCCTTATATATTTTGTATAAGTTCCGGGTTGTGGTCTCACGGTAAATTTCACAATACTCCCATTACCTTGTCTTGGATGTATATCTAGAATGTAGTTTTTTAGAGATGACATATTAAATTTGAATTTAGGTTCATTGGTATTGTTAATTCGAATTCATAAGATTCAGCTATGCAAAATGATCGTGATTTGAAGGATTTATTCACTAGAACTATACAAGTTTGTTGGTTTAGAAGATTAAAAAAGAGTCAAATCTTCCCGCACCGAGTCATAGATGGTGCACGTGACATACCGTCAGAAATTGGCTGCGATTGAAAAATTGCTGCAACTTTACCTATGATAAAAAAAAAACATGTATAAATATATAAAACAATTTAAGAATTAAAGTATTGTCATAACCTATGTTTCGAGCTTCTCTTCCCTCTGTTTCTTAACGTCATCAATGGTACCAATGACCGTCTCATTTTGACGTAATTGTGCCATTTTCTCTTTTCTGGTTAATTCACCACCAGTTCTTTTCTTCAATTCAATTCTCTTACCTTTTTCCCTATCCGCTTCGATGGCTCTCTCTTTCTCTTTGATAATCTCCTTCATGTGTTGGTCGTGTTCCTGTCTGATTTTCTTCAATTCGTCCTCATAGTGTTCCATGGTGTTAATTTCTTTATTGGAGTCTTCACAGAATTTTTGAAAATCAGGTGGAAGTTTTCTTTTCAAAGCTAGCTCTATGATTTCAGGGAATTTCTTCTCTTCAAGGTTGAACTTCGATTTTATTTGTTTTCTTGTTCTGTAAGGGAACAATTGTGCAATGAACGTGAAATTGGTACCCCAAACACTCAAAGCATTATAGAATTTCGCTAATTCATCTCCTGTCCATTTATCTGTGTGCCTTCTGTTGGCGTACGTAGACGATGTAACTGGGTTCTCGAAAGGATTCTGTTCATAAACATCACCACGATCGAAATTCACATTTGCATGTTTTTTAACGTGCAACGATTCCTCGTTCACGCTTATCACACCACCAGAGATATTAAGTTGGGGATTACTGCCAGAAGATTCTTCATAATCGGTATTCATGATATCATCAAGTTTCTTTTTAGCTTTGGCTAAATGTTCTCTTCTTTGCTCATCGTCCGCAGAATTTTCACTATTTCCATACGCTGCTTCAAAAGTTGTACGGTCTTCTCTCGCCCTAGTCCTAGCATCAGTTCTTTGTTGTCTCTTTGTTTTGATTATATCTTGGGCTTCTTGAGCCTTGGTGAAATCACTACTCAATAAACCAATTGGTAAAGTAGGCTTACACAACTCAGCCATAGTCAAAGAGCTGGTTGAAATCGAGACTTTGGAGAACAATTTAGAGTCCTCAAGACCATTAACAGATTTAGGAAGCTGTTTTATACTAGTGAGTCTTCTTTGCAAATTTTCAGGAGCCACGGGAATAAAATTTTCGTCATACTTATCGACAACCTCATTCACATTCTCCTTTGTACGTCTTCTGAACTTTCGAAGTTTCTTAGTTTTGGGGTCAACACCGACAACATAAATTTCATCATCATCCAATTTTGGCAAAGGTGCGTCGAATTCGTAGTCAGCACTATAAACGATTTCACCATCTTCTGGAGGCGAAGGAAGTCTATCCGAAGCAGGAGGAGGGGTGGGGTCTTTGGGTAATTGGATTACCGAGGCCGGTTTCGAACCTCCAACAGAAGATCTCTTTTTAGGATTAACAGCCAAAGACGACCGTCTTCTCTTAGTCGGTTTTCCTGTAGGTATACCAATCTTCACAGGTTCCGCATCATCTGACATTACAAGAGAATCAGACCTGGGTCTTGGGTGCTGAGTAATACCACTTAATCTTCTTTGTCCAGGAACTATTGAGGATTTACGCATATTAGCGGAGATGGATTGTCTGCGATCATGAGGTCTCTTGAATATGTCCTCATTCACATTATCATTGATTTTCAAAGGTGAGGAGTCGACGTTATTAATGGATGTATCCTTTGGATCAATATCATCTTTTTCAGGTTTCCTTGGTGATTCTTGCGATTCATTCAAAGTAAACTTGAATGCTGGTTTTTGAGACTGTGAAGGTTGTGGGGTTATGGTGGAGACAGCAGCAGGCGAAGAAGATTCACCAAAATCGTCAATTCCTTGGGTAGGAGGAGGGGATTGAGGGGTTTGAGTTTTCAGTGCCTTCTTTCTTATAGCATTCTTCTTTAGCTTAGGCGTGAAAAGAGAAGATTTCTTAACGACACTACTCATTTTTTGTTTATACGAAGACCTTTTATTTGTGCTTAGTGTAACAATAGGATGGATGTGGCCAATGAGTGGAGAACCAGTTGTGGTTGATAAAAGAAGAAGTGAAGATAAGAAGTAAGTATGCTCGAACCAGCAGTATAGTAATTTTTTTTTTTAAAAAAAAACAATTAAAATGCGCGATGGAATATGCTTAAAAACGTAGGAATTTGTAGATGTTATCGAAAAAGAAGAGCTAATAACAGAGTATTTTTTTCAATAGTATTGTCTAAAATTGGTACTTTGGACAAAAAGAAGTAACAAAATGAACGCAAAACGCCTTTTCGCGTGGAGATCCGAGACAGCAGACTCTTGGGTTCTTAATCTTCGTCACTTTCCCAGTCTCTATGGAGGCCTGTTTGCAGCCTCCAATAGTAGAGGAGGGATCAATCTATACTCAACCCAGGACTTCGACAACACTGCCATTTTATCCATACCTCGAGCACATGAATCAAGTATCAATGCCATCGAAAAAGTTGGCGATACTTTGTTGGCGTCAGCATCCACCGATGGGTTGAAAATTTGGGATTTGAGAAGTGCATCGAAACAACCAATTCACGCATTTACTAATACCAAAAAATCCAATTTTATGTCAGTGGGATTCTCAGAAAGAGATAATATAGTGGCTGGAGGTACTGAATTGGTCGGTGTTGATGCCGAACTACACCTTTGGGATTTACGAAAACCCCAAGACGTTGTCAGATCATTCGTCGATTCACACCATGATGATATCACATTTATAGAATTCCACCCCAATAATGCCCAATACTTGATGTCCGGATCCACAGATGGGTATGTCAATGTTTATGATCTAAATGAGGCTGAAGAAGAAGATGCCCTTCACCAGGTGATCAATTTTGCGTCGATTCATTCGTGTCATTTTACCAGAGATAACCGAATCTCTGCATTATCACATATGGAGACTCTTGCATTCTATGAATTGAACAACACCAACTACGAGCAAATAGAGGAGCCTGCGCCTAATGATTTCGGTGATGTCAGGTCAAGATGGCCAGACTGTGAATATGTCATTGACGTCAGTCCCCAAGGTTATGTTGCTTATGGGGCTAATTCTAAAGGCAATCTCAGTCTAGTTCCATTCAATACAGTCTCTGAGAATGTTGATGCCTCGAAAACTATCCAGTTTCCTGGTGCTCATGGAGAAGAAGTTGTAAGAGATTTATTGATTTTTCCTGGCAGTAACAATGCGTTGACGTGTGGTGAAGATGGGAATATTGTGGCATGGGAATTACCACATTCCCCGATACAAGTAACCAGCGAAAGCTTCGTTGGACAAGATAACATGGAGGTAGAACACAAAGAAGAGAAGAAACACAAGAAAGACAAGAAAGATAAGAAAGACAAGAAAGATAAGAAAGACAAGAAAGATAAGAAAGACAAGAAAGACAAAAAAGAAGAGAAGGATAAGTCAGATAGGAAAGACAAAGACAAGAAACACAAGAAAAAGAAAGACATTAGATTCAAACCTTATTAGATGTATGTACATTTTATTCTATCAATCTATATGCTAAATTTTCCGAACTCCTTTGACAACTATTGGGATTTGGCCACCGGTACAAATGGTAAATTTTCGATGGCCAGTTACAGCGGTGAAAGCTCGAATTGTTCCGGCGTGAGAGGTGACATTAACGAACGTTGAATCGAATGCTGAATTTTTATCGATTTCGGAATTTTTCCAGTTCGACTCGAAAACCGATTGTAAAAATAAGTTAATTCTGAGGAACTGTTCGTGCAATTGCTCTTTTTGAGTCGAGTACAGTTCGAAGAGTTCATCGTTCTCGGAAAATGTAGATTCGAAATCGAAGTCAGGAAATGAGTTTTCGATTTGAGACTTCGTCGACCGTTTATGACATAAATGGATGCCAATTGTCTCCCGAACCATTTCTGTCACTAATGGTCGAGGAGTGCTTATGGATTTCCAAGTGATTGCTAATGTTCTTGAAGACCTTTTCAATGGCGACACGTAGAAGTTGGAAGGTAACGGAGCACCTTTAGATAATTGACTGAGCCATAGTTGATTATTTTCAATAGCCTGGTCAACGCCCAAAGGAGTTAAGTCGGCATCAGGCCCCCACTCGATTTCGCCATCTGTGCCTATGAACCTCCATTTGGCCATCCACTCTTCCTTGGGGTATTTGGCACTGGCTATATTGTGGAACCCTTGCCCATGGCGTGCTAAGAAGAAGAGCTTGTAGCACTCATTGGATGCACAGTTCTCGTTGAGATCGTGGAGCCGAGAAACAATTTCTTCCCATGGCATCTTGATACCGAAATCCTGCTCCGCGTAATTGAACGTCATGTCGTCAGTTTCCTTGTCTGTTTGGTAGAAGAACCCTGGCACGGCAGAGAATGACCATGGCACCATATCTGGCGACTCTTTAGAGGTACGGGCTAGCTGCTCAGAGTATAGGACATCCTGGTCCAAATCTCCGTGGGCAACTGCCTGATCTACTTTGTCTGGCACCAACAAGGTCATTTTCAGCGTAGTAGCTATTTACTATAAGTTGCACTTTGTAGGTGAAGTTATTCGCAAGCCATGAAGTGGCGGTACGGGCGCTCACCGAAGAATACCCCTCTAAATTTGCAGTTTGGTGTCTTTGCAGATTTCAATTAAACAAGCATACGACTGTCTGCAGTCTAGGTAAACAAACTATTTCCCGAGAAAATGTCAGAATGCACACTATAAATCCGTAGAGATATGAGCTTCATAAGGTCTCAAAAGCAATTAACGAGATTAACAACTAATCAATCTGAGAATAAAGATTTACTTTGCTCACGTCTCACGTGCCAAAAATCAAGACTTACATTTCCAGTAAATCATTTCAATATTATTATTTTCGCTATTATCTTGCAGAATATATACGTATATATATATATTTTTTTTTTGCTTTGGTGAACTTGACTTGTCTTTTTTTCCGTTCTTGATAATAATCTTGGGGTTTTTCATTTAAAATTCATTTTAATTTTACACTATTTTTTAATTGTTACTATAAGTCATTCATCATCGTACTCAGGCAGTTTAATCTTCTCAGCAAATACAAATGTCTGAAGAGAAGAAATTGGAAGATACTAGAATTCCCGATGGGGTCGATGGTTCAGTGAGTGCTGAAACCAATACTGTTGATACCGTTGAATTAAACTTAAGCGAAAATTCTTCAAATGGTAGAATGGACATTGTGAAGGATGAAAACAATAATTTGTCTCCTGTCAATCCTGAAGCCACCAATACCATCAACGGTGGATATTCTGGGAATGGTAACGGAGAAATTTCAACAAAATCTGACTTGAATGACACTCCAAACACCCAAGACAACACAGTGAGACTTAAGAAAGAATTGTCAGATGCTGAGCTCAATGAATCGAATAACAAGAGGCAGAAGCTCCTGACCGATGAATTGGAAGACTCACTCAATCAAAAGAAACGTAACCTCATCGTGGTGCCTCCTACAGCTCCTCAACTTTTCTACTCACCATTAAAAACTGGGTTGGTTTATGACGTTCGCATGAGATATCACGCTAAGATCTTTACCTCGTATTTTGAGTATATCGACCCTCATCCAGAAGATCCTCGACGTATCTATCGTATCTACAAAAGACTAGCTGAAGCCGGCTTGATTCAAGACACCTCATTATCAGGCGTGGAAGACATCGGTCCCTTAATGGTGAAAATTCCAATTAGAGAAGCCACCACCGAAGAAATCCTAGAAGTCCACCTGGAAAGCCACCTTAAGTTTATCGCTGACACTGAAACAATGTCTCGTGATCAACTATTGGAAGAAACCGAGAAAGGTGATTCCATATACGTTAATAATGATTCTTACCTTCTGGCTAAACTATCTTGCGGTGGTACAATCGAAGCTTGTAAAGCAGTCATAGAAGGGAAAGTGAAAAATTCAATGGCCATTGTCAGACCTCCAGGTCATCATGCAGAACCTGATTCTCCAGGTGGGTTCTGTCTTTTCAGTAATGTCGCCGTTGCTGCCAAAAACATCTTGAAATCTTACCCCGAATCTGTTCGTAAGATAGTCATTCTTGATTGGGATATTCACCATGGTAACGGTACTCAAAAATGCTTCTACGATGATCCGAGAATCCTTTATATCTCCCTCCACCGTTATGAAAACGGTAAATTTTATCCAGGTACTAAATATGGTAGTCATGTGAATGCTGGTGAGGGTAAAGGTGAGGGATTCAACGTTAACATTCCTTGGAGATCTCCTGGAATGACCGACAGTGACTACATATATGCTTTCCGTAAAGTTGTCCTTCCTATTATTTGTGAATTCGATCCTGATTTGATCATAGTGAGTTCTGGGTTCGATGCTGCTGATGGTGATATAATTGGTGGTTGCCACGTCACTCCAGCTGGTTATGGTAATATGACCCATTTACTCAAAGGCATTGCCAAGGGAAAATTGGCAGTAATCTTGGAAGGTGGCTACAACCTTGACTCTATCAGTAAAAGTGCTTTGGGGGTTGCTAAAGTTCTCGTGGGGGAGCCACCGGAGAAGACAATCTCTCCTCAGCCTCAACTCGAAACTTTAGAAGTCATCGATGAAGTTATCAAGTTTCAGGCCAAATATTGGAATTGTATGAAACCTGGAAACCCAATCCATGCATTCGGGGATGCATTCGATTTACCAACTGATACTTCAAAACCATCGTTCAAACTCACGAATATTGGTGAGCCTCTTAGAGCCAATCAAGCTAACGATCTATTCAACAAGTACTCGTTCATAAGCTTACCAATTTTGAACTCATCAGATGAAAAGAGTCCAACATTTAGCACTGACCTTCCTGCAAACCTCGATGAATTGGTCATGGCAAGTCCTGATATTTACGACTGTAACACAATTATACTATCTATCCACGATCCCCCTGAAGTTTGGGCCAACATTAATCCGATTAATGGGAACATCGAGGGTAGTTCTTCGATTGTGCTAGAACATCCGTTTGCACAAGTCATAGAAAAAATTAATACAGAGATCGCCAATAGCTCCGAACCTTCAAATGACAAAATAGGGTACATTGATGTTAATGTTCCTTCATTCGCATTGGCTTTCCCTTCATTTTCTTCCACCAAAAGTTCTGATCCATACGCTCCTTCCGATACTAACTCGTCGTCATACAATCCTACTATATTCGCACAGGAACTTTTATTATACATTTGGGATAACTATATTTCTTATTTCTCACAAGTAAAGAAATTAGTTTTAATTGGCTATGGTGATTCGTACCAATCAATTGTCCATTTATATGCTAAAAGGCCATCCCCTGAGATCAAAAGTTTGGTTCAAGGGACCGTCGCTTTTGTCAATCGTTCGGTATTGAAGCCTCTTGTTCCTGTAATGGACGAATCCATGGTTGATTGGTATTATAAAAATTCTGTTATCTTTACTAGTTGTCTTAACCCATGCTGGGTTGGAACAGGGACAGGTGTCTCAAGAGGAAACGGAACTGCTGATAGTAATGACGAAAGTGGAAAAAGACCGAGAAGAAAATTCGGCAGAGTTTTGAAGGCTTCAGCCGATGGATTATGGGATGTTATCAGCGAAAGATTCGATGAAGGAGTTGATTTCATCCTTGACTCAGTTGAAGACTTCAGTAGCAGCGACAGCAGTAACTGAGTCATTACTCAATGTATTTTTAAAAATGTAAAATATATCAATATAAATCCACTTGCTAATTCGACTTTTAATCTAATGTAGATTTCGTTTATTATAAAGGTTCTACATAATGCATCAAACATAACTGGGGAATTTTTTTGCAAACTCTTTTTCCAAATCATCGACATCAGGGATGGAAATCTCACTGCCATTACTCAAACGTCTTTCATGGATAGAATCCTTCGAAGGTGATTTTAGAAATTTAGGTTTCATTGGTTTTGGAGGTGGTTTCTTTAGTGGTTTTTCAGGTTTAGACTTGCCATTAGGCACAAGAGAGGGCACGACAAATTTCTGATCTATAGATTTTTTTGCTGCTTGTTTCGAAGATAGACTGACCGGAACTTTCGGCGGTTGAAGTGAACGAACAGAGTCCTTCTTAGGAGCCGTCTTGATTTCCTTTTTTGATACCAACAGTGGCTTATCTTTCGAAACTGGTGTCGACTCATTTTTTTGAGCGGGCATTGGACTTATAGAGCGAGAACTTGTGTGATTGATTGCAGCTATGTCATCTTGGTCTATGATGTCTTGATCTGTAAATCTCCCATAACCGGTAGCAGTTTTTTCAGTTTTTGAGTCTTTGTTATTCATTAACATAGCCATTCTTCGTTGAATGGATAATTTTTTCACTGTATTAGGCTGATCTTGAATTTTTATGGAAGGTTTCCTGGAGAAAGTTGGTCTTTCATCTTCCTCAGGACTCTCAGGGCTACTACTAGCTCTCCTTTGTGAATTTCCAGTGAGTAACTGTTTTAAGGAAGTTATACTGGAACGTTTTCCAGGGAGGGTGTGAGAATGGGAATAGCCTATGTCATTGTTGCCTGTCGTATTTGTAGAAGAGATACTACCGCCTGTACTAATTCTTCTAAGTCCATTTTTGAAACTCAGTTTGATGCTACCACCGGTATTTTGTCTCAGATTGAGGGATTCATCTTTGGACCTGAGAAATTCTAAGGTACTCTCTTCAGAAGGCTTATTATTGGATATGTCTTCGCTACTTTCATTAAGTTGTTTTTGGATCAAGTTCTTCAAGTTGGTAGAGGAAGAGGAGCTTTGGGATCTTGCTTGAGATGTTGCACCATAACTAGGAATATAAGAAGTGTTGATTCTGTTCACTTGGCGCTTTTCAGGGCCTTTACCGCCTGTTGATGCTGAATGTTGTAAGATCTTCGTTTTGTCGATGGAGGCAAAAGGATCTTGTTTGGGGGAGAATTTTCTAACTGGTTCATTCTTTGGTTTAAGCACATTGGAAGGTCTTGAAGGTAAAGTGGGTGCTTCTTTTGCAACTGTAAACGGAACCACATTAGGTACTTTTTCTCCTCTCATTGAGCAAATTTCTTCGAGTATTTGAGTGGCACTGGGTCTTCTCCTGGGATCACCACGCAAGCAGCATTTGATGATGTTCTTGAGTCTTGAGGAGAATGTCAGACCCGGAGAATTATGAGGAAGCTTTAAAGTAACGTTACAATTAAGGATCAGGGTTTCCATATCATGTAGAGACGAATGACTTTGCAGTTCGAAGGGAGTAGTATAATAACAAAGCTTGTAAAGAAAGCAGCCAAGAGCCCAAACATCCAGTTTATCATCTATGGGGAAACCTTTTGATAAATCGATCATCTCAGGAGCCCTATATTGAGGAGTAGTATGTTGCATTAGTTCTTCATATAGTTTTTGAACGTCTTGAGAATTCTTGGGGACCTGAGCATAGGGAACAGCCGAACCAAAATCACATAGTTTGTAAGTTCCCTTTTCATCTATCAAGACATTTTCGATCTTGATATCTCTATGAAGTAAAGGAGGTTGGAGGCCATGACACATAGCCACAGCAGTGGTGATATCTCTCATGATGGTTAAAATTTCTGGTTCTGTCAATTTATGAGTGAGACGAGTATTCATGAAGTCGATGAGTCCATTTCTTGAGCAGTATTCCATGAGAAGAAAAACCTCATATTGTTGTTGGTAGTTATTTGCTTGATGATCCAAAGGATTATTTAGTCTCGAAGCATGAGAATCAATGTACGAAACGATAGTGGGATTTCCCCGGAGCCTTTTCATAGCATCGACCTCTTGTCTGAGCAAGCTCAATTGCCATTTATTAGGAACCAAGACTCTTTTCAAACAAGCGGTAGATTGTCCATTAAAGGGAGGATCAATCGTACAAGTATATACATGGGCAAAACCACCTTTGGATATATATTGGATAATCGATATTTGGTGGCCTCCCACAGTCAACTTGGTGCCTGGCAGATATGCCCCTGGCGGAGGAGTTGGCATTGATGAAATATGGAAAAATGGTGGAGTTTGTAGTATAAATTGCGATTTCTTATTTACTAAGAAATGTTCTGAACACGAAGTGCGGGTAGGTAATTTAGTGCTTTCATCTTTTCCCTGGGCCAATTATCGCCAGCTATAGATGCTGACTTTTGTTGTTCTTCAAGAGAATGAAACTTCTATGGGACCAGACAGATAGCATTTAATTCCGAAGGTTGCAACCAGTCAAGTGTTTTTTTTTCAAGTGCTTCACCAAATCAACTGATCACAGATTATGGTAGCATTTGTGTGTCAGTTATCACCGATGATTTCGACTAAAAATTACCTGTATCCCTCATAAACTGCCATCGCAGCAAGGTGTGCTCAATTGATTATGATTTTAGTAGCCAGCGGTTTCTGTAGAACGATTACTTTAAGCCGTGACATTCAATTTGCATCTCTTCGCACCTCATCCAAGGTGCAATTCGAAAAATTTCAAAATCCATAGTAGACAAAGTTGCAACACTCATAGTTCGAAACTGTTCAGCTGATTCCAATAACAACTTCATGAAGCTTTATTTTGACGCCGAGCAGTATGTCGCCCCTTCCAAAGAGAAGGGGAACTTGAAGAACAGAATTTTCAACAACAAAAAGATCACCAACCCCAAACACATCTATGCCTTGGTGTATTCTACGCTTCTCTATAAAGACCACATAGAGACTATAATACGGAAATCCAAGATAAAACAGTCGCTTCCGAAAAAGCCTAGAATCTCGGACAGTTTACTCCTACTCTTGGTCAACGACCTTCTCTTCTCTTCACTGGGCAGAATACAGCTGGGTAAACATCCCATAAAAGACGCTTTCCTCCAGCACAAAACAAGATTACTGGCAGAGCTAACCAAACTCAAGTTGAAATACAAGGTAAAGTCTATTGATTCCTTGCCCAAAAAAGAAGGCGTCGATAGCGACAAGACCCCGGTGAGATGGTGCCGAATCAATACCATCAAGATATCTTCTGATGATTTCTTTAAGCAGCATCATTTCTTCTCGAACTTAGAAAGTGTTACTTCTCTCGATCAACTCACTGAACCTGGGTTCATTTACCACGATCCTTACATCCCAAACCTATTTGGTATACACCCAAAGGAAAAACTTACCCAGACCAATGCTTACACCAACGGTGAAGTCATCATTCAAGACCGTGCATCCTGTTTCCCAGCAGTAATTCTCAATGGTGACCCAAGAGATGTTCACATCGAGGTCATAGATGCTTGTGCTGCACCAGGAAACAAGACCACTCATTCAGCTGCCCATTTACCCCAAAATGGTGTCGTTTATGCTTTCGAAAGAGATTCTAATAGAGTTAAAACTTTGAAAATGATGAGTGAACGTGCTACCGGTCCAAAGAAACATCTTATCCAGGTCACACATGCCGATTTCACAACCACCAAGCCATCAGACTTCCCAAATGTAACAGGTATGGTTGTTGACCCTTCTTGCAGCGGTTCGGGGATATTCGGCCGGGCTGTCGAAGACAGTCAAGAAGAAGAAAAGAACGAGGATGCCGACACTGAAAGATTGAGCAAACTAGCTTCGTTCCAATTCGCTATTGTCAAACATGCACTTTCTTTTCCTAAAGTTAGAAAACTAGTATATTCCACATGTTCAATTCATCCACAAGAGAATGAAAGAGTCGTTGTGGATCTTTTAATGGACCCACAACTTAAAAAAAATGGCTGGACTCTTGCCCCAAGAGAAGTCGTCCTTCCTGACTGGCAAAGAAGAGGTTGGGCCGAGGAATTTACTGCTATTAGTGATGGTGATAAGGACTTGTGCGAAAAACTTGCTGGAGGATGTGTTAGGGCTGTTCCAAAAGAAGATGGAGGAATCGGTTTTTTTGCAGCTTGCTTTATTAGAACCACCGAAGGGGACCAAGAATCTCACGGGAATTTAGAGCAAAAGCCCTGAAAGCAAGAACAAAAGGACTAGGGACATGGATGAAGTACGATTAGAGTCCAAGTGATACATTTATAGAGTTATATATTTTCTAAAAAAATCTAGAAACGTCTGACGATATCGTCAATAACTTGTTGAGTAGTGGAGTTACCACCCAAGTCAGGAGTTTTGATTTGACCTTCAGCCAAGTTAGCATCAACAGCTTCGTAAATCTTGGCGGCAGCTTCGGATTCACCCATGAATTCTAACATCAATGCAGTAGATCTGATGGTGGCGATTGGATTGGAAATACCTTTTCCTTCGATGTCTGGAGCAGATCCGTGACATGGTTCACCAATGGCAAAGTCATCACCGACATTAGCAGATGGAACAACACCTAAGGAACCAACCAAGGCAGCAGCACCATCACTTAAGATATCACCGTACAAGTTTGGAGCAACGACAACATCAAAAATTTCAGGCTCTCTGAACATACGGTAGACCATAGAATCGACGATTTGTTCCTTGTAATCAACAGAACCATAAGCCTCCTGGTTAGCGTCGTAGATGCTACGACAGGTTTCACGGAACAAACCATCGGAAGCAGATAACACATTGGATTTATGGGTAACAGTCACGGATGGTCTTGAGTGTAAAGATTTCAAGTTTGAAGAACCTTCTCTAATAGCTTGTCTTTGCAATGCAATGTCGAATGCCATTTTGGCAATTCTAGAAGTGGCAGTTTCAGTGATTCTTTTGATTGCCTCAGCCACTTTAGTACCATCTTCTTTAGTGTAAGTTCTCTCTTCCTTAATGTATAAATCTTCAGTGTTTTCACGAACGATAACCATATCAACGGTTCTATCGGTGTCAGCAACGGCCTTGACAGGTCTAACGTTGGCATATAAGCCCATTTTTTTTCTTAAAGCAACGATTGGGGAAGAGTATCCAGCAACTTTGGTAGAAGGAGAAGACACAGCACCGAATAAAGCACCATCACATTCCTTCTTCAAAATCTCAACAGTCTCTTCAGGTAAAGCGGTACCAGTTTTTTGAAACAATTCGAAGCCAGCGTCCAAGTGAACGAAATCAAATTTTAAATCAAAACTAGATGGTAAGTTTTCCAAAACTGCTCTACCAGCAGGGATCACTTCTTTACCAATACCATCACCTGGAATCAAACCAATTTTTAAGTTTTTCAAAGATCTGGATGATGATGACAAAGTACGAATGGCAGTTCTAGCTGACAACATTGTTTCTTGGTTTCTATTTATGCTTTTCAGAAAGAGAATGAAAAAAAATTGTAGTATCAACCCACGCTTGAAAAATGGAAATTCTGTCACTATGAAAATCTGGAGTCGCGATATCGGGCCGGAAACGGCAAGTACATGAGGCAAAAGATATATGAGTCACTGTATAGTGCGGGTTGATAAAAATGTACGATCAAGTCTTTTACATCGATGAACAGAAGGGAACTATTTAAATTTCGCTTTTGAGATATATACAAGAGAAGCAAAGTCAATGGAAATAGTAAAGTAGAGAAATGTATTGAAAGAAAGGGCCGAATCAATACTAATACTCGGAGAAAAAGACGTCAATAGAAAAAACGGAGTCTAGGTAACGAGTAAGATGAAAAGAGAGATGTTCATTGACATGCAGGTGTTTGGACATTAAGACATTATGAATGTATGTGGCATAATATACAATGGAGGGAAATAGCCACATGTCGTTAATGAACCAGATCACACACTTAGTTTTCGGTGTCTTTGACGAGACCAACTTTAGCAGGTCTCAAAACTCTGGAGTTCAAAGTGTAACCTGGCTGTTGAACGTGGAAAACAGTACCAGGTTCCTTGTCAGGTTGAGGAATCTCGAAGGTGGCTTCGTGTTGATTAGGATCGAATGGTTCACCCATTGGATCGATCTTCTCAATACCATGTCTGGTTAAGGTTTTCTCGAAAACGTTTCTGGTCATGTCAACACCTTCATATAAGTTCTTAACTTCAGAGTTACTTTCTAATGTTTCTTCTTTAACGGCGTTCAAAGCTAAGCTAAAGTTATCCAAGGATTCTAACAAATCTTTGGCGAATTTCTGCAAAGCGAAGTCCCTAGCTTTTTGAACTTCCTTCTTGGTGGATTCTTGTAAGTTACGGAAATCAGCAATGGCTCTAGCGTAGTGATTTTTCATGTCGGCGAGGTCTTTGTCCTTTTGGGTCAATTTTTGTTTCAATTCAGCAACAACTGGATCTTCAGCTTCGACCTCAGCTTCAGCTTCGGGTGTTGCTTCTTCTTTGGCTTCATCTTCCTTGGAAGCTTCTTCTTTTTTTGGGGAGCTCGAGTTGAAACGAACGGTAGATCTGAAAGCACTAACAGGCACCGGTCTAGCCATTCTCAAAGAATGAGTCAAGCCAGCGCGTGCAACTGGAAGAGAATTTCTGGCTATGGAGGTGTAAAAAGCCCTTTGCATTTTTATTGAACTGTATCAGTAGATTCTTAAAATAAAGAGAATAGGTCTATGGCTAATATCGAAAGCGAATGTTAGTAGTCCGATGACGCTGAAAAAAAAAAGGTAGTTCACCACCCAAAAAATGGATTTGCCCTCAAACTATGGGTGCTTTGCTTATATAAGTTACTTTGGATATAATCATTGGCTGTAAGAATCAGACGTTGGGTAGCCATTGATTGATGTATTCTGGTCCCTACTATGTGACTTCAATTCGTCACCAAGAGAACATTTAAAAAAATTGGATTCTTGATTAGTCGGGTGATGTTGCATGTGGGTGCAAAATTTGCAAATCTTCGGAACATTCAAGACAAGGAGAAAGTTAGCCACTTACAAATAATTGTTGGTTATCCATGAAACAAAAGCACAAGTATGCTCTGTTTTAGAAGAATATGGTTGCAATTAAAGGGTCTATACTTCCCGTTTCATGTGGGGCAAGAGTCGTGCGCCGCCAAGGAACCCGGAATTTAAGGATTAAAGTCAGCAAACGTAAGTTTTACTAATAATTTAAATAATTGAAACTACTATTGGAAACATCACATTATCGAACTAACTGTGTAAATCATGACTGATGTAAGTAATTGAGATGAAACAAGAACTTTCTTGAACAAATACTAATAACAGAACAAAAAACTCGACATTCTTACCTTCGCCGACAAGTCCGGGCAATACAAAAGACAGGCTTCAGTTTTCCGTAACTTCATTAGTAGGGAAGCCAATGCCCGGTTCCCACCCGAATTGAATCGTTATCATTTGTATGTCTCACTTGCATGTCCATGGGCACATCGTGTTCTTATAACCAGAGTTTTGAAAGGGTTGACATCTGTCATTGGCTTATCTATTGTGCACTGGCATATGGACGATAAGGGATGGAGATTCATCAATGATGCAGAATTGGGTGAACGCAAGAAAGCATCTGACACATCGAACGGTACCGAAGATCACTTGTACAATTTTGGCAGAATCAGAGACTTATACTTCAAAGCCAACAAGGACTACTCAGGAAGATTTACTGTACCAGTTTTATGGGACAAGAAATTAGAAACCGTGGTAAGTAATGAATCCAGTGAAATCATTCGGATGTTGAACACTGAGTTTAACGAATTAGTTTCGAGCGAATACGCCGACGTTGATTTGTATCCTAAAGACTTGCAATCCAAAATTGACGAAATCAACAGCTGGGTCTATGATAACATTAACAACGGAGTCTACAAGACTGGATTCTCTACCAAACAAGAGGTTTACGAGTCGGAGGTGACCAACCTATTCAAACATTTGGATAAAGTTGAAGCTATCCTTGCTGAAAATAAAAAGTCTTCTTATCAATTTTTGCTCGGTAATCATTTAACTGAGGCTGATATCAGACTATACACCACCATGATTAGATTCGATACAGTTTACCACCAACATTTCAAATGTAACTTGAAAATGATCCGTCATGACTATCCGAATATTCATAACTGGCTCCAATTATTATATTGGAAAATTCCGGGATTCAGTGAGACTACTGATTTTGACCATATTAAGAAACACTACACGGTTTCGCACATCAAAATCAATCCTACCCAGATTATTCCTTTGGGACCTATTCCTAACATTTTACCTTTGTAACCCTCTAACTATTATTTAAAGCTGCTGATATGAATTAAAAATCTTCAAACTATTCGTGAAACACCTTGTAGCAATAATTATCGGGTATTTGAAATCTCGGCAAAACCTGATAGTAAAGTTTAAGAAATTTGATCCCTCAATGCCGCAAACTGCCCCAATATTCACTTGCATCATAACCAGTAAGCGACTTTTTTAGACGAAACCTTGAATCCTATGATCTGCGTAACTAACTCGAGGTTCGAAGTAGAAAAAAATCAATTGGAGACAATAGGTTCCAATTGAAAATAACGTAATTTAAATGTCATTAAGCGTGTCACCTCTAGCGAGATTTGACGATTGGAATTAATTAATACTGAGCAGAACGTACACGATTGGATAAATGCCCATTGACAATCGTGTAAATCACGTAAATCATCACACCAACCTTATTCATGTGTCAAATTATCGAAAATTATACATGGCTGTTCAAACCGATTTCTCGTTACTTAATCGCTTAACAAAGTTGGAAAAAGAAAATAATAATACAATGCTTTACCAAAACAGTAAAAAAAATTACGGCTACGAGATTAAAAATGTTATTATTCAATTTTGATACTAAACATTTGAAGAATATTTTGACTATTTCAACTAATTTTAAAACTATTCTCTTTAGTGTTTGATTCCCCTTACTAAATTGTTTGATATAGTTGATACACACATAAATAATTCGCCCAACAATAAATATAACTATATCGTATCATTATGAGAGGTATGTATCTCACATGTTTATTAACTGTTCACTTGATTCACTTACTAACTTTTTCTTAAGACTATAAAGTTGTCGTTTTAGGTGCTGGTGGTGTTGGTAAATCATCAGTCACAGTCCAATTCGTACAAGGTGTTTACGTTGAAAGTTATGATCCAACCATTGAAGATTCTTACCGTAAACAAATAGAAATTGACGGGAGAGCTTGTGATTTGGAAATCTTGGACACCGCCGGTGTAGCCCAATTCACCGCCATGAGAGAGTTATACATCAAATCTGGTAAAGGTTTTCTCCTTGTTTATTCAGTCACCGACGAAAACTCTTTAAAAGAGTTATTAGCTTTAAGAGAACAAGTGTTAAGAATAAAAGATACCGAAAATGTCCCAATGGTCTTGATCGGTAACAAATGCGATTTGGATGATGATCGTGTTTTGAGCATAGAAGATGGTATTAAAGTCTCTCAAGATTGGGGATTGGTTCCCTTCTATGAAACTTCGGCAATGTACAAAACCAATGTTGACGAAGCATTCGTTGATGTTGTCAGACAAATCATGAGAAAAGAAGCCCAAATCAGTGCTGAAAAGAAACAACAAAAGGAATTACAAAAGCAACAAAACAGTTCGAATGGTGATGAAGGTATCGATGCCAATGGCACAAATACCGGCGATGATCAGAAAATCAACAGGAGAAGAACTAAACAATCCACTAACCCCGAAGATGAAAATGGTTTAGACAGTAAACCCAAGAATAAGTGTTGTGTCATTATGTGAGAGACTTCCATTTTTGATCCAAATGGATTACAAATCTCTTAACTGGTTTAATCAATTAACGCTGTTAATTCGGTCACATTCAAAGCATTTTATATGTATCAACCTAATTTTCTTCCACGATGAATTAATGTATAAGAATCAATGAATAGTTAGCATGGACGTATCTACAATTAGAAACAAATAAATTAAATTAATAAGATGATCTATAATGACTGTAAACTTTCAAAAACTATAATGTAAATAAACTGGTCTTTCTTTTACCAAATGGATAAACAATTAATGCAGCTGCAAATAATCCAACACTAATACCAATAGAAACCTCCACCATTGTAGCACCAAAACTCAATGAACTTATATCAGTCGAAGTACTACTTGAAGTGCTATCATTACCATGGGTGATTTTATTAGCTGAATCAATACCCGATAATAATGTACTCTTGGATGCAATACCGGATGGGACTTGGACAAAAATAGCTGGTAACATAGCACTCACTGCCATTCCTTTCCATATTCTAGAGTACATGTTACCTAAGATACCAATTATAAATGCACCAATGGCAGCAGTAAATTCAGTAATATTTTGGAAATGCTTACCTGCAAAGTAATTTCCAATATAACCAACGCATGAAATGAATACCATAACTGGAAGCTGACTCCAGCGAGCTTGGTTGATAAGTGCCAAACAGACAGAAAACATAGGAACGAAGAGGATTCTGAATTTATCATCGACACGATGCAGGGCATCACAGACAGCTTTGTCAGTAGCATTACTATCAACCCAACCATATAATGCAGCACCCAAAGTAATACCAAAACCCAAGAACAACGAATAAATAATGGCGTAGAACATACGAACGGAACCTGCAACTAAATTTTTAGACTGAAGTTCCAATGAACCACAAAGAATGATGTAACCGGGTAAAATTAACGCCAATGAACCTTGTGCAATGGCACCAAAACAAAAAGTATTACTACCATTGATGGATCCTATAGCTCTTGCAATGAAAGAAACCACAATCGATGCGGTAACTTCAAAAACAGAAGAATATAAATTGGACATGGAAGAAACGAAAAACTGTAAATATCCAACGCATAATCCAATACCAAAAGCAATTGGAACGTCATACCAATTACCACTGAATGCAAACGGACAGACCGCGGCCGAGCCAAGACCGTACAAAAGAACACAGACCCAAGGGGAATATAAGTTCTTCTTTTTGAACAATTCATCCAACTTGTTATTGGCTTCATCAACACTTATCAAATCATGAATCACACTTTTATAAACAGTATGAGAATCGCTCAACTTCGATAAATTGACACCTTGAGAACATCGAACGAGATGGACTTCAGACGTTCTGGTTGCTGCATCACCAAACGATATGATCATACAACCGGGAAAATAGATGAATTGACCATCAATTTCCAAGACTCTACTGGTCATCACCATGTAATCTTCCAAACGATGAGTAGGAGCCCCAAAAAGCATAAATGCACGGCATAAATTCATGATAAACCGATGCCTTTGAATTATATCAGCAATATGAACGGTAATCCGTAATCTTTCATTCTGTTTCTTTGCACGTTTCTTGAGCGTCTTGGTGAATTGAGGAACCTTGCTACCAGAAACAGTCTTTTTAGGAGCCTTAGGTCTGGCGTTGTGAAAGGAAGGAAGGTTTGGGTCACTTTGACCATCAAGGCCATCCTTTTCATCCATTTCATCTTCGGTAAATGTTGAAGCTCTGGAGGGAGGGGAAGTTTTCTTGCTAGTGCCGTGAACCAAGCCACTAGTAATTCTTCCTGGGGCATGCTTCACGTATCTCCCACCTTTCCTAATACCACTCTTTAATTTAGTGAAATCAACAGCGCTGGCATTCTTAGAGCCATAAAGATTTGCAGATTGTTGATCATCCATATCAGCAATGCTTGAGTCAGCAGATATAACACTGGCAGATGATTTGGATTCTTCAGGGTTTTGATACAACTTGAGAAGGGACGAAAGAACACCAGCATGCACTTGTTTTGGAGGGGCAACATAATGACCTTCCTCATCATCATCGAGCATCAAGTACTCATCATCTTGAAGATCATGTGCAATATTATTAGAGAAGTTGAAATCTGAATTTGGCTGATAAAAATGTTCATTATTTTCGGGACTTGAATCGTAATTGGAATCAGGATAGCTCGAACCAACAGAGACGTCGGGTCTGCCTTGACCTGGATTGTCACGCATATCATTCAAGTCTTTGTTTTTGAGTAATTCTGCTGCACCTGGGACGTGTAGTGAGATGAGCTTTTTAGCTTCGTCATTGATGTTTTCCAAGTCCAATCTTTTCAACTCAATTGAGTCTCTTCCTTCACCAATTTCCTCTTCTTCATCAATCGATGCTTCTCTATGTTTGACAGAAGCGCCTGGTGCTAATCCACCGGAACTGAGACCACCACCGCCACTGACACTAAGGATACGACCAATGAATGTATCGCCATGAGAGGGTGGAGTGCCCAAGTTATCGCTAATATCAACGGATGCTTCAGGGTTGGCATTGACAGCAGAATGAGGGTCAGAGTATGCCTGGTCCGACAATGCGATTCTTCTTAGGATATTTTTGAACGTGGGTCCAGCTCTGTCACTGGTTGAAGTCTTTGAAGATGTTAAGGAATTCGATTTTTTCAACTTTAGCTGTTCGGTGATGTCAGTTTCACCTGCAACCCTATCTAGCGAAGAGCCCCTATTGTCTCTGGATCGGTTTGAAGTATTTGAGTGTTTTTTCAGAATGTGATCACTTTCAAAAGGTTTTGGTTGCTCGTCTATGTCATCATCAGACTCGTCGGAGCTTGAATTCGAAATTTGAGAATGAGCGGAATACTGAGGGCGGGTTGCAAAGTCTCCACTTTCGGGGATATCATCACCATCCTCGTCATCGTCATCACTATCACCATCTCGATAAGACTCGCGATTTCTAGCCAATTCTTCTGAATTGAACTTGAAACTGGGTAATTCGGAATTTGCCAGGGTCCCTTGATTTGGGTAGTCTTCCTCAGAGTCTGAAGTGGAGCTAGATTGCATTTTCAAGGAGTCATTGGAAATGATGGTGTCACGGGGTCTTGAATCATCAGGAAAACGGACCGTCTTTGACTTTGGTTGTAAGATTTTACCCGCCTTCTTTATATTGCCCTTGGGAGAAACCTTGGATTGCTTCTTTCTGCTTGAATTGAGATTGACATTGGGCAAGTTGATGTTGGACTTGAAGTTCGACTCTTCATCAGATGACGTGTCACTGGTCATTTTGATGTTCAAATTCAAAGGCTTTGAAATTAATTTTTAATGGTCAGTCTGCTGATCCAGTGTGCAACAATATAACAAAAATGATTCTTAGAAAGGATTCAAAAGTAAACTTTCTGGGAATAAATCTGAATCATTAATTTGGCACACCTTCAAAATGTGAAGTTGGAGCTAGCAGTGGAAATTCAAGCTTAAGTGATTTAAATCTGTATTTAGAGTATTTAAAGCCTATGATTAGAATTTGAAACATGCAAATCGCAACCCTACCGCGCCGACACCTTTTCTTTTTCTGAGCCTTTCACACGTCATATCGTTGAAGCAAAGACCGAAAGAGATTGATCCCGAATAAACCGGTTGGAATCTATGACCATGGAAAGGTATACTTGACGGTCATAAAAGTATATACTTGACGGTCATAGAAAGGTATACTTGACGGTTTGAGTACATTGGAATAACCGATTCTGTGGATTCACATCGAAATTATCAGATAATTCTTCCTTGCCAAGTGCGATATAATTGGGTGGGTTTTGACAAATGTAGTAAAGTGGTATTGTACCAGTTTCCGAATTACGTCAACTATTTGAGCTCCTTCACTCGAGAGTAAAGAATATTTTGAAGTTGCGACCATCCCTGCGAGTGGGCTGAGAAAGAGGCCCAGATTCAATCAGCAACCGCAGCATCCATGTTGGTGGGCCTGTAGGGAATTATGTGAAGGTCAATGAGTAACGAGACTAACCATTTAATTTCCACTTCTCTTTACTATTTTTCAGAGCACAATCGATGCAGTGGGCCACAAAAGCCTTCAGAGACGGGAACATTTTTTGACACGAGCGACACCAACCAGGGTCTTCATCGCCTACAATCAGTTGCTTATCTTTGATGAAGTGAACCAAACGCAAGTGTCTTTTCAACACGTCCATTCTGTTGAAAGCGCCGCCATTTCGATGGCAGGTGGGATAATTGATATAGAAAGGACATCTATACTTTGGTTCTGCGTGAGATTTTGCGTGTCGCCTTAAATCTGATTGTCTAGTAAACGACCAGGAGCATCCGTCATGGAAACAAGTATAGGGACGGTCGCGAGATCTTTTAGGAGCTTTTAACGACCTATCAGTACTATTAGTTCCATCTGCGCCATTGGTACCAGTGTCACTACTCCGCGACCATGTATTTTTATCACCGGTATATTGATAGAATGAGGTCCCCGGGAGGTAGGGAGGAAGTCTCATGGTGGAGAAATCCTTGAAATGTGAAGTAGGTAATTGTTGAGGATATTGTTGCGAAGGTAGGCTTGCCACATTTTTCTGTTCTAGACTGTGGTATTGTAACGGCACTCCGTTATCACTGTGGCTATTAGAGCTCATGGCCCTAGATATCTTTTCTTTTTTAGTAATTATCGATTACGAAACCAGGTTACAAGGTTACTATCAAAACTCACCCGCCGCGCACGACCATCGCTTTTAGGAAATTTCGGATTCAAAGAGATTTGGCCGCCAGCAGACTGAGGCGGAAAAATAAAATTTCGCAACAACGCAAATCTGCTGTCAAGAGAAAATTGGAATCGAGTCAGGTAATACCTTATCGTACGAGGGAGATATCATCTCAGCTCAAGATGAATGTACGAAGGATGACAATCAGATCGATCCATTCTCAGGAAGTCACGAGCCGTATCTTAACGGCGGAATCATACCGTTTGGTGAATGCGTTGTTGATTAAAGTCGCTGATAAGCTCACAGGATTTTATGACTCAAATTAGGTGCCGCATGGGTCCCTGGCCCGAAAACTCGGTTTGCAAAATTAACGGTAATAAGTGGGAAATTTTCGTATAACATTGTGATTTACAACCTTGATCACCTTGCTCCATCCCAATGAGGCAGCTTGATGTGGGATCGAAGGCGATCCAAGAATTTTCGACGAAGATAATATCCTGTGAATTTATCTCCATGATATCCACTCGCCAAACGGCACCATGCGGCTCGCATTTTGATAAATATTCCCCCAATTTTTATGTGCCATCAGGCAAGCGGCACGCGCCGAATAGGCGGTTCACAATGGTTGACTTCCTAATTGGTCCACTTTGCAGCGTGTGAACTTATCTTGAAGTGGGCAACTAATTTCAATCGGCTTATCGTTGGGGGAAACCATATAAGTGGAGCGAATCCACATTTTTCGTTTGCAAATAAGTCGTTAAACCACTATGGACAAGATCAAAGAGATTTTGACGCAAGATACCCCAGTGGTTGAAACCAAAACCGATTACGGTTTTGATGAAGCCGAATTAAACCTTGATTGGATTCGTCTTAACTACCATTGGTTCTGCTATGAATTTGTTATTCTCTATGCATGCTCCTTCTTTAACTATTTCTTCTTACGTTACCTCTCTTTTGGCCTGGCCTATTGGTTATTTATGGTGGAAATGTGTGCCAAACTTCTCCATTTTCGGTCAACAATTGAATCCTTGCCCTTTCACCCTTAAAGAACACGCTCTCGTGACTGTCATGGGAACTGTGTCCTTTGGTGGTGGTTCCGCTTATGCCACTGATATCTTACTTGCCCAAAACAGATTTTATGGCTCGGATTTTGGTATTGGTTTCGCTATCTGTGCCATTTTGAGTACTCAAGTTATCGGTTTGAGTTTGGGTGGTATTTCCAGAAGAGTTTTAGTTGATTCTCCCTCCGCTATCTGGCCAACTAGTTTGGTCGCTACCACTTTCTTAACCAATATGCACATCAACGAAAATCACGTCGTTCATGGTTGGAGAATCAGTAGACTTAAATTCTTCTTGGTTGTCTTCATTGCTGGGTTTTTCTGGTATTTCTTCCCTGGTTACATCTTCCAAGCTTTGAGTTTGTTTGCATGGCCAACTTGGATTGCTCCTAACAATGTTATCGTTAACCAAGTTTTTGGTGCTTCAACTGGTTTGGGTTTGTTCCAATTCACTTTGGATTGGAACCAAGTCTCTGGCTATATTGGTTCTCCTTTGATCCCAGATTCAAACACCCTTTGGACCGTCCTTGCGTGTGTGGTTAGTATGTACTGGATCATCGTTCCCGCTATCAACTATACAAACACCTGGTACGGTGATTACTTACCTATTTCATCTTCTGGTTCCTATGATAGATTTGCTGAAACTTATAACGTCACTAAGATTCTCAACAAAGACAGTTTAACATTAGATGAAAAAGCTTACAAGAACTACTCACCTCTTTATTTATCAACTACTTTTGCTTTCAGTTATGGTTTGTCTTTTGCTGGTTCCATTGGTACCGTCGTTCATTGCATTTTGTTCTATGGCAGAGATATCATAGGCCAATTCAAACAAACTGAAAAACCTGATGTTCACTTGAGACTCACTAGACAAAACTATAAGCAAGTTCCAGAATGGTGGTATGGTATTCTTTTCCTCGCCTCTTTCGCTTTGAGTATTGTTACTATCAGATGTTGGGATACTGATATGCCAGTTTGGAGTTTAATTCTTGCCCTCGTGATTGCTATTGTATTCTTATTACCTGTTGGTATTGTTGCTGCTAGAACTAACATTGTTGTTGGTTTAAACGTCGTTACTGAATTCATCGTGGGTTACATGCTTCCAGGAAAGCCACTCGCTATGATGTTTTTCAAAACTTTTGGTTATATTACCAACTACCAAGCTATTTATTTTGTTCAAGATATGAAATTGGCCATGTACACCAAGTGTGCTCCAAGAATTACCTTCTGGGCTCAATTGTTGGCTACTATCTGGAGTTGTTTCGTGCAAATTGGTGTTCTTCGCTGGAGTTATGGTAGCATTGACAATCTTTGTGCTGCTGACCAGAAAGACTCTTACACTTGTTCCAATGGCCGTGTCTTCTTCAATGCTTCTATCATTTGGGGTCTCATTGGTCCAGAACGTCAATTCTCTGAAGCTACTGGCTTGAAGAAATTGTACTGGTTCTTTTTGATTGGTGCCATCCTTCCTATTGCTATCTGGCTTATCAGAAAGAAGTACACCAACTTCCCAATTCTCAACACCCCTGTTTTCTGGTCTGCTACTGCTTATATTCCACCAGCTAACTGTTTCAACTACATCAATTATGCTGGTATTGGTTTGTTCTTCAATTGGTTTATCAAGAAAAGATATTTCCACTGGTGGGCCAAATACAATTACTCCCTCTCTGCGGCTCTTGATGTTGGTCTTGCCTGGTCATTGTTGATCATCTTCTTATGCTTGAACTTAACTAACGCTACTTTCCCAGACTGGTGGGGTAACACCGTTATTAACACTACTGACACTCTCGGTACTGCTATCAGAAAACCTTTGAAACCGGGTGAATTCTTTGGTCCTTCTGAATGGTAATTCACTTCTCTCAATAATATTACGTCTTGTATTTAAATTTATAATTCTACGAAATTTCTGTGATTCAACAATTATACCAAATTGTAGTTAAGAATACCACCAATTCCATTTCCTCACATCTACACGAACAGTTAACACCGGAATATCGAATTAATACAATACATAAGAACTGAAAACAAGCAGGAGTCACGACCAATCCACTCAGTCAAGATTCTATTGGTCCGAAACATCTTGTGGGTCTTGTTCACCACCTTCCGTCCTAGCCTGATCGAAGAAATCTAAGATTGCACAATTTGGATGCAAGATATAGACGGTCTTAGTATTCGAAGCATCTTCATCAAGCTCTTCATTGTTGGTAACACTCATTAAAATACGATCTTTAACTAATCTCCGTAACACTTTGAAAGCCAAAGTTCTTTCGTTACGATATTCTTGAACACTTTGGATATCATCTTCTTTTTGGGTTAAGTACCAATCGATAATTTCTTCCTTGGTTAATCCTTCACCACCTGCACTGTCATCATCAGATACTCTTTTGACTAATAAGTTCATCATAGCAACATATTTATCGTAGGTAATGGTAGCTTTTTCTTTTGCAACATGTGTTTCTGGATGTTGGGTCTGTTGCTGGTGGACTGTTGGTTCATCAGCAGGAATGTCATCCTCTACTTCACGAACTTCTTCATCAACATCGACTTGATATTCATCCTCAATTTCGACATCATCCATTTCAACTCTGATGATAGATTGTCTCAATAAATCATATGCTTCTGCAACAAAGGCTGGTGTAATCTCTTCAGCACAATTTGCTCTAGCGATAGCTTCAGACAATCTCACCATTGACTCCAATTGTCTCACAGTGATTCTGTAAGATGAACGTCCCAAACCCTGAGCGTCATCACTTCTCAATTCCTTGTATCTAGTTACTAAAAAGTCTCTAGCTTCCTTGGACATTCTTGGTTTGAAAGTCTTAGCATACTTGATATATCTGGATAATTGTTCAGCAGAAAATGGAGGGTTGATAGCAGCATCACGGAGCATGTGTAAATCAACAATATGAGATGCCAATTGAGTATCAATCCTTTCATTACAGTCATCAAGAATAACGAAGAATAAATCAAATCTGGACATAATTGGGGCAGTCATACTCAAGTTAGCTCTCAATCCAACTTTTCTGTTGTATCTACCTCCTATTGGATTGGCAGCAGCCAAAATAGATGTTCTCGCATTAAGAGTGGCATGAATACCAGCTTTGGCGATAGAAATGGTTTGTTGTTCCATGGCTTCGTGAATAGCAACTTGATCACTGATATCCATCTTATCGAATTCATCAATAGCACAGATACCGTTGTCTGCCAACATCAAAGCACCAGCTTCGATGGTGAATTCACCACTTTCTTCATCTTTAACAACAGCTGCAGTCAAACCAGCTGCTGATGATGCTTTACCAGAAGTGTAGACAGATCTAGGAGAGAATCCACAAACATACTTCAAGAATTGTGATTTAGAAGTAGATGGATCACCAACAATACAAATATTGATATCACCTCTCAAGTTGATACCATCAATAGTTTGTTTATGCACACCGCCTAGCATTTGTAACAAAATACCTTTCTTAACCACATCGTGACCAAAAACTGCCGGGGCAATGGATTGGACTAATTTATTGTAAATATGTTTATCCTTCACCATATCTTTCAACTCTGCGATTTCTGGATCAGTTAATGAATGTAAGAATACCTCTTGCTCATTTGGACCTTGAAATTCAACTTCAGCACTGTTGCCTTTGTCATTGTTCTTATTAACTAAAGAGGAAACGTGACAAGCAAAGAAGGCAATTTTATAGGTCAAATCTCTGACACCTAGAGCTTTCAAACCAGTAACACCTGAGTTCAATTCAGAAGCTGCAGATCCATTTTCTCTTAATGATTGAGGTTTGATACCTGGCAAGCCTAATTGGGAAATATCCGGAATAACAATCTCAGTACCAGTAAATTTACATTTGTCACCCGGCTTAGCTCTTTCCACTGCTTCACCCCTCAAAATGACATCTAAAGTACGAGGCATTGAACCAGTTGGAATTTCATTGGCATTTTCTTGAATTCTGCATCTTTGCCAATCGATAAATTGAGATTTTGATATGTTTAGAGTGAATCTTGATTGATTAGTGCATCCACTTGCGGGACACGCGGTCGGTTCAGTGTACTTGAATACTTGTTCCACACCTTCAATGGAAGCCAGACATTCATCACAAGTGAAGGATGCTTTATACAATTCAGGTCTCACTTCAGAAGTTCGGGTTACAGTACCCAGGATAGAAATCAAAGAGCCGATTCTGTCAGTTCTGATATCACGGATTCTATGAATTGCTGGCAAGTTAAAGAAAGAAATTTGGAAGACTCTCTCACTGGAAGTAGAAGCAGAATTGGATGATTCGTCAGAGCGGCCTGGGTTAGATTCATCACCTTGGCCCAATAAGTTGACATACAATAAACTTGGAGCGTATTTCTTCAATAAATTCCTTAATCCTTTGAGAAGGAATGGGTTGAATCTATAATATTGTTCCAAAATGGCAGATGCCAAAACCCCGTTTTCTCTGTCCACGAGGTGTTGATAATCCACATATAAGGTGCAATATTCATAAGTCTTCATTGCCTCCATTTGGGCAAGGTAAACTCTCCCATCCCATTGGTCATCGGCATTTGAAGTTTCCGGATCAACGAATTCTTCGATGAAGAGTTCAAAACTTTCACGTACTTTTTCACCAGTAACGTCGACAACTTTTGAAATATTCACATTATCTTTTCTCAAACGAGTAGGTGGAGGTGCTTGAGAAGGCCCCGGAGTACCTTGACTCATACCATCACTGTACATTGGTTGTTGAGAATGAGGAGAAGTCGCAGATCTACCAATTGAAGATGGCGGTTGCGACGAGTTCAATAGCTGTGCCGCATCTGATGGAATACGTCCAGGGGACGATACAAAATTGGACATTTAGGGGCTTGGTTAATTAAAAGTAAAGAAGATGTTAATTTAAAAAGATGGGAGAAGAAATATGAGAAGTAGTTTTTTCTTTGACGCGTCCTCCATCATAATTAGATTTCCTAAATGGGTCAAATTAAATTTTGAGATTGGTCCACACGTGATCAATCTTTCACACTTGAAAGTGTATCGTTAGAGATATCCACCTACTACATTACGCTGGAAATGTTGGGCAGATTTAAATTTGGAGTCCGGTCTTTGTCATCCACAACTTATGGTCCTGGTCGTTTACACATCAAGGTAGGAAGAATAAATGATTGTGTGAGACATGCAACAGCTGAGAGACTATATGTGTCTCAAGTCCAAGTTGAACAAGATTTAGAAACACCCGATTCTTCAGTTCAGATATGTTCAGGACTAGTTGACTATGTTCCTCTAAGTGATATGATCAATCGAAAAGTTGTCGTTCTCATGAACGTGAAGCCAACTAAATTGCGTGGAGAGCCATCAAGGGCGATGTTATTGGCTACAGAGAAGATAGAGAATGATATAACAAATGTGAGATTATTGAAAGAACCAGAAGATGCAGAAGTTGGTGATAGACTATATTTTTTCCCTTACAGCGAAGATTCTATACCTGGAAAGCTTAAGCCGAAAGTCTGGGAGGAGATCATGAAATTTTTAAAGACCAATGATCAAGGGCAAGTTGTTTTTCAAGAGGAAGGCCAACATCTTCTATTGAAGAAGACTGCCGACTCCATTCACTTTACTATGGGTGTTCCAGACTCAAACGTTTGCTGAACAATTTTTACATGTAAATATCCAAAATCTGTATTTAATTTAGATTGACTTAATTATCTAACTTGGTAGTTCTCAAGTAAGACTTCAAAGTTTCAAATTCACCAAACTTGGCTTTGGCTTCTTCGTTGGTAACGGATGGTGGAATGATAACGTCATCGCCAACAGACCAGTCAATTGGAGTTGCAATGCCCTTTTTATCGGCTAATTGTAAAGCGTCGACACATCTCAAGATCTCAGCAGAGTTTCTACCAGTAGAAGCTGGGTAAGTCATGATCAATCTGATCTTCTTGGCGGGGTCAATGATGAACACAGATCTGACGGTTGGGACCATACCACCATCGATCTTTTTGAAGTCCTCTTCAGATAACATGTCATACTTGAAAGCGACTTCTTTGTTGGCATCGGCGATAATTGGGTAAGTGAATTTGGCGCCACCGCTGGTCACATCTTCGATATCCTTGATCCAGGCCTTGTGACTGTCTACGCCTTCAGTAGACAATCCAATTAATTTGGTACCTCTTTTATCGAAATCTGGCTTCAATTTGGCGAAAGCACCCAATTCAGTTGTACAGACTGGGGTAAAATCAGCAGGATGAGAAAACAAAACAGTCCATTGATCACCTATGTATTTGTGAAAGTCGATTTCTCCCTCAGTGGTATCAACTGAGAAGTTTGGGGCAGTAGAGCCAATTCTGATTCTTGGTTGTTCTTTTGGGTCAAAAGAATAGTATCTAGCACCGAAAATTCTAGAAACAGAGGATCTAATAATCCTGGTAGTGGGGATTGAGACTTTTTTGGATCGAATAAGTTGTCTAGCAATCATTTTGTAACAATTGAGTCAATTAATAAAATTAATTTTTCAGACTATTTTAACTTATATGATTTCTCAATTAATTTGGGCCATTTGCATTGCGCAGCAATTTGTTCTCAGCTTTCTCTCGCGTGGATTCCCGTGAAATGATGTGAGCCTTTGTAAATCTTCACTACCTTTTAATGCACGCGTAAATTCTGGAGATTACAATACCAATTATTGTAAATAATGTAAATATATTTATAAGATAACAAGTCGTCAAATAGTATGTACAACAAAAAAGGAAGCGGAATGAATAGAAATTCGAACTAATCATTTTTCAGGGAGCATATTAACATCAAACCACCCTAAGAAATCATCATCCTGATAATTGTCATTATTGACCCAACCGTTCGACTGTTGTTGGAAGAAGTTGTCCATCTGATCAGCGACACCTCCTATGTCATTTGGCTCCAAAGTATTGAGACCAGCGGGTGGGATATTGTAGGAAAATTGTGTAGGAGATCTAACTATGCCCCCATCGTTGGGAACATAGATTTGCAGCTGCGGTTGTTGAGGAACTGAATCGTAGCCAGCGTTTGGTTGAATAGAGTTGAAATCATTAGCAAATGATGGGGCTACTTCTCTGTTGCCACCTTGAATTCCTTTGGTAGATCCAGTACCAGAAGTTTGAAGTGTACTGACAATACCACTATCTTTACCCTGTTTGAGAGAGTCCATGTCTTTGATCGAGCCTGTGGCTTCAAGCATTGCTAGTGGAATACCATTAATCTCGAGGGGTTTATTCATTCCATTGGCACTGGCGTTGGTTTTGGCTTGATTCATTGCTTGATCAGTTGGTACCAAGGTTGTAACTGTAGTACCATTTGGAGTAGTAGTGGTCATTGTCTTGAAATCATCCTTGGTGATTTGATTGTAAAATGGTAAGGGGGCTACTCTGCTAGAAGTATCCTTATTTTCTCTGTTAGAAGCAGATCTGGTGGTGCCATTCAGTTTGTCAGCTAAGGTTCTTCTTCTGGCTTCGTGGACGCACCAAACCAAATCATAGAATAGAGAGGCAGTCAAATGAGATCTCATTCTGGTGATGATACTGCCACCTCCAACAAGTTGTTGATTATTCGCTTCTCCCTCCTCGAATATTTCTGGGTACGTATAGAGCACGATATTCAAGTTCTCTAAAACCCGAGCCGTACGCAGGATATCATTTTGTAAGTCTTTCCAAGACGATAAAGTGTTTCTTAATAAACGATGCACGGTGACAATTGATTGTCTTGCACTATCGACATACTTGTCAATGAGATACCGTGACAAATGGAGTTTGAATAAGAGAAGAACTGAGTAAGTAATAGCTTGTCTCACGTAAATTGGTAATTCAATTAACATGATGGTATTACTACTGATCATTTGAGAAGTGATGGTGATGATCCTCGTAGCAGACAGGTAAGCGGAGCTAACGTATTTCACTTGATCTTCGATTGGGGTCCCTGGCAAGAAAGCAAAACAGCAAATCATAAGTTTGACATATAAGTAGTATACTTCGATCACAGAACCTTCTTCAATTGGTAATTTGAATCTCAATCTCTCCAACTCACGATCCAATATGTTCAATGAGGCCGCTCTATTCAGCGGTTCCAATAAACCGTCAGATCTTGTCACTGAAATACCCATAACGTTAACCAATTTACACTGGAAAATAGATAATGAAATCAAGCATCTGAAATTCTTGGGGAGAGTTGTATCCACCCTCGCATTCTCTAACAAGTAATCGGTTGAATTGATGGAAGGGGGTAACCCTAAGAGGGAGGACCAAAATTGTTCACAAAAGAAGACTGAAAGCCAAGATCTTGTTCTCCATAGTTCTGCATCAGGGCCCAAGCTTACTTGGGTTCTGCTGAATTCCTGAATGAATTCACCACCCCTGTGTAAACCCAATTGCAAAGATAAGTTTTTGGCGAGCCCAATAAACCTATAAGAACAATCATCCAAAACTTTCTCATTAGGTAATGGCCAAATACATAAAATAATGAGGGCTTGAATGACATGAGTGGATCTTGGCGTCCTGATCCAGCAAGTTTCAATGGCTAGTTGCTTGATTAGCGAAGCCAAAGACATATATAATGTGGGCTCGGGCTCCAGTAATGCTGCAGTTGAAATGACAGTCCAAAAAAGTAATTGCGATTTTTGGTACAATTCAGAGGCTGAATTTGAGGTGATTATAGGTAAAAATGGTAAAAATTTGTTCATAAAGCGATCGTGAAGCTCGTTTGCCTTTTCCAAAGGTAATCTAACTGAACCTAGAATGAATTCTGAAATTTCATCCGTTTCGAATTCATCTTTGTTTTCATATTTGACTTTAATATTAGAATCGTGATCATCATTAGCAGGGTAGTTTCCTCTGAAATCATTATTTACAGTATTTGGAGAATTATCGGTAGAATCTTGATGTAAGACGTAGGAAAAATTGGGATTTGTGTGGTTTGGAACTGAATCATTGAGTCCACCATGAGCAGACAAGGTTGGAGACATGTTGCTCCCTGCGAATGATTGAGGGGATTTATCTAACTGGAAGTTACTTGGAGTATTTTCCCCATTTGTAGAGTAGTTGGAGATAGAACCCAAAGCAGGTCTTTGAACTGGAGTTGTATTATATAGTTGTTGTTGACTATTTGTCTGGTTAGCGAAAGGAGATTGTTGCTGTTGTTGTAAGAAATTAAGGTTGTGTTGATTTAAGGCTTGAGTCAATAATGATTCGTTTTTAGTCAACATTTCAATTTTAGCCTTCAATTCGTCAACATCACTTTTCAAAGATTGTATTTGGGAACCCTTCTTAGGTCTGAATTGTGGGTCAATCTCACACTTCAACCCCATTCTGTCACATCTCTGACAAGGGTTAGGATAATTTTCAGAAGCATTACACTTAATTTTATGTTGACGACAGAAAGTACAAGAAGTGACTGGACGATGGCCACTTTGCTTGTTTGATTTGTCACCGAAGTCCATATTGACATCATTTGATTTCATCATGTTGGGAGCATTTGGAGAACTTTTTGGTTCAGTAAATTCTGACTTCTTGCCAAGGCTCTTTTTAGTCTGGATCGATGTTGAAGATTTAGACCTTTGTTTTTTGGAAATATTAAAATCCGACGTATGGGTTGCAGACAAAGATTTCCTCTTGTTCCCAGCAAGAGTAGGTGAGGGGGTCTGTGAAGTTAACTGGGGTGAAGGCTTTGGGAGTATTGATTTGACTTTACTCTTATCCATTGTGAAATTAATTCTTCATGAGACAACAAAGGAACTATGGAGTAGTGAATAAATTATATTGATTAAATATGGGTCCCTTTGAATATAGCCAGGGTATCCCAATGTATCAGCTTTTTTTTTCTCTGTTGAAAAGAAACAAGGGGACAAGTAGAAAACAAGAAGGGAAAAAAATCTTAAAACTTCAAAATGATGAAATAGATAATTTTATTAATGTTGGTTGTGCTACGTCCTTAATATTGATTTTTTTTTTTTGTGAGGTCGGTTTTATAACTCCACGAAGACAACTTAATTTCTCGGAATTCTTGGAAAAGTATCTTTTCAACCAGGGAAAGTCTATGAAAGAAGAAATTATTCGGGTGATGGATTTGAAATACTTAGTTATGATATATTGTACAGCTACCGGTATATATTATAGAAATTTTACTTATGCCAATTTCGACATGACGAGGTTACCCGCCATGATTTTACCTCAATTGATGGAAAAGATAATTTCTCTACAGAAAAATATTTTCTATTGTTACTTTTGTGACTCAATTTTTGGGGCTCTAATAAATTGAGAAATGTTTTATTAAAATTTTTGTTGACTAACTTGTCAGCACCACGTTGAAAGTAGGCAGCGTTTTCATGAGCGTTTTCATGGACCCAAAGAACGGGTTGCATGGATTGTAGAAGATTAGATGTAATACTCGCAATAAAATGATTCAAGGAAAGTTGCCATATTTGGTCATTTCGAGACTGATCGTTTAGATAAAAATTTTCCCATATAAATGTAAAAAAAAAAAAGAAAAAAAAAACGAAATTGCCTTGCATGTGGAAATATTTGCTTCTAAACACAATTACGTATTTGAAGGTTTGGCGAATTCTCATCAGCCATCATCTGTTATTGTTCGAAAGATCGTTTGTTCTGGAGTGGTTTGATCTAGCATAAATTCGCAACAGGTATAGACGTATGTTTCATTTGGTTTAGTCCTATATTGTTCTGATGCTTCATTTCGAAATTTCTTATGATCTTCCTTACTTTGAATGAATTATGCATGCCACAAATTCTGAAACGTATGTCTCACTTTCTTTATTGTTGATTGAAAACATAAATACATAAATAAGCATTAAAAAGTAAACCCATGCCCGTAACACATAGACACACAAATTAGAATAACTATCATCATCGTTAGTCATCATCTTCAGTCTTAGGATCACCTATACCATCTTCATAAATAGCAAAAACACATTCACTTTCGGGTAAACATGGACTATCGTAAATTTTACAAATTCTTTGTTCGCCTTTTCCTTTCTTGAACGATAATCTAGTTGTGGAACTGTGGGCAATGATGTTACCACCAATGGGCTTTTTAGGATCTGGGTTAAACATAGCTGCACCACCGTCAACCTGTGCCACCACTTGATTTGTAATGACAACCGCAATACCAAATTCATCAGCTAAACGTTGCAAATGTCTCATATATTTAGCAACATGAGCTTGTCTCGCGGATAATTCGCCTCTTCCGCTATAATCAGTTCTATACAAAGACATGATAGAATCAACAATTAACAAAGAAAATCTTGATTCAGCCATCATTTGAGCCGCGTGATTCAATAACTGGAATTGATGTTCAGCATTGTAGGCTCTAGCATAAGCCACGTTATCCAAACAATCGTCTGGGTTCAACCCATATCTCTGAGCTATACTGACTAATCTAGTTGGTCTGAAAGTTCCCTCCGTATCGATATATAAGCACTTACCTTCACCTCCACCCATATCGATAGGTAATTGGCAGGTAACAGCTAAAGTATGGCACAACTGCGATTTACCTGTTCTAAACTCTCCAAAAGCTTCGGTAATAGAACCTGTCTCAATACCACCCCCAAGAAGGGTATCCAATTGTTTAGATCCTGTAGTAATACAAATAAGTTCTGATCTTCTGCTATGATATTCCGAAGCAGTAGTAAATCCAAGTGGAACCAATCTAGCCGCTTCGCCGGAGATTTTGTCTGCTTTGGCTTCGGAGATTCCCTTAACAACCAAAAGGTTCTTTTTAGAAGTATAAGCAATAGATTCAACAGTGTGATAGCCTTCTGCTTTTAATTTTTTGATATCGCCACTGGTGATACCGTTTCCTTCCAACTGCTCTATGGGCAAAGGTCCCCCAAGGCCCTCTTCAGCGTCCATCTGTTCAAGTTCTGTCTCGGTCATCCTAGGAATATATATGCTTTATGCGATGATGATCTAGTAGTAAAATCAGACTTGAATCACCTTCTTCAAAGGATAAGGCGCGTGAAATAAAAACAACGCGTCGTGCGAGATCAATCCATTGGAGTCATCTAAATTATTGAAAATGAACGGGTGCGGACAATCCAACAGATGACGTGACCCATAAGAGGAATTTTTGTAATCATTTACAAAAGTCGTCGTACTATCGAACTTGGGAACTTTTGTGGCTCGAAAAGCTACTAGCGCCTGTTATTTTCAAAAGTTCATTTTTTCGAACTTTTGGATTTTGGTACAGAAACAATTTAATTAACGAAGTAATTTGATCAGATTTCTCACAAATTCTTTCAAAAATATTCAAAAAATGTGGGAAAACAAATTGATCCCCATAGCGAATCGATCTCAGCTAAAAGTAGATCCGGGCCATAGTCAAAATTGAAAATAGAAGGGTAGATCAATTATATGAGACCGCTTGACTGATTCTGTCATCTTCAATGCACCATCCGTGAATAATGGTTTATACAGCCGATAACCTTAATTTTCAATGGGCTGCTGAACGTAAAGATCGTGGAAAATTTACAAATTACTGAATTCAAACAGATCAATTGGCCACGTTAAGCTCAGCCGTGGCTATTGGTGTAGAACAGATATACATAGAAATTTTCATTGGACTGCTGACAATTAATAGAATTATATTCTATATTGTCTCAATACAAGCAAGTTGCATACTTAGTTCAACTTGAATGAAATCGAGAACTAAAATTTATCATCGCTAGCGCAGCTACCTTGATACGAGGTACTTTTCCATCCTAAAGCTGCATGTTTCATCGGATTGAATAAACACACTTGGATTACGGCATTCTAAAAATTAGACGACCAATTAATTGACTGAAATAGGAACAAATTCAGGTGGCACAAAAAGTATGAACAAAACAAAAGGATCGGTAGTTTTGTACTTTTGGCACAATACCGGTGTAACCATGAGATAGAGACATCCATTATTGGAATAGGAAGAGCGAAGTTAGTGTAAATCAATACCCAATAACCAACATACAGAAAATCAGCGCAGTCAATGCTTGATAATTGATATTAGCCATCGTGCTAAATTTACTTACAATTACAGGACCATTTACTCTCCACTATTTCAAGGTAAACATATTTTTTATACCAAATAAAATAAGACGACCATTCGATCAGTAATAAACAACCGATGCTTCAACTTCCCGCAATTGGGACATATTACCAGGAACGTCAGACAGTTCCATGTTACCAATGCTTTGTTTACTGATCAGTGTTCATAACTTAGAACCAGTGGCTCAATTTTTTGGGTTGAGAGATGCAGCATGGCATGCAGGAGAACAATTGAAAAATAAGGATCAAATGTAAACAAAAAGTCGACAAAAAGTCAACAAACTTCGAACAAAATGAAAACATATCGATCTAAAACGGTAATGTTAATGTGCATAATTGAGAAAATATTTCAATGAACAAAACATTTCCTAGAGACGGCAGCTTCCAAACAATAGGTAGTATAATATCTGTTGCCAACTGCCGCTGCAGAAGTTTCATGTATAAGTAACACTAGTTTCTTCTTAGTTGTATATTGTCCCATATCGATATTTTTTTAATTGTACATCAATTCTTGAATTTGAGTTTAATGACGATTGATTCGAAATAACAACAAACAAAAAAAAACAAACGAGCACACCCTGATTTCACTTTCGACTATCTCCATTAAATCATCACCACTTCTAGCATTTCTATACTTGTCCTTTTCCCTATAACTTTTTCTTTTTAGCTTTTTCATAACTTTGCCTCTAATTAGATTGGAAAGATTTTTGTGATAAGAATAGACGGAACCAGCCCCCCCTAGATTCCCTTCAACTTGGTTTCAGACTAGTCACATTTATCTCCCAAATTTCCTTCTCCAATTTAACTCAATAATTGTCGCTCCTTTGAAACCTGTCATATTTGATTCCAATACTTCGATTATTTCGAATAACTCGATAAATAGGATTGAACTTAATTACGAACAATCCCTCCCCACTCAGCTGCAATCATCATATCTGTGTATATCAACCGTCTTCGCCATCTGTTGTCAATTCAAATTCACTGGTTGCATCTTTGATTGTTGTGTTTGTTTTATCCTAGTCATCTATTTAATTCCAAATTAACCTATACTTTTCCGTTCTTCGTCAAAAAACTCCTCGAATATTACATTCATGATGATGTCTCCCCAAGTACTTCATCCAGCAGTTCTTAACGATCCAATGAAATCAATGCCGTCAACCCCACCAACAATTAAACATGATGAGAACATTCCCAGATCACACACAAATAAATCACTGTCTGATCCAAACTCCACCAGACCAGTCAGTGCTGCAACCTCTACATCTCACAACTATAATGTGAATACGAAGAGAATGCATAGAGAGGTTAGATTCGGCTCTTACATATTAGGCTCAACCCTTGGTGAAGGTGAATTCGGTAAAGTCAAATTGGGTTGGAGAAAAGATGGTAAACAACCAAGTCAGGTCGCCATCAAGCTCATCAAACGTGAAACCATAGTAAAAGATTCAGAGCTGGAAGTCAAGATTCATCGTGAAATAAACTCCTTGAAGTTATTGAACCATCCGAACATCGTTAACTTGGTTGAGGTGATGAAAAGTGGTAAATACATTGGTATTGTACTAGAATATGCATCAGGAGGTGAATTATTCGATTATATCTTGCATCATAAATATTTGAAAGAAAATATTGCTAAAAAGTTGTTTGCACAACTTGTCAGTGGAGTCGATTACATGCATTCTAAAGGTTTGATCCATCGTGATTTGAAATTAGAAAACCTTTTGTTAGACAAACACAAGAATGTCATTATTTCAGACTTTGGTTTTGTTAATTCCTACAATAGAGAGAAGAACGATTTAATGAAGACTTCTTGTGGATCTCCATGTTATGCAGCACCAGAGTTGGTTTTAACTCAATCTCCCTATGAAGGTAAAAAGGTCGATATCTGGTCATTAGGTGTTATCCTCTACGCCATGTTGTCCGGCTATTTACCTTTCGATGATGACCCAGATAATGAAGATGGCTCGGATATTGTCAAATTATACCACTATATTTGCAAAACTCCTTTGACCTTCCCCGAATATGTTTCTCCTTTAGCCAGAGACTTACTCAGGAAAATAATTGTCCCTGATCCAAAGAAAAGAATAAACATGGATGCAATTAGGAATCATCCATGGTTGAGCCCTTACGCCAACTTGTTGTCCATAAGGCAACCCGAATGGGATAAGATTCACAAGGAGAGTAAAGATCGTAACGTTGCTGCTCAAATCGCTACCAGCAATAAGAACAAACGTTTCTCCATGATAAATGAAAGGACCAACTCTTCTACTCTTATGATGAACTCGCACGCTAGATCTTACTCCGGAACGAACATCGTTTACAATAACAATCCATCAGTCCCAACAATCTCATCATCACTTGCCAATGCTGTTGCACTCCCAGAAAACGAGTCTATTAGTCCAAAATCGATGACTAATTCAGTAATGAGTACGGGTTCCACAGCTGGAAATGGCCCAACCAATAATCCATCACCTACCAAGCAACAGATCTTCAATAACAACGGTTATATTCGTGGCCATGCAAAATCTGCTTCTATTTCTAATTCTTACTCTCCTGCTAGCACTGCTTTGAAAGCAGTTGTCACCGAGGATACATACAACAAGAGGAGCTCAAACTCTTCAATTGACCTATCAAGAGACACCGATGCTCGCTCGATTGAATACCCTGTTGCCCCACCATTGACTCAATCGTCTACTCAAATGCTGGTTCCAGTTATATCTTCTCACAAGGCTGCTTCACCACATCACTTACCTGTTCACATGCCAAGATCAACGACATACACTGGGACAATTTCTACTATCGTTGAAAGCCCCACGAAGCTCAAGACAGACTCACCAACAATCCCAACTACCAACGGTGTCATCAATAGTAACACAGGAGGCAAAAGCTCTTCGAGAGAGTCTGCAAGATTACCACATGCCAACAAGAAGCCCAGACCAACATCATACCACCCCTCTTCAATGTCTTCGTCACTATCTGGCTCTAACGGTAATTCTTCGAGTGGCCGCTTGACAATGGGTGGCGATTCATCTAATGCCCTTGATTACATCAAAATCCCTTCACCAATCAACTTGCCTTATCCCCAGTTTTTATCCTCATCGCCATCAAAATCAACCTCATCATCTGACCGTTCGTCTTCAAATGAAAGTAATCATGGAAGTCCGAATTCTGGTATCAGATCTTCTGTAGCTTCTAGAAGGAACTCAGTGGTTACCCATGTGCACGTCAATGGTGTCTTGACGAATGAGATAAAGATTAGTTCCAATGAAAATAAGAGAAATTCCGTCTTAACATATTTGGAGGACAAGATTGACGCTTTGGACCTTACAGATCTGAACAGTCCCGTCAAGGGAACGTTTGGAAAGGCAAGCTCACAAAGCATTGGCGGCGATACGGAAAAAGCTACTGTCATTGAAAATACCACTGGTACTGCTGAAATGACACAAGCTCCTGAATCTGTCGAGAAGACCTTTACTGTTGAAGAACAAAATGGTGAAGCTGGTCACGATCTGCCACACCAAACAGAGCTCAATGGCAAATCTGAAAAGAGAGATCTCACCGAGGATAAAACGAGCACACCAGTTAAGAGGTCAGTTTCCAAAAGCAAGAAAGACGGAAATCATTCACTCACCAGGGAGTCCACTGTCAAGAGCAGAGATACCTCAAATAAGGAAAACAAAGAAGCGAAAAAGAGGAATAGATTCAGTATTTTGTCTTTCTACAGCACTTATAACTCATCAACATCTAACATTTCTACAGAACAACCACCGTCAGTTGAGCGTTCTAGCAGTTCTACACCCAATTCTTCGAAGAAAATTTTAGAACCATCAACCGAAGCCAATTTGATAAAACCACCTCAAACCAAAAAGAGGGTTGAGTCTAATTCTTCCTCCTCATCGAAAAGATCAACAAGAAGCGGATCAACTGAATCTTCGAACGTTAATGGCAAAGAAGCCAGTGCGGCCCGCAAAGTCATGGACTTTTTCAAGAGAAGAAGTATCAGAATCGGTTGAATCAAAGACCATATATGGCACTTTAACCAATTGACCAAGACATCTGAAACCACTACTTAATTTTAATTTTTTTTAGTTCTTTTTCTCATACTTTTCAAATCACCAAGATTGCTTAACCATCAGGCCCCTTTTGTTATAATATTATCTTAACCATGTCTTAAATAAATGCATTTCAAGTTAAAGTTTTATATTGTAATATAAAAAATTCTGCGAAAAAAATTAGTCATAATTCTTATCTACATTTTATCTATTCTTTTGTTCAATACGATATGGATGAGAGTTCTCTGCGATCCCTACCGAATCTCGAACCAGAGCCTGACAATGATTTCGAAGCCAATGTGACTGATAAGTCAAAAACTGATACAAAAATCACTAAAGTCCTCAACCTACATGTTAATGCTGAGTTGATGGAAGCTGAACAACTGGAACAAAATAACTTTCAAGAAGCAACCGACCAAAGTGAACAGGATTCATTTCCTGAACTTGTCGGTGAATCTTCGTCTGAAGAAGATGACTCAGAAGCTTCTGATGAGGAAGATGAGTCCTTATCTACTACTATTATTCAAGAGATTCAAGATGGTACTTATACATGTCTTGTTTGTACTTGTGAAATCGACCAAACTTCCACAATTTGGTCTTGTGAAAACTGCTACAGAGTTTACGATCTCGATTGTATCAAAGATTGGGCTACTCGAGGTTCTTCTACTAACAAGGAAAATAGGAACTGGAGATGCCCTTCTTGTAATATCGAGCACAACAGAATACCGAAAAAGTTTACGTGTTGGTGTGGTCAAATAACCAACCCAGCTTCGAATTCGTTTATCCCATTCAGCTGTGGTAACTCCTGTGGATCCAAATACGAAAACTGTATACACTCATGCTCCTCCGTTTGTCATCCAGGTCAACATCCAGTGTGTGGTGCAATGGGTCCACTTTTAAGATGTAAATGTGGTAAATCTGAACAGCAATTACCTTGCATCATCACTCCATATAATGATAAGTGGAAATGTGATAGTCCATGCGATACTGAACTCTGTGATATGGGCCACACTTGCCCAATAAATGAATGCCACCTGGGTTTCTGTGGAGAATGCAAACAGCTCGTACAAACACCATGTTTTTGTGGCAGGAAGGAAGTTGATATCGAATGTCATTCCCGGGATCCGAAAATCTGTTTTAAAGATGGAGAGGAGTTTGTTGGAGGTACAACTTGTGATGAGATAACCATTTTACATTACAACTGTGGTGTCCATTTCGAGGAACTTAATTGTCAACCACTTCCAAAGACATCACCAACATGCAAGTACTCCCCTGATGTGGTCAAGCATTGCTACTGTGGTAAGATGGCGGTTGACAATCTCGAAAGAGATAAATGTACTGATCCTATGCCTGAATGTGATTCAGTCTGTGGAAAGCCTCTCAAGTGTGGATGTACTTGCTTAGCAAAATGCCATCCTGGTGAATGTATTTGCTACAATGTCATAGAGACCCGCTGCTCTTGTCAGAATGGCAGGTTCTTAGTGCCTTGTAAATTTTTACGAGAAGTTGGTCAACCCAAATGTGAGCACAAATGTCCAGTTCTTTTAAGCTGCCGTCGTCACTATCATCGTGAAGTATGCTGCCCCTACGAACAAGAAGCATTGGGGCGGGAAAGAGAGAAAAAGAAGCAAATAAGAAATAGGACAAGAGCCAATTTTGAAGATGAATTGATGTCTATTGAGCCACCCCATATTTGTACTAAAACATGCAATAGGCTCAAACTGTGTGGCAAACATTATTGTGAAGCGATGTGCCACAATGGCCCTTGTGGAGTTTGCTTGGAATCCACTAATGATGACTTGATTTGTAATTGTGGAAAAACAATCATTGAAGCTCCAGTCAGGTGCGGTACAAAACTTGAATGTCGTGAACCGTGTGTTCGTCCAAAAGATTGTGGCCATCCACCTGAATTCCATTTGTGTCATGACGACCTGAAATCCTGCCCGATATGTACAAAACTTGTGAAGAAAACATGCACATGTGGCCGCAAAGAGATTTCAAATGTATTATGCTCTCAAAAGCTGGTTTCTTGTGGTATCATTTGTAATGTGAAAAAGTCTTGTGGTCACCCATGCTCAAGAACCTGTTCAAAAGAGTGCGTCGAAGGTGTACATGCTAGTATTTCTTCATGTCAATCTATGTGTCGCAAGGTGAGAACATCCTGTCCGCATTTATGCAAATCGAAGTGTCACTCTGCAAAGGGAAATAGCTGTGATAACACTCGCTGCGTTGAACAGGTAATAATTACTTGTGAATGTGGTCTCAAATCCAGGCAAGTGCCTTGTGGAAGCACACTGTTGGTACCAACCAAGATCGGAACTCACTTCGATTGTGATGAAGACTGTGTTCAAGCCAAGCGAGAAGCAGAATTGGAGGCTGCATTCGGTTTCACAGGTGAGGAATCCAAAAACCCTTACCTGTCTGAAATCACAGATGTTTTCAAAAAGCAAGCACCTTGGTGTTCAAGAGTGGAAGGAATAATGAGAGATTTTGTCAGTGATTATCGAGATAAAGTTGCAAGTGAAATGACAAGTGTGAAAAAGTATCATCATTTCGGACCGATGAGCAAGCCACAGCGATCATTTGTTCATCAATTAGCATCTACTTATAAATTATATTCTGAATCGCAAGATCGCGAGCCGAACAGGTCAGTTTTCTTCATGATTACTGATATGACAGATGTTCCTACACTTACGATTGAGAAAGCTTTGTTGAAGGAAGAAGAAATAAGGTTGAAAGAGAAGGAACTAAAGGAGAATCTGGCTGAGGACATTTTTTACAATGCAATCGTAATCCAAGATGTCTTCTTTGGCATCACTAAGGAAGAGATAGAGGCACAGACAAGCAAAGTTCTTGAATCATTCAAATATGATTTTGAAGAACCATGCGTTCGTTGGATATCTGACTCCACCTATATTTTCTACAGTGAACGAGATCTGAAAGAGGGATCCATAATCAACGAGAATACCTTATATTTATTGACGAAGGCATTGAGGCCCATATTGAGAGAAAGTTTGATTGCGTTTGATTGCAAGTTGTGCATCATTGGCCCTGACGCTGACATGATCTACAAGATTGACAGCAAAAGTGTTACAGAGAAACCCAATCCAACTCCCATAGAGAGTAAGGACAAGAACTCGTTTAGCGTGTTAAGTGAAGTTGATACTTAATATATGTTACAATGCTATAATAAAATAAATGGATTATTCGTCCTTTTTGTCGCCATCTTTAGCAGACTCAACTTGTAAATTAGATTGGGCATTAATCGATTCAGAATGCAAACCCAATCCACCCTCAACATTATCATCTGATGATCTCACTTGTGAGCCAGCTTCAATCTTGTCATTATCGTTCGAAGTTTCACTTTTTTCAACTCCATCGTCACCAGAAGACTTTTTATGTTTTCTTCTCCTCTTTTTACTATTTTCTTGTTGATTGGAGTGGTTGTTGTTAACAGGTTCCGATTTCTTCTTTTTGACACTGAGAGGATTGGGGGCTTTAGGTCCCTTGTGCTTTTTCTTTGGAGGTTCATCAGTGTTCGTTTCATTTTCTTTGTTGACGTATCCTGCACCCTTCACATCGTTGAGACCACCACTTAATTTGCCAGCCTCTAAGTCATTAGTATATTTGACACTAGCCTTCGACAAGGGTTCCATCACCATAACAGATCTGTTCATGAATATAAGAGGGACACCCGGAATTAGTCTCAATTTCTTTCTCAAATCGTGACTCTGTGTTGCGATCACGTATCTGTGCTTATTTGTGCCATTAATGTTGGTGATCGATTCGATACAATCTGCTGGTTCCAAGGGATCCTTTGGAGGGTGGTTACAACGACGTCTTTCGAAAGTTTTCGCCAAGGCAATTGCCTCTTTATTGTCTGTTTTGTATAATGCCTGCATGCAACATTGGGTTATCATTGGTTTTGTTTCCGACTGGACTGTTCTCTCCAAACCTTTGACCAAATCGAAAGACGATTTTTTACAGTCGAGGACCAATGCGTCATCTATGATTGTTTGGAAAGGTTCTCTGAACCTGAAGGTATGGAGGTAAACACCCATTTGCTTCTTGTAAGCTTTAGCTCTCTTTTGTCTCATGGTGCCGTAGTGAAGTAGTTGTAGTGATGAGCTTCAAGATTTGAATACGCGATGAGATAAAAATTTAAAAACCCACACACACCCATCACCCACTGAGCTTATAAATTTGAATCTAGAAATTGCTTGTCGAACAACCCATTTTTGTAAAAGAGAATTTCAGTCTTGTGACTGGAAGTCAATAAGTGGAAGTTACTTCCTCCTCAGAATCCTTTGTTCCATCGAAATGGACAAAATTCAATGTCCTGGCTAGAAATAGCTTTTTAGTGACAAGTGTCCGGACCAACTTTAGGGAAACCACAAACTTCTATATAATCCAACATTAACCCCAAGGCCCCCTCTCCAATGAGATTGATTTCGATGTTAGCATTGAATGTAATCTAGGTAATCTGAATTCACAGTCGATTAGTATCCAGGGCGAATAAGTTGCGAGCCCTGTGTACTGCAAAAAGGATTATCGCAAGTCTATGCTAAAAATACATAGCACCACGTTGCCCGTGAATAATACTGAGACATTTGCTAATGACCACATTTCAAGAACAACAGGTCGTAGATTAGCTCCATGATAAAAAAAATATCCTGATCTTCAAGATGAAGGATAAAAAAAATAAAGAATCGGGGGATGAACAATAATTTTTATTAACCGTAGAAGTAGTTAATTAAGTTTCACTGGTTATAAAATTACGGTGTAGTACGCAGCTTGGGCGGGCTACGAAGATGTAATTTTTTCTATAAATAATTTCAAAACTCCACTTCTTTCTTTAGTGGATATGTTCGGATTCATACAAAATCGAAAGCAACTTCCCTTGGTGCTAGGGTTCTTGATACTAGTACTTGCCGTTGTCAGCTTGGCACAATTATTCACAAGGAGCAGTTCTTATCAGAAACTCGGGATAAACATCGCAGGCCAGTATATCGCTCCTCCAAACAATCCAGTTCCATACAAGGGAGATGAAGCAATTGGAAACTTAAGCATCGATAAATGGGTGGCTCTGACCAAAGATGGCTCAAAGTCATCAGATTCGGCATATATCAGAACAATTCATGAAGATCAAAAATTCGGACACAAGAAAGTTCAGTACATTAACAACAAAATTGACCGTTCAACTGTAAACCAAGGTGATACATTACTCATACTATCGTCTATCGGAAATTCCGGATCATACGGCGAAAAACGTCAGTTCGATGATTTATTCCAAACGATTCTTTCATTTGATTATGATAGGAATCTGATCAGCTTGAGTTTCTTACTTGGTGATACTAAAGAGTTTGACAAAATTGATACCTTTTTTCAAAAGTACTTTGATCTTTTAACCGGTGATACTTCCAAGGAAACTGGCGTGGACGTTTCACGGTATGTCAATCAAGTCACATTAATAACAGCTCCTTTTATCGAACGCGAGTTTACCAATGATGATCGTAACAACAGGCATGATGATAGAATTCAAAGATTAAGACGCCGTCAAATTGCAAGATCAAGAAACTTTAACCTCTTTAATGGATTGGAAAATGAAAAATATACTTTATTTATTGACTCAGACATTTCAATCATTACTCACCCAAATATGATCACCCAATTTGTTGAATCAGACGGTGATATCATAGTTCCAAGAGTTAAGCGTGGTGGAAATGATGACTACGACAAAAACTCATGGAGGGGCCAAAGAACCAAACCTAACTCGAAACAGCTTCTGAAGATGGATCGCAATGATTGGAAAACATGGGATTATGTGCCTCGGGATGTTCCTCAAAACATGTACCACCTTCAAGACTTCTTTGATGAAGTCCGTGACCTTCCAGAAGATAACGCCATGAGGCAGTTGAATTATAAGATCCCCTTGGATTCAGTGGGTGGTGCCATCCTCTTTGCTAAAGCAATCATCTACAAACAAGGCGTCATCTTCCCACCTAACTATATAGTCGGTACCACCTGGGAACGTTTGGAAGGTTACGATGGTATCGAAACAGAAGGGGTTTGCTACATGGCCAAAGCTTTGGGTTATAAATGCTGGGGTATGCCAAATCTTCAAGCACTTCATGAGTCAAGTGAATAATCTTTGTATAGACTTTAATTTAAAAATTTCCTCTTTCGCATTATCAATAAATACCAACCACTATTTGATAATCAGATGCCTTCAAACATAACATTTGTAAAAGTATCTCGCAACACCACAGTACCAGTGAGGGTCTTTATAAACCGCAAGAAGATCATTTCCACCTCCCCCGTTGCTATAAATGAAAAATCGTTGGTGAAATTGACAAAGATAAATATTCTCAAATTGTCAAATGCTGACTTGACAGATTTGATCGAAGATATCAGAGATAAACTTTCTGAATCCTTATACCGAGCACCACTTCTGGAATTATACCAAGGACCCAATCAGAATAAGATCGTTTTGAATGACTGTGGAACCAGATGGAGTTGCAAACTAACATTATCCTTTAATTTCATTCTAAATTTACGATTAAATCTACATTGCTTATCTAATGATGATTTCCATTTCATAACCACCAAGAAGTTAAATGTTGAAAACATAAGTAATAATGAGACTAACCATTCAGTTAACCTCATCACTAGAAATGTCACCATGAATTTTGCCGACGATATGGACGAAGATTCCCTCGAAGATAAGAAAACTGTTGACTTCTCTTTATCCAGCAAACAAATTATCAACAATAAAACCAACAACTGTATTGACATCTACGTGTATAGGAGACCAACGAAGACATGAAATTAATGACCAAATAACATCACTTTATATTTACATTGTTATTTACAGAGACACCATATACTAAACAGATAAAAGCTTATCGGCCCTTTATCAAACTTATAAATCCACGCTTCACAGAGCTTAAATAACATCACTGATAACTCTAGAAGCCTCCTTGTAGGTATTCAACAAATTCAAACATTTTTCACGTTCAACTTGAATATTCTCATCTTCTTGTAATAAATCGTCAAAAAGGGACTCATTGTACAATCTAACGACTAAACGGTTTTGAATATTGGTTTTAATGTAGTTCACCAATAAGCACATGATCAGCTTCGGAGTTTGATCTTGAATCATTTCTCTCACAATACTGAAATAAGAGATGATCAATCTTCTGATCAATTCACATTCTAATTGTTCACGCTCGGTCAAATCATTGATACCTTCATCGCCCACAAAAGAAATGTCAAGCCCACTGTTACCATGAAGAGACCCTTGAAGTGAGTGACCATTTAGAGTTGGGGAATCTGAGTCGGGATCTTCTAAGTTCATACCTTTCAAACCGGCATTGATTGAGCCAGATCCATTGTGAATGAAATTATTGTTGAATTGTAAAGTTGCTTCTTGATGATGTGGAAATTTGAATGGTGTAGGGTTCAACTGAGCTTGCGTTTGCAAATGTTGCTGATGAATGATAGGGTCTTTACCGAAGAAATAGTTCAAGTATGACTCCTGTCCTCCCGCCAAATTGGTTGATTCGCTTCTAATTGAGTGACTGGTTTTATTGGAATCAGACCTTTTATGTTTATGAGCTGGTTTAATATCATCGTCAACCTGGTTGATGTCAATCTCTTTCTCATCGCTCTCTTCATCCTCAACCGCTTCTTCATTATATTTCTTGTTGAGGATTCTTTCGCTGGCAATGTCTAACTTTGATTTGAGTTCAATTTCCTTTTGTTGCTCTTTTTGTTTGAGCCTCTCCTCAACAACAATACTCATAGCTTTAGCTGCACCAACAAAACTTGGATGATTAGTGTTTATATAAGCTTGTTGTATTTCAATCAATGAACCAACATATTTGATGGTTGGCCCCAAACGTTCTCTTAACAAATCACTGACAGCCTCAATTAATTTACTTTGCAATTTTGGATATCTGTTAAGCTCGAACCCAATTCCACTCGAACAAATGTTGTGCACGATCTTCATTAACTCTTCGTAAACCAATTCAACACATCTGTGAGCTGGTTCTTCCAACAATTTAATTTGAGGTTTGACCAACAAATCAAACGCCAATTCAGGAACGAATAGTGAAGGTCTTGGACCTGTGGAGTTTCTAATGGCTGTGCGGATATCATGAATAGATAAATTATGCACAGGGTTAATTGATGCCAATTGAGAGCCGAAAACTTCATTGAAAATATAGTAGATTCGAGCACCCCCACATAACTCTTTAGTGGAAATATCGGCAATTGAAGTTCCTTCAATTGAATTGACAAAGCTATTGGCAAACTTGGTCATCAAGTTCAACACCAATGCACCTCTGGCTTCTTTGGAATCAGTCAAGTTATTTGGAACATCTCCGTACTGAGCAAGTTCCTGTTCGGTTTGGCCCATCAAAGTGTTCAATTTTGCCTTGATATCCGGCAAACGTTCCCTTATGTGACTCATCAAAATTTTGTTCAAAGTGGAGGTCAAATAACGAGTACCGCATTTGTTTGACATAATCTTGTAAGCGGGGTGGTTGGCAAAAAACTGTTCCTCAGAATACAAGGAGTCATCCAAAGACTTGTTGTCGGCAATGTCCTGTTGTGAACGGTTGACGATACCTATGAAGCCTAGTTTCAATGGGTAGACATTTCCTTTAAGTATATCGAGGGCATTTGTACCTTGGTCCATCAAATCTAACTTAGATAAGATACCAACAGTTCTTTTACCCATAGGATCAACGTGTCTGGCTAACTTTAACGATTCAGAATTGACCAAGTCCACATTGGCTGGGGAAACGGCTAATATGATACTGTTTGGTTTTGAAATATATTCGAGAATCAAGCCTCTAGTCTGTCTCTCGATATCGGTTGGCTGATCGCCAATGGGGATCTTGGTTAAACCTGGCAAATCAACAACAGTTAAATCAAGAACTCTGGTAGAGAAAATCTTTAAATTGATTGGCAATCTGCTAATACCTTTATTTTGACCCGCAATTCTTGCGGTTTCATTTTCGATTTCTTTCCTGATTTCGTTGAAATTATAAAATCTTTTATTGGGGATGTGTAAAAATTCACCCCATTCAACATGGCCATTAATATCATAAGAATTGATGGAGCCATTTGATTTCATGTGACCATTGTTCTTATTAACATGGTTTCTAAGATGCTGCTCTAAATCAATTTCATCTTCATTGCTCTTATGTGCCTGAGTAGGCGAGGATGAAGCGAAGGAATTACCATCTTCATAATTAGATATGAGGGGATCGTCAAACTTCAAGTTGATTAATTGTAACACCAAAGGCCTTCTGGTAACGATACCGGTTCCTCTTGGTAAGAAATCTTTACCGACGATGTTTTCCAACACAGATGATTTACCGCATGATTGTGAACCAACAACAGCCAAGATTGGCAAGTCCAAATCAGTGACTTGGGTGGTGGTGACGATATCTTGAAGTTTATTGACAATGGGTATAAGGTCTTGTAATGACATTATGGCGGAAATGAAAGAGGGTATGCTGGGAATAGGTAGGGACTAATACTGATTGGAAATGTTTTGAAGATTTGAGAATTTAATATGTGAAAAAAAATGGAACAACACGAAAAATCCAACACCAAATTTCAGCAACCAATCTCAAAAAATACTGTCTCAAAAATGTTTTTTTATAAAACAGATGACGTGCTGGGTTATATGAGACGAAAGATTTTCAGCGTTGTATTCGAGAGGTAAATGTGCTTTTATATTTCAAACTGAGATGGTCCGACAAAGCCCTGAAGTTTCAAACGCTTATCTAAGCAAGATGAAGCAATGTCAAGTAAAACAGACAAGCAGCAAGCAACTAAAATATGAGACAGGCAATAAAATTAAACAGTCAAAACCAGTTCAGAGAGACAAACGTTGGTAAGCTCTATTGTATTATTGCAATTCAGATTAACTTACCTTCAAAGGAGAAGAAAATCGTAGATCAAGTGATGGAAGGCGACAGAGGGAAAGAATGATTCAATTGACACTAATGTTGAAGAATTTCCACACAGCTAGCACAAAGACTATTCAAATGTATTGGTTACTTCGATTCGAATTCTAGTTTCAACAGAAACACGTCGTTCAGAGTCTTTCAGAGGCGAAACACGGACAGTAAAAGAGACGTCAAACGATTGGGGAAATGAAGTTGCAACAGAACGGAGACCAGAATTTTCAAAATACTAGCGTATAGTATTAAACAAAGAAGCTCGAGTCACAAATGGCAATTTAACTTATGAAAGCTATTCAATAACCAGTAAAGATTTATCAAAGTGGCGTAAAACGATTCAAACCACTCGCGACGTTTAACACCAAACACGGGGAAGGCATGGGGTACGGGTGTCTTGCCACCAACGATTCAATTTAATTGGGCGGTTGAAGTGGTCGCGCGGTGAATCAAACTTATGCCATGTGAGCGGTACGGGTGATACCCTGCCAAAAAAAAACACCAGGTGTTCTAATTGAAAAATTGACATCATTGATACATCATTTGCAATATCATCAATTGGCCACTGATTTACATTATTTCAATATGGTGCATAATAGATCGGTCAAATCCATGCTTGCATGCATTATATTGGTTTGGCAAGGACTTTTCCAATTTGGTGTTCTAGCTGTATTAATTGATCCAGTGTCAGTTAATCCACATTGGGAAAACCTTCATTATACACGTACCATTGACTTATCTCGTGGTTACGTGAGAGAGACCGATTTGATTGATTTGAAAAACATAGCTGACTCTCCACAAAACGAATATTACTTCACTGTCAATGATGGATTGGGAGCAGTATCAAAGCTTTCTCTCATTGCTGCAACTTCGGGTGAACAGGATACTGAAGTTGACCCAGAACTCATCTCTGATAATCTTTACAAATTCAAATTACCATTCCCAGTTGCTCCGAACTCCAATCTTGAAATTAAAGTTCGCTATGTTTATACCAATGCTTTAAAGCCTTTGCCAGCTGAAATTCCAATGAGTAAAACTCAAAAATTATTGGTTAAGCTCAACAAATTTCCTTACTCTCCTTATCCAACAAAAGAATACTCCTTGATATTCACCGGTATTCTGAAAGGTCAAGAAATGCAGTTAAATCTTCCAAATATTGAAGAAATCACCACCCCAAATTTACCTGAGTTGAAGCCAGTTGTTGAGGACAAGGTTTTGAAATACGGTCCCATCTTCCATGATTTCGAGCCTTTCACCGTCAGCCCAATGGGACTTTTGTATGATCACAACAGACCAATTGCGAAAGTCAACAATTTAGAAAGATCCTTCTGGCTTCCTGCTTCTGACGTGGGTCAACTCTCCATTGAAGAATATTATGAATTGACCAATGATGGTGCGGCTTTGTCTTCTGGCTTTTCAAGAGTTGATTACATGAAAGGTGGCTATGACCGTACTAGACAACATTACTCAATCAGCCATTTGGAAATTCCAATGACCAGATCAAGCTACGATGATTATTATTTTACTGACCATGTTGGTGCTGTGTCTACTCACCAAATCACCCAGAACCATTTAATCTTACAACCAAGATTCCCAATCTTTGGCGGATGGAACTATAACTTCACCTTGGGCTGGAATAATAGATTAAGTGATTATGTTCATCAAGTTGTTGAAAGGCCTGATACCTACATTGCCAGAGTTCCTATCTTGAACACAGTACGTGATGTCTTCTACGACAACGTATATGTTAATTTCTATTTACCTGAAAATGCTCAGTTCATCAACATTTCCTCTCCTGTCAACTTTGAATACGTTGATGTTAGCAACGAAAGAAGTTATTTGGATGTCGCCAAGGGTCATGTCAAAGTCACTGTTAAGTTTGAAAACTTGATTGATGATGTCAGTAAGATTGACATGTTTATGGCTTATAAATTCACTCCAGCCAATTACTGGACTAAAGTCATCACCATTTCAGCCTTCACATTTGTCGCTCTATTCAGCTTTTATTTGCTTGGATTATTGAATATTTCCATTGAAAAGGAAAACGAAAGCACTGAAGCAGATAAAAACGATTAGATAATAGAAATAATGCAAGTTAAGTTCGCAAGAACAATTGTAGTCATGTAGAACTATTGAATTCCATACATTTGTTTCAAGTTTTCAAGCTCCTCTTTGCGATGAATGAAATCATCTTCCGATAATTTCGACCTATCAATTTGGTATAAAGATGCAACAATATATCTCCCATGGAAATTAACACCATTTAATTCCTTCAGAGCTTTCGTAGCACTTCCTAAGTTACTATAAATCACAAGGCACGTACCGGGATGATAGTCGTCGTGGGATTCATCAGGTACTCTTAATTGATGTATATTACCAAACTTTCCAAAAATCTCATAGAGAGAGGAGACACTTGTGTTATATGGAAGATTCTTGACCAATACTATCGGGAAATCAGACATTGTGATTGATGAATAATTAGTTATAAAAAAATAAGACAATTTTACAATTGTCAAGTGTCATTCGCACTTTACAATTGTCGCCTACAAAATCGATAAGGTATGAACTCGTGAAATAAATGCTAAAAGTAATCAGAATTCTTCATCTCAATTATTTGTTGCCTCCTGAAGAAACTTCTCTTAAACAAGTACCCAGCGACCAATATGCAAGCCCCAAAAAAGTAGACATATATACTGAGATTGCTTGATTCATCCAAGGACAAGCTAACTTGATCGGGATCGACAGTAATTGCCTTATCTTTTGGCTTATTTAGCAAGGATGTATCACCATATGTAATATCTTGATTACCAGATTTGATTAGTTCTTCTTCAATCTCAAAATTTTCCACTTTTATCTGACTTATATAGACCTCATTATGGGGTTTATTCGAACCATCTGTAGAAGCCTTATTCAACAGATTTAAAGTATCAAATCCGTTTATAAGTTGACCGAAGACGACATGGTGGCCATCTAAATGGGGTAAGGTGTCAGTCGTAGTGATGAAAAATTGTGCCCCATTTGTACCAGGGCCAGAATTAGCCATGGACAATCTACCTTTCTTCGAATGCTTCAATATGAAATTCTCATCTGGAAATTTTCCTTCTTTGAAAACGGAATGTCCTCCGGTACCATCATGTCTTTCGAAATCACCAGACTGTATGACAAAATTTTCTATGATTCTATGGAAAGTTACGTCTCTATAGCCGTAACCAAATGTCATATTGGATAAGTGTATGAAATTTTCCACCGTCTTAGGAGTTGTGAGACCAAAAAGACCGATAACCAAATCACCTACTTCAACGGAGTTGCCGTATAGGTACAGTTCTCCGTCGAGCCTTTTGGACACTTGGAATGTGACACGATGAGTCACAACAGGATCACCACTTAAGTGGTCAAGTTCATTAAATTTAAGCTTATCAAGGGACACGTCGTTATCGTAGGGGATTACAGCTGCAAGACAAAACGAGAAGAAACATGTCCAAACCACTGCTCCCGAAACCGAAACGGGGGTCAATTTGACGCCCCTGAAAGGATTTAACATATTGTGATATAATCTCCTGAAAATAATAAAAAAATAGACAAAAATGTATTTGTAAATTCAGTTGAACACTTTCTGCTTAGATCAGATATCTACAAAAATACGGAGTGCGCGTAACTGCCAAAATATTTGGTGTACGGGATTTAAATCCTAACCTCAAAACGTCGCCTTTTTTTCACAGTGGCAACTTGCCTCCTACAGCTTGTACCAATCCATTTGAATAAAAGTTTAATTTAAAGCAATTGCATTATCAAAAACACCTATATAACTGTCTCAACATCTATACACACAAAATGAATGGGATTTCTGTTGATATCAACCATTTGAAAAAAGGTGAAGTTAACTTGGGTACTTCTATTATGGCGGTTAAATTCAAGGATGGTGTTATATTAGGTGCTGATTCTCGTACAACCACTGGTACTTATATTGCCAATCGTGTTACTGATAAATTGACTCAAATTCATGACACTATATACTGTTGTCGTTCGGGCTCAGCTGCTGACACTCAAGCAGTTGCTGATATTGTCAAATACTATTTACAGCTTCATGCATCACAATTACCTCATAATGAAACCCCAACTACAGAAGTGGCAGCCAATGTTTTCCAAGAAATGTGTTACAACAACAAAGATGGGTTAACAGCCGGTATCATTTGCGCTGGTTACGATAAGAAGAATAAAGGAAGTGTTTATTCCATCCCGATTGGTGGATCTATACATAAACAAGATTATGCAATTGCAGGTTCTGGTTCTACATTCATATACGGTTGGTGTAATGAAAACTTCAAGCAAGATATGGAGAAGGATGAGTGTATTGAATTCATCAAGACCGCATTATCTGAAGCCATTAAATGGGATGGTTCTTCTGGTGGTGTCATTAGAATGGTTGTATTAACTGAAGAAGGTGTCGATAGAAGAATCTTCTACCCAGAGGAATTCCAAAAATAATTTATTATTGATTTGGCACTTTATATAAAGTAAATATATAACTAATGTACTTTATGTTCAAGCAACTTTCTATCAATGTCGATCGAGAGTTCAAGGTTTTTGCCTTGTTCTTCAATAAAACCCTTTTCACACATGTCGGCATAATACAACTCATAAACTGGCATATATCTATCAACAAAAGTTTTAACTTGATCGTCTGTCATTCCAGTTCCTTTGATTTTTTTGAGATTATGTTCTTGCTGAATCCTCCAGGTGTAAACATCTTGAAGTTTCGGTGCCTTGATATATATGAAATAATCAAATAAATTCCACAATTTTTCGTATAATTTCAAACTTTCGTTGACTTCTTCCAAATGATGAAGTCTGTGCTTTTGAAGCTCTTGGTTGGCAATATCTGCAGTAAGATATCTAAGTCGTAAAATATCAGTAGACACCGATTTAAATCCATTGAACCACCCTTCAAAAAGAACAACATCAACAGGACCAGCGACTGAATTCCAATCGCTCTCAGGTGCTCGATCCCCTTCGCCATTAAACTGACTCTTATCATAGAAGGGGATTTTCACGGGGACTTGATTATTGAGCTTCTCAAATATGTTCAATGCCAAGTCAACTTCGTGAGTTCCTGGCAATCCTCTTCCTTGAAGTAGCTTGTTCTCCTCAGCTTTACACTTTGAAGTCAATTTAGCCTGGTCGGCATGTTTCAAGTACAAATCGTCCATCAGGAATTGAATGAACTTCAAATCTTTGAACAACTCACTAAGCGATTCCCTCAAGTGTTCAGTTAAGTAAGATTTACCTGAACCTTGAGGTCCACTAAGCCCAATGATTATTGGACCTTTGCAGGCTTGAAAATTATGACATTTGATGATGCTACTCAAGAACTCTAGTGAAATTTCAAGCGTACTAGTCATGTTTCGTATGATCTAATAATGCAAATTTCCCCATATTCTCAATTACAGATTTAGGAATTTTTGGCGCACTTGATACATTAGATGTTTTTTGCAAGATTATCACTCCACGAAAGATGCAACGCAGATGGGTCCGGAATCTACTTTATTTTCAAAAATTTGCAAGTTTTACATTGTAATGATAAAATATTGGAGAATTTTCATTTTCCTTTTACATTAGATGAATGAGTCATGAGATGGAGGAGAACATTAGATAGCTTTAGCCTCCTTCAATTTAGAAACTAATTCGTCAACAGAGTCAACTTTGATTCCGGCAGCTCTGGCTGGAGGTTCTTCAACTTTCAAAGTTTCCAATCTTTTAGACAATTCAATTCCCAAATCGGATATCTTTAATTTTTCTAAAGGCTTTTTCTTCGCCTTCATGATATTTGGTAATGAAGCATATCTAGGTTCGTTCAATCTTAAATCAGCAGTGACAATCATTGGGAGTTTTGCACTTAAAGTATCAGCGCCCCCATCAACTTCACGGGTGACGCTGATTTTATCACCATCAACTTCAACCTTAGAAGCATTAGTAGCTTGTGGCCAATTCAATAAACCGGCCAAGATCTGTCCAGTTTGATTGGAATCATCATCAATAGCTTGTTTACCCAAGATGACCAAGTTTGACTGTTCCTTTTCAACAATTTTTTGTATGATTTTAGCGACGGCCAAAGGTTCAACTTCTTCTTCGCCAACGTCCACTAAAGTTGTAGTGTCAACACCTTTGGCTAATGCAGTACGCAAAATATCTTGTGACTTGGTAGGACCAATGGAGACGGCATGAATCTTCTCGACTAACCCTTTGTTGTTCTCTTTCAATCTAAGCGACTCTTCCAAGGCAATATCGCAAAATGGGTTGATACTGAATTTGACACCTTTGGTATCAATCCCCGTACCGGCCTTATTGATTCTAGGCTTGATTGCAAAGTCAATGACCCTCTTAACTGGTACTAAGATTCTCAATTTGGACATGTTGTTCAATTGCCTGTAAAATAAATTATTCAGGAACAGCTTAAAGTAACAAGATTTGTCGCAACTTCGAAGTTTCAACCAAAATTTTCGCACCGATACCGGAGTCAAATTATTACACCTATACACCTAAATTAAAGAATCTTTATATTACAGGGTATTTAACTATATTAATGTTGAACAGGTCTGGTACGTGCTTTCATCTTTTCAATACGTGCCTTCAATTGAGAAGTCACTTCCGCAGCTCTTCTCCAGCTCTCATCTTCAGGAACGATATCTTTGTTACCAGAAGTTGAACTTCCATTGTAGATATTAGTATGATCTGACATTTTTTGAGGACTTGGGGTGAATCTACTCCAACCAGCCTGCGGTTGCTGGGTGTCACGATCTGTTTCCTTGCCAAGCTCACCTCCGTCAATTGAGAGTCGGTTTACCCTGGAGCTGAGCTCTCCGGATGTTAATCTTGCCGAAAGCTGCTCCGGGGAGTAAATGCCATGCCTCTTGTCATTACTTCCTGATGTAGACATATCCCCATAAGGACGAGGCGATTGCAGCTGTTGACTATGCAAATGTTGATTCTGTTGCAGTTTCTGTTGCAATTTCATCATTTCAATTGTTTGTTCTAAATCTCTTATTTTTAGCTTCGAGCTTTCCAAATCACTTTTCAAGCGTAGTATCTGAGTATCCTTTTGTTTATTCATCAATTCGCTATTGCCTAAACTCTTGTTGATATGCTCAATTTCTTGTTTAGAGTTTGTCAATTCCTGATTCAATCGGTATTTATCATTTTGGTATTGCTCCTGTAATTGTAAATTCTGTTCACGTTGGGAAATCCATTGTTGTTTCTCCTTTCTCAATGATTGCAACTCCTGTTTTTCTTCTTCACTAATCGCCAGAATCGAAGAATTATCAACTGAACTTTGCGGTTGAAGTGAGCCGGCTTGAGAGTTCAATAACGATCTGTTTGTCAAATTTCTAGAGGAAGGGGGAAGTTTTTGGTTTTCATCAGCCCTCTTGGCAGGTGAAGTAGCTGGCCTCTTTGACGGAAGTACCAGATTAGAAGACCTGGTGCTATTTAGACTAGGTGTTAGGGACGTACGTTTTGGAGCTGAGGATACCGCAGGGGGTTTGGTTGAAAAAGATGCAGATTTTTTATTGGAGGGGGCGAGCCGGTTTGATGCTGCAACCGCCACTGATCCTCTTTCCGCCTTGACAGACACTTGCTCATAAAAGCTCTTCACTTTGGCTTTTCTATTGTCGTCAACTTTCTCTAAGAATGGATTTAATTCACGTTCACCAGTGATCTTCATAAGTGTACCGACCATTTCAGTTGATGCTTGTCTGACAGGCTCTTGAGGGTCTGTTAAAAGTTTAACACCTACTTCCATCATTGAGTTAATCTCTTGAGATTTTGGGACATTGGGAGTTTTTGTTAAACAACGTTGTAAATATTTAGTGGAAGCGATCTTGACTTGTGGGGTTTTATGTTTCATACCAACATTTATGATATCATCGGTGACTTCGGATAAACTAGTTATATCAAACAAAGCGTCCAACCCATTGTTTAAAGCGTCAGCAACAGATGGTTTCTTCTCCTTTAATCTGTCAACCATGGGCCCTACTAAGCTTGGGGAATATTTTGAAAAATTTGTTTTCAAACCTTTGGCCAAGAATTCAACACAGTTGGAAGCTAATTGAACAACTTGGACGTTAGCATCTTTCATACACTTCACAAGGATTCTGACAAAATCAGAGTAATCATCAATCGCTAACTTCGGTGCTTTTTCCAAAATTGCAACCACTTCATCTAAAGCTTCCTTACGATCTTTCCATTTAGGAGATGACATCTGGGTATTTAAATTAGAGGGAAATTTTGAAAGGACATCTATAGGATCCAATAAGTCATATGGATCGAATTGAGCATTTTGACTGTCAGCGTCTTTCATTTCAACGTCAACTGGTTCATTATCAAAACCTGGTTGATTTGAGGCATTGCTGGCAGCTTCTCGTTCCTTCCTCTCGTTAATTTCGAATTGTTGGGCCCTAGTATACCTTTTCTGGCTGATTTCCTGTCCTTTCACTTGATCGAATGCTGCAGCCAAATCTTTCTGTTGCACCGGCTTCAAATCAGAGAACAAAACTGTAGGTAAAGCATCACCCATCCATTTGTAGAGTTCAACAGCCAACTTGGTGGCCTCAGCTCTCACATTTCTGTCGGCATGACCGAATAATTTTGATAATGAAGGGATGATTAACTTTGGGGAAATCACAGAATGGCATCCGAAGTTTTCAACAATGGTTGTCAAAGCCAGAGTACACCCAGCCACTAACTTGGGTAAACGATGAGTTAAGAAGGGTAATATTTCCTCTATCACTGGATCCACGTTGTTAGAAAGTTCAACAAACCACAAAATAACATCTGTAGATTTTGCTTTAGTTCCTGCACGAGATGACGATAGACCTTTTTCACATAAAGCAGAAACGACTCCAGCATTTTTGAATTTCAGAACGTTCATTGGAGTACCACCATATTCGAAGAACAGTGAGGCAGCTAAAATTCCTGATTCTTGTGCCACAACATTCAGGTCAGTGATTATTTTCTTGAGTAATTCGGGATGGGAATTGAACTGTTGAAAGCACGTATCATTATCATTACGAGAATTTTGAAATTGCTTAATGATTTCCTCATAAGCGCCTAGTCTCACTTTCCATACCTTGTGGACCAATCGTTCTTCTAAGGGCAATGCCGAATAGTCCTCTTCAGACATAATTCAATAGAAGTCCTAGGTGGTTTATATACTTCAAACGTATTATCGAAGAGCTAACTTGAATTAAGTAAATAGATGATTTCGAAGGCCGAGAATGTAAACAAGCCATGGATGTACGGATGTTTACGACAGTTAATACTTAGTTGTGTTTATTATGAGAAGAAAGTATAAATACGAATAAATATGGACATTCAAGGGCCATCTAGAGTGCTTTTGATTAGTTCCAGGATAGGGTGGTGACTCGAATGGATTTTTTATCACTAAAACAAACATTCGAGTTAGACAAATTATTTAAATTTCGAGAGTGATTATGCAATTATTCAATGTGTTTGGCGTATTTAGCCTTGATTTCTTCGAAAGGTTTCAAGTTGTTGAAACCCCATTCTTCTTCACCTGGTCTGGTTTCGTAATATTTCTCAATTTTAACCCCATGATATGGATGATGAGCAAAATTGAACCATGGTAAAATTGCTAATAAAGTAAATGAGTATTGGGAATTTCTGTTAGCAACGTCTTTCAATCTGTCATCTAACACAGATTCATTCTCGTGATAAGGAAGTTTTTCTTGTGACAACAATTTCTTAATTTCATATCTATCCTTCTTGACCTCTCTGGCGTTTTCAGACCAACCCAAGAATCTACGAGATGATCTTATATAAGACAAATAGAAACCACCGAAAAATCCCAACAAAGTGGCAGCTCTCAAGGTACCACCTGGTATCTTTATTGGTGCTTTGAATGCACCGGCTGATGGTTCCAATCTTTCCCAAAGTTGTAATGAAAGTGGGAAACCAGCAGTAGTAGCGGCCCATAAACCAATGTCAGAACCTCTTAAGTAACGTAAAACTCGGTTGAAATGTGGATCTGAATCAATGAGCTCATAATCACCTTGAGCTGGAGCCGATCTAACAGGCTCATACTGTTTATTATATGACATCTTTTGGGACTAAGTAAGTGTTAGCGTGAAGTCTACCGGTTTTTTTTTGAATAATTTCCAATTCTCAGCATTTGATTGGAAGCGACAATTCAAATTCACACAGTCGTGCACAACCCATATAAATCACGTGACAATCTACGTCTTCTGGTTGCAAGTTATTCTGAAAAAGCATTCCCCGGGCGTCAATTGTAGAGATATATACAGTTTCGTGTATTATTAGCCCAATTTTTTATAGCTTTCCCTTGATTCAAATTACTGAGAAAGAACAATTCGGTGAAGTGGCAGTTTTTACGCCGGATTTGGTGAGAGACCCAAAATTTTGCTTAATTGATTTTTTCTAAGAAGATGCCAATCGCCTTGCACCACACTTCCTTGCTATATGCGATTCAATCGGTATTAAGTAGGTTTCTTCAAGATTTTCGAAATAATATCAAGTAGTTCTCACTACTCTCGAAAGAATAATTTCTGAGTTGGTATGGATGTAATTAATTTAGAATATTGATTCGCAGCAATTCGGATTGGGGTTATCAGTGGCGCATTTTCTCAGACATTAATTTCCTCAATAAGTGTCCCACCTTGTACTAGAATTACACCTATAATGCCAATAAGGCTCGAAACAGATGAGGCTGATGGAACGGCTATTCAAGATATAGAGTCACAGCCATTCCGAGGTCTCTTCAGGAGACATCACAAATCAGTCTTCGTTAGAATTTTGAATGGTACTAGAATTTATAACATCCCATTAATCAACTTCATCACTATTAGCATCTTAGGGTTCTTCCTTGCCAAGCTCACCACCAAATACACCGGATTGTACATGAAGAATTCACTCTTTACCATCATTATAACGAATCTAGTCTTATACGGTATCTCCGAAACATTGGCCCAGTCAATATTGAGCTATAAACCCAATCAACCTTCATTAAATTTCAGGATAAATGAAGATAACGCCGGAAGCGCTTGGAATTTCCACTTCGGCCGTGGGGAGCATGGGTCGGAAGAAAATGCATTCAGGACATATGGGGATTCTCCCACAGAAGACGTGATGGACGAAGAAGGAGTAGAACGGTTCATTGATTACATTCAACGTGATGACGAATCATATGATCCTATAAGGACCACTGGTATGGCAGCATATGAAGTACCAGAAAATGACGCTTCTATGACACATTTGACCCCTATAGTGCCATTAACATTCTTTCAATTCGATCGTTTGGCAGGATTTATGTGCTGGGGTATTATCATGGGATTTGCCCAATGCTTATGGTATAAATTTCTTCAAATTTACTCAAAAGATCCCAAGTTCATTGAAGTGTTGCGCAAGGTCCTCACTGATCAATTATGTTATTCCCCAGTGTCATTATTTTGCTTTTTTACCTATGGTACTATGGTACTTGAAAGCGGTACATGGGAGGATACCAAGTCCAAATTGAGCAAAATTTACTTTAAGACATTGATTATTAATTACTCTGTTTGGTTCCCGGTTCAATTTTTCAATTTTCTTATCGTTCCTAGAAACTACCAGGTACCATTCAGTTCATCCATATCGGTATTATGGAATTGTTTCTTATCTATGCGCAATTCAAAATCTTAATGCATTAAAATAAAACTATAGAAACTAAACGTAAATTCCTGAATTGGAGTAGCTATTGAACTTTCTAACGGAAGAGCTAATTTTCTTTAAATATCCTTCCTTAGTCTGAGGCTCAAGTACTAATTCTCCGACTATATATGCTGAGTCTATAAGGCTGTCATTATCTATTTTTTCGTACCCAGAAGGACCTTCGACATTTAAAATTAATGACACAAGACGCTTATTGTTACTTCCCGAACCTTCGATTATTTCACTATTGAGCGCCGCAGTGATACCAGTAATGAAATGAGGTGGTTTGATGACTGGTACTTCCTTCAACGATTCCGTTGAATCTAACCCCACATCAAATTTATTTAAAGTTTGTCTGTTATTGAGATTACCTGGAGCCAACGTCAACCATGACTTGGTGACATATGAATCTAGACTTTCGAATAGCACTCGGGCCAAGAGATTGGTTGCAAAGACATCCGTGAAGTGTGGTACAACTAAGGAGACAAAAGATCCGTGATTTGATATTGGAATTTCTATTTTTCCATATCTCGAGTTCAATGAATCAGATGCAATGGCTGCGTATAGTTGTTCATCTTCGTCATACTCTTCTTCATCTTCTTTCTCTCTTTTTATGTCAGAGATAGGATATTCAACAATTACTTTGCCGATCGGGTTCGAAGCAGGCAACGATTCAACCACAACTCCGATGTTTTTTGGAACCACGAGAATGTGATCGATTCTTTCTGCATTCCATTCGATACTTATAGTAGGGATTAAAACTTCTTTATCATCTTCAAGATCGTCCCCAAATGTGTGACGAGGAGCAGGACCATCATTCCAAGGTTTGAACTGAATAGTTAGTAATTAGGATGGTGTTATAACCTTGAATACGTACGAGCATGGTGGTGGCAAACAATTTCTTTAGCAGAAACAATGACTCAAGAATTTGAAAAAACAAATGGTACTTGTAATCAGAGAAGATCAATTGAAGAGGGAAGATTCAATAAATCAGAATATAGCCAACGCCACAATGTTTCAAAATCAAGCTATCACAACTCCAGTTATTGTACCAAAATGAGATATAGATGAACGCGATCTATTGATGTGAAGATTTCAATTTTTGGAGTCGTGCATGTAAATCAAAACCGAATCGTAAGATTTTGCTTTAGCGACCATAGTTTTGGAAAGATATATCTCCTAAGATTTGTATATCTCCAGGATAATTGCAATGATAAGACAAATCTTTACTAGACAAAAGAATGTGTGCAGATTGCTGTTGCAACGTTTCTACCATTCAGTTGACCACCCTTCATCTAATGTGATTGTTAACTCTAAATCTATGGAATCACTAGTATTGAATAAATCATTAGAGCATGTCCCAAGATTTGGATTTGACTCACTCTGTGTGACACAAGCCATCAGAGACTTGAATTATCCTGATTCATTGGAAAGTGCACTTACTAGTTCTAACGGAGGCAAATCATTGGGCTTTCAATTGTTACTTCACTGGTTTAAAATTCAAAGACAAAAGCTCAACGACGAAATAATGGACCCAAAGTGTGAGTTCCACCAGATACAGAATGAGTACGAAAGAGTGGCATACCTTATCAATAAGAGATTGGAGTACAATGCTCCAATTATAAATAAATTATCATCCGGTTTAGGGTTTCTTGTGGCACCTTACAATGTTCCTGAAGCCTTGGAAGAATTACATAACTTGGGTGACGACATCGCATATTATGCCGGTGACCAGTCAAATGATTTTGCATGGTATACCAAACGTTTCAGCTTCCTGACGGTATATGTAAGTGCAGAATTTTATCAGCTACAAGATACCAGTAAAGATTTTGTGAAGACGAAGGATTTTGTGAATGCAAAAGTCAAAGAAGTGTCGGGTTTGGGCGATGCCTACAATTCCGTAGAGCAATGGGGCTCATTTAACGTAATGGCTTTAATCAATTTAGTCAAGTCTCAATTAGCAAGAGGTTGATCTACTCTGATGGATAGGCTTTCCTTTACAAACAATCAAAAAAAAAAATTATTCACATATAGCGTTTATACTATTATACACCATTAGTTTGCCATTTGAGTACGGATTTGTAATAATTTATCTCTTGTAGATTCCATCTCTTTTTGGCTCGCTTCTATCTTTGACTCAACTCTTTTGACCTCCTCTTGAATGAATTCAATTCTCTTGCTGACGTTCATTTTTGCTTCACCATAATTTTGGGGTAATAATATTGGCCCAGTTAATTTATAGATCTTTGAATCTTCATTCAATGTATCGAATTCAGTTAACACGATTTTATTTTCTTGATATTGGGTCTCTAGTTTGGATCTAGCTGACACTAACTCATTTAAAGAGTTTTGGATCTGTGAAAATGCCAATGACAATTGCTCAAATTGTTGCTTCGGATCTGACATTTCAAAACAGGTGATGAAAGAGCTTGAATCAATAGTGAAACAAGTTTTTTTTGGCTTCGTGAATTTTCTTTGCGCACACTCAATTCTACAATAAAAGCGTATTAAAAGTTTAATAATTTAACATCTTAACTAACCGGGAACTAAATACAACCATCGCGAATTGAACGTATTCCAACTTTCAAAGTATAGTTGAGGGCAATTTGCCGACTCAGGTATATCAATTATGTTCAAATTACGAAGGGAAAATACTATCGTCGTCCTCATTAACGATAATTTCTGCAACATGAACTTTATACGTATGATTAGAGCCACCATAATCGTTGAGTTCTTCATACTCATCGTATTCGTCCACTAGAGCGTGATCTGTGCTATAAGTTTCTTGTTGCTCGTCAACATTCATGCTATCGTCCTCACTATTATTTGGTTCATCATCTGATTCAATCGCGGAAGAGCCATACTCAGGGTTATTAGTGAGGTATGTGGCCCTGTACTCGAGATGAGAGGGGTGAAGGCGTGCGTGGTCTGTGTTACGTCTTGATTTCGTTTTAATTGAGGGTGATGGGGATGCAAGGCAGCTGTTTGATCTAGAAGAAGACACCGAGCCTGGTTTGTTTGACATCAAAGAAGATATTGAAGTGGACCGTTTATGTGAGCAACTTAAAGATCTCAACTTCCTCTCATTTGCTAATGATTTCAGTTGCTGATAGGGAGAAGCAAATAAATCTTGATTGAATACAAATCCCTGACATTCTTTAAGCAGAATAATATTATAAGATGAAGGATCATGGAAATATGACGGTCCGTCGTAAACCAGAAAATTCTCTGATTGTATCATACTTGGGGAGAGAAAGGAATTTCTTCTAAACCAAGGTGATGAAGTTGAAGCAAATGAAGAATTTCGTCTTTTAACAATATTTGGTTCGGGTCTATTGACAACCCCTGGTTTTTGACTCATCTTAAATGAATATCTTCTATCTGAAGTCTTTGGTGATGTATTTAGCTGTGAACTCGTTGTATCAGCTTGTGGCATGCTCTTTATCTCACAATTTTGATCTGTGAAATTGAAACCAGTCAGTTGAGTCATAACTCCATACTCTGGATTTCTAGGGTCTTAGGATTTCGGTTATTCGGATCTGTGAATTCAGTTACGAATATGTGGCTTTTAAATTTATTTCTTCAACGCAAATCTTCTTTGGTATATAAACGTTGTATCGAGGTATTATTTGATGATAATGTCTTAAAAGGAGAGGTACACAAGAATTGAATCGGCTTATCAGGCACTGTGATAATTAAAGTTGCGGTAGTGGAATTGGTGTGCGCACAATAGGATACATAATGATCGGAGTTAATCCCACCTCTTACAACTTAGCCTTAAAAAAGAACAGGATGGTTAGGCGGTCTTATATTGTAACACTGAAAGAAAGCGAATCCGCTTGCAGATGATAGATTTGTCACTATTTGGCAGATGTTGGAGAAGTTTTAGATATCATTTTTGACTGCAACAATTAGCATATCCAGTTGAAAATTTAACTGGGGTGAGCATGAATGTGAAACAAAAAGATCAGTTCAAGATGAAACATCGATATAATTAGGACCAGTTGAAAATGTAAACCTGGTCAAGCCGTGGTCAATAGAGTAAGTGGTTTTTTCAAGTATAGAGTACAACTTTATAAAGCGATTCGTTACACGTTCAGTAATGCTATATACAGATAAATAGGGCATATGTGATAAGAAGAGAAAACATACGGGGTAGTCTCTTAGTGATGGAAACTTGTGAACTTCAAGAAGGTTGATGAAGCTTCCAGGTTTTCCTTTCCTTTAATTGATTCATGACGTATATGAGACCCTCTCTTGAGTTCTTCATATTCGAAGAAAATTTACTGTGACTCCACTGTTCAATTTTTTGCTTGAAACCAAAAAAGTTAGAGGAGAAACGTACTTTTGCGTCAACCATGGTAGAGAAGCTGGAAGAGTTATACTGGAGGAACTCTTCCACTTTGATAAATTTATGATGATCGATATTGGCGCTGTAACACATCATTGATTGATCCTTTGGGTTGATTATCAGTTTTTCAATCACCCAAGAGTTTAGGCTTGATCCTAATATGGGTTTGATAAAGGATGGAAGCCTGCCTGTCTTTTCAACGAGTCTTGTAGTTCTTAAGCATCCGTCTTTATCGACATAGCATTCAAGAGTATCACTACTCAAGACATGTTTGGCATAAGGATTTGGGTATTTGTTGAGGTATGCGATGCTAATTGTATCAAAGTCGTGATTGTAAGAATATGAGTTCTTCAATAAAAGGACCATTTTGAGTCAGGGGGGCAATTCAACTAGTTAACCAAGCAAGAGCGATCAACCGGTAAAATAATATTCTCTGTTCGTTCAAGGAATCGTTATGGTGTGACAAATGGTAGAAGACGGTAGAACCAACAAGTGACCTGACTAATTATATGAATGGTCTAATAAATACTGAAATACCAACTTCTGTGGTGTGATGTATGTAATGGAAATCTTCCAATCGATGAATTTTAATAGTAATACTAACATTTTTTTTCACCGAGGGGACTGGGGACGGAATTAGTAAAATCGTCTGAGATTTTAAACCCGTCAAGAATAACTTCCGAAACCCGTAGCATCTCGGTGGTCGCATATATCGGTAGAAGCACACGAGCCGGTGACTCGAGTCGTGACTCGTTTTTTGGTAAAAGGTACGGGTTCAACAGTAGTTTCAACAAACGTAAACAACTATGAAGTTAAGAGTAATTGCGAACCTGAAATCACCAAGTTTTTGAGGGTGCCAAAGTAAGGCTGAAGCCACACTATTACGACAATGCGATAATCAGACGCGGTATGTTTGAGAGCAACTACAGATACAGACGTGCTTCTGAAATTTTGACGTGGACCCCACAGATTCAGCCAGTGGTGGTCTTCGAGTCCGGGTTCGGCTCTATTTGATTTCTTTGTCACCGCGTTTTCTGAGAAGTTCTTGTGTGACGCACACCTATCGCGCAATTCTCTATCGAATTATGGTAGGGACCGATAAGTGCGAACATTGTAACACAAAATCGAGCTTCGGACATATCGCTAATGGGCTGTCAGTATATATTAAAATGAATATCCAGGGAAGTCAAGATTTATTCACACATTCAATACTCCTTACAAGTTCAATTCGTTGAATATCATTACCAATCACAATTATGACCACCGTTCAAACCGTTGGAGCTACTACCAAGCTCAATCAAAATGAAATCATACCCGCACCCAAAGACATTGGTGCTTTAGCCAACAGAATCAACTCTACCACAACCAAACAACATGATAAGATCAACAAATTGATTGCTGTTAAGATGGCTATTGCTTTTAGAGATGGAAGAATCTACCGCCAAGCATTGCAAATTTTCTATCATGTGTTTCGCAGCATCGAAGACGCTTTAGCTGACGAGTTTGCAAATAATCCAAATGGTGAATGGACTTCAATGTTGAAACAGGTCTGGAAGCCTGAAATTGCAAGAACTTCCAAAGCTCAACGTGATTTGCTTTTCTTCTATGATGATGACAAGTCGAAATTCTCTAATCCAAGATTAAGTGAACAAATCGACTTCGCTAACCATATCAGAAGTATTGGTAAGGAAAAACCTTATTTGCTTTTGGCTTACATGCATGTGATGTACCTCGCTTTATTCGCTGGTGGTCGTATCATGAGATCTTCGGTCTCTAAAGCCGTTGGCTTATTCCCTCATAAGGACGACTTGTCACACGAGGATGTTGTTAGATTAGGTGCTAACTTCTACACTTTTGATGTCCCAGATGAATACGCTTTCCGTATCCTTTATAAACGTGATTATGAATTGTTGACCAGAAATTCTCTTCCTGAAGAAAAGAAATTAGAAATTATCGACGAATCTGTTTTCATTTACGAAAAAATTTACAGCTGTGTGCTGGAATTAGAGAAGCATAACATTGATAAAATCAAAAAGAAGTGGAGTTACTTCTTAATCACCAGAGGTTATTACGCCGTGATGGTCATCTTTGCAGTTTTGTTATTAGCATACGTTAGAAAAATCATTTTGAGTTTTGTTTAATTCATTTGCTAACAAATTATCGGGTGGGTTTGTTCAATTTTAGTTCTTGAGGTCGTTTTTTCCGTTTATATCTTTGAAATATTTTTTTATGTATACTGGTTTAATAAAACTTAATCATTAATATGAATTCTTAATTGTATATTGTCATTACTACAGAGATCGTTCGTCGTTTTTTTCTAGTGGTCCTCCTCACTACTAGGTTCATCACCCTCGTACTCCTCTCCGTCTTCCTCGTTACTTTCCCCGTCGTCGCTTTCCCCATCGTCGCTTTCCCCGTCGTCAGCAACTTCATCGTCATCATCTTCATCGCCATCTTCGAACTCTTTTTGAGCAAGCGCTTCTTCGTCGATTTCATTGGTAACTCCATCAGAGTGGTCCTTAGCCCAATTTTCAGCCCATGTAATTATTCTATCGACGTTTTCATCCATTTCTTCAACTCCATTAGAAGTCAATTCGATCACTATCTCGGGCCTGTAACTCTCCCTGGCATCCTGTGAGATAACGTCCATGATTTCACAGTCCAAGTTTTCTTGTATTTTGTTGTCCTTGTAGCCACGTTTGGATAATCTCTCAATCAATTTGCCATTTTCGACTCTCAAGACTACGACCAAATCGATCAATCTTTCTGGGAAAATGTCACAACAGTGCCAATCCACAATCTGTCCACCTTTCCTCAAATCAGCTTCTAATGAATCAAGTAATCTGTCCTCGTTAACAACATTGGTATCCAATTTCTCGTCGTAGCTCTCAATACAGTCTCTTTCCTTTGCGATATCACTGATGTTCAAATGCACGTAAGGCTTAGATAATTGTTGAGCTAAACTCGTGCTGTGTGAGGTCTTACCACATCCTGGCGTACCAGTTATGATGATATTAGGGTGATATCTTCTGCTCATTGGATTGTTAAAAGCTAGTGATGGTTATTCGATTCCGTCCGATGAGCCTCTAAATAGCTATTGAACCATGCACGTGATCTTGAATTTTGAAACCTCTAGGTCGTGTGGAATTGTCCACTCAAGAGAACCCCCAGACATTCTAGTAGAAAAAAGTCACTACAGAAAGATCATAGAGCCAGTCGGTCAGAGTATTTGCAACAGATATCTGATAGTTTCATTGTTGTGAAAAGCATTTCAGCATAATTCCATAGACATAATAATGCGTATGTATAGACTCAAGCAATCATAAATCATTGGTTATATAAAAGATTCCTTATACTAACAATGAATTCAGCGATATTACCACCAGGTCTACAACCGACAAATAACCATGTGCAGACGACTAATGCCTCGACAGATAACGGTGTGGCTCAAATGAATAACGACATAGAGAAGTTTGGATTGAAAGGGTTGTCACTGTTGGCGAAAATGGATCAAACCGATCAAACAAAGTTTGCTATGGGACAAGATGTCAATTTGATGGGGCTCGACTTACTGAAGGATTCAGAGATATTGAAAAATTTGTCAAGCCCATGGGTGGAAACATCCAGATCGGATGTTGAACCCTACTTCAGCTTACCACAATGTATTCAGGCACCAAATATTGTTCCTCCACCAGAGCCATGTGACAACAAGGTTCAATCGTTTTCAGATGAAACATTGTTCTACATCTTCTACATGAAACCGAGAGATACCTTACAAGAATATGCTGCTAGAGAATTAGTGGCCAGAAATTGGAGATATCACAAAGATATTCAAGTGTGGCTAACTAAGGACAGTAATGTGGAACCGATTCTTATCAGTCAGCATGTTGAGAAGGGTGTTTATATATTTTTCGATCCTCATAATTGGGAAAAGATCAAAAAGGAGTTTGTCCTTCATTACTCATCGGTTCAGGCTTAGATTACATAGTTTGCTGAAATGTATTATAATGTGATGGTTCAACTAATCTATCAGTCTTTTAAATATGTAACTTTATCTACTTTCACTTCTCCATTCAAGTAAGTATAAATATAGGAGGTGCATTTAGATCCTTGGGTATCTAAAAGGCAGAAGGAAGGAATGGCTGACGACATCTCGTGTATTTGCTGAAGTATGTCTTCACTTAATTCGCTTTCTTCATCATTATATTGATCTTCTTTTGAGTCATTATTAGTATCATTTCCAGAAATTGATTTATCATCTTTGTCCTTACCATCAGACTCCTTACCATTATCTTCAGATAAACCGTCATTATTATCAGAATCTCCTTGTTTATTGTCGCCCTCCTGTTTGAGCTCTGTCATTTCATCGTCACCTTCATTTACATCATCATCATCACCAGCTTGTTCTTCTTCTTCTTCTTCTTCCTCATTTTCTGGCCAATCAAGAGAATAAGAGCCTGTGGCACTTCCCGGATTTATGAAAAACTTACCATCTAAGGTGTATGCCTCGACTTTGTGGGTACCACCCCATACAAGTATATCGACGTCCCACTCTCTAGCTAAAGTTAGAAGTGCCAATGGGTCATTCTCTGGAACGACTTGATATCCGTTAGTGAAGCCGATTTTCAAATTATCGTGAGTTAATTTCTGATAGAATGGGATGGCACTTGGCCGTCCAGACGCCGAGTTCGAAGTGGCTTTAGCATTATGTTTAGCATTATTTAGCAAAGCTAATTGCTGGGATAATATGGTACAATCATCAAATCCGCCACGAACCAATTCAAAGGAAGGAGAGAGATCATGCAAAAATTTCAAAGTCTCTGCTGAATTGGTGATATTACCTAAACAAATAACTTTTGATATCTTGTTATTGGAAGGAATCAGATCGGGATTAGGAGCAAGTAACTTTCGAAACTTGCTTGGTATCTCGATCGCTCTTTCGGGTATATGTAAATCACCGATCAAGAGAGTCAACATTTTGACAGGATTATGAAATTGACGCCAAAAATTTATGAGGATGTGAGTAGCGCTTTAACTATTTTTTAAATTATTCAAGATAAGTTTATTTAGTGAGCGAATAGTTAAGTGGAGTAAATTAACCGCGACAATTACAATTATGATTTTACAGCTATTATATCATATAAATTTTCACCAAAGTCATACACAAGTTCTAATGGTTACCAGTAAGTTTTTGTAGAACATTAGGGTAATTGCGGAAGACCTCGTCAAATCTATCTCTATTGGTCATTTGGAAAACTTCAGGATCGTTAGCTAAAGCCACGAAGAAAGTAGAAGTTCCAGATTCAATGACTGAAATGGAGATTCGGGTAATTTGACCAGCAATCAAGAAAGCAAATGCGACAACAGGAGCATAGTAGTTGCCATTTGAGTTGTATTCGGGCTTGGTGAGCTTGACATATAGGTAAGCCAAAAGGGCAACTAAATAACCAACAAAAATGGAATATAAGTGTAAGGAAGTACTGATGAAGCAATCATTGATCAAGGCATCCATACCTTTGAAACGAATCAAGTCGAACGTTTCCCTAGCTGATCTGATGTAGGACTTACCATATAAGGCAACGTAACAATAAGCATATTGATTGAAGTAACGAACTAGCCAATCAATGATACCGATAATGAAATCCAAGATCAAGAACCCACATCCGGCACACACATCACCTTGTCCGAAAGCATCTTGCTTCAATATTTGAATAAACTGTCTCAATAATTGAATTAGAGAAACGATTAGGGATCCAAAACAGATGGATCCAAAGCAATAGGTCATGGCTCTCTTGAAAGCACCCAATGCAGGATGTCTTGGTTCACCTTGGTCAGATCCTGATAAGTAATACCAAGTACCATAGACACCAGCAATGGTCACATGAATCACATTTTTCATAACTTCGGATATGTAGTAGCCTGCGAAAAACACGAAAACCAAAATACCAATCAATTTTGACTGACTACAGCTACCTCCGCCAACCGAACAGGCCTCATTGTCCAGGTTTGGATCAAATTTAACGTAAGTAGCCACGATAACGACCGAAAATAAGATTCCAAACAACCCAGATATGATAATTCCAAGGACCGAGGTAATTAAGGTTGAAGGGTATTTTCTCATGACGTCAATGACGATTTCCAAACAAGTTGCACTAAAGGGAATACGGCGTCTGCAAGACCAATAACACCAGCCAGTAAACAAGGTAAATACTAAAAAGACAACTGCTGCAGAATAGTAATGAGCCACAAAGTAGTAGATACATGTTCCCAAACCAAGAATGATATTTAGGATGAGACCAGTAGTGATGAAGACTCTTGGAGCCAACCTTGCGTAAACGATAATGGCAGCGGATAGGACCACAGAAACAACCACGACAAATCCAAATAGAATGACCGTATTAGTGTTTAAAGTGAATGTGTTGGTAGAATTATAAATGGATGAACCTTGCTGGCTATAGGTTTTTCTCAAAGCATTCAAGGTGATACCAGCGACGGCCACAAAACCTGCAACAACGAGCCAAAAGAACACAGCGAAAGGCCAGTCATTAAACTTCGGCTTTTCAATCTTAAAGGATTGATCAAACTCTTGACCTGGCTGAGGTTTTTCAGAGTAGTAGTTTTGCTGGCCCTCATGGTCCCTTTGTGCGCCCGACTGGTTGTAGTCCTGGTTATATTGGGGTTGTTGCTGTTGGTCATAGGGCTGCAGCTGGGCCTCGTTATAGTACTCTTTATTCATAGTCGGTCAATTGGTGTAATATGAGGGATGAAGAGAAATAGCAAACAATTTAGCAATTTAATTTGCAACAAGAAAAACTCGGAAACGCACTTAAAAATGCTAATAAGAAATTGGTTGAGCTAGTTGGATGCAGACACGATTGATAGTTATGACTACGAAATGTTGCAAATGATTCAGCGAAAGTTCGAACTGGTGACAAGAGAACGAGAAGATGGCAATTAATGAAGTTCACATATGAAAGTGTGTATTTGTGAAACGGCTTGTCATCGCAATTTCATCTGCATAATTGATCATTTAGTTATTGTTCCTGCCTAATACAGCAGGTATGCGGCTTTGCTCTCAAACGCTGCAACAAATGACAGCGAAAAAATCAGAACCATTGGGACATGGGTTTTGGGAAATGACTAATACTCATTTCTAGTAGATAATTCAAGGCTGAAGATCACAGTGTAAGAATTGTGGTAAGAGATGAGATATTGCAGAAGCAAACTGATTTCAAAAATGTCCTCTGGATGGTGACATCCGAGCACTTTGGGACTGGGCACAACTAGCATATGTTTAACTGCCAGCTACCGAAATATATATGATAAATGTTACAAGAGTGACTCTTGTTCAGCTCTTATTTAGCTACATTGAACTGAAAGTGTCTTCTTCCAGCAGAATTGTCTTCAACTAATTGAATTGGTTCCAACAACAACTGATGCGACCAATTTCATCTTTGACCATTGTGTTTCGCGCTAGGCATAAGCAGCCAATTGCACATGGTCCGTACCATTTCTCGAGTGACCCCATATTGTCTACAGTAACCCTGACACGGTTGTCGTCTTGTAAACATTGAAATTTCATGCACCAAATTTATCCTATTAAGTGACACGAGGCTACTGCTAATTAACCCAACAATATCAATTGTTTGGTCACGATCTCGGGAACCGTGTTTCTGTCTCTGGAGCTATAACCCATATTCAAAGACTCTTACCTCACCAATTCGACCAAATTGACCCTATTGTATTGAATTCCAAGTTCTTTCCCCAATTTGTTAGGTCATGAGGTGAGCGCGTGAACTTCTTTCAACAGCCGTCTCTTGTGGAATGTCGCCAATTCACTCTCATATTCTATTTTTACTAAATTTGCACTTATTTTTAAGTTTACCGGCGGTAAAACTTTCTCGTTCCACAGCGAATGGTCACTCTGATGCCATGCCACGAATAATTCTATTGCAATCATGAGCCTGCGAGGAGGTGCCTCGCTCATAACAAGATCAAATATTTTAATTGTTATGATGCAATTCTTTCATGCATCCCCCACAGTTTAACATCGGAAATTTCACCAAGAACGTGTTAAGCGCTCATATGCTTTTCAAAACTGTGAATATATATATCCCGGTATATCTTGGTCAGTTGGTAATTAAATTTAAATCATACTCCATTCATCTTTGCTAATATGAAATACTTATCTGCTGCTACTTTATTATCAATCGCTGCCATTGTCGCCGCAGACGAATCTTTCAGCTTGAACGCTAAGGGTGACTCTATCGATACCCCTGTCACTTCTGATGGTTCTAAGTTGACATTGGAAAACGGCAATGCCGCCACCGTCAACTTGGAAACTCCCTCTGGTTACGCTTCCATTGATGGTAAATACATTACTAACTCTCCTGATGGTATAACGTTGGGTGACAAAAGCTCGGCTTCTAGAGATTGGGGTATCGTCACCAACGAATTCAGACTAGGTGCTTCCTCCGATCAGACCGACTTCTATGCTTGCCCAGCTAGCACCGGTTACACCTTACAGACTTTCCAATGTGATGGTGGTGAAAAAGTTGTTTTGACACCAAATGGTGCAGGTGACTCTTCTGCTTCGTCCACTGCTGCTTCTCAAACTAACGCTGCTACTTCCACTGGATCAAGTTCTGCTTCTTCGTCCAATGGCTCTGGCTCTAAGTCTTCTGACGATGCCGAAGCATCTGGTTCTGGTTCTGGCTCTGGGTCAAAATCCTCAGATGATGCCGATGCTTCTGGCTCTGGCTCCAAATCCTCCGATGACTCTGATGCTTCTGGCTCTGGATCTGGTTCTGGCTCCGGCTCCAAATCTTCTGATGATGCCGATGCCTCTGGCTCTGGTTCTGGCTCTGGCTCTGGTTCTGGCTCCGGCTCCAAATCTTCTGATGATGCCGATGCCTCTGGCTCTGGTTCTGGCTCTGGCTCTGGTTCTGGCTCCGGCTCCAAATCTTCTGATGATGCCGATGCCTCTGGCTCTGGTTCTGGCTCCAAATCCTCAGATGATGCTGATGCTTCTGGCTCAGGTTCGAAATCCTCCGATGATGCTGACGCTTCTGGCTCAGGCTCCAAGTCCGGCTCGGGCTCTAAGTCTTCCGACGACTCTGGATCTGACTCCTCAAGCTCTGGATCTGGTTCTAAGTCTTCAGATGACTCCGATTCTTCTGGCTCCGGCTCTAGCTCAGGCTCTGGATCTTCGTCGTCATCAGATTCCGGTTCAGGCTCTGGCTCTTCATCTTCGGCTGATTCCGGTGCTATGAGTGCTGGTATTGCCGTTGGTGGTGCCCTTGCTGCAGCTGCCGCTATGTTACTTTAAAGAAGTAACCTTGAATCCAACGTTCTAGATTTAATTTTCGTTAATGTGTTAGTAATTTAAAATTGTCATACCTTAGATTTTCGCAGCCATAATTCACAAGCGTAGAATATGAAAAAGGACTCTTAAGCTAAGTCCGGTACAACCTGACCCGCGGCTCACACAATCTCTCCAACTGGAAATCTAGAGCACATGGGGCTAAGCTATTTTGCCGTAACAGACCATTTTTGTGTGAGTGTTTGCGACCGAATTGTAGCATTTCCACTCGAGGCATTTTCGCGAACGGCATTACCAAAAGTGTGAAACCACCAGATGTTCTAGCAAATGCCTCACAGCTTTAACACCGACGGTAGCTTCAAATCTTTTGTCGATATTTCCTTACCAGTATATTGTCTATAGCAGCATGTTTTCAACACCTTGATACCCCCTTGTACAACTTCTCCACATCTTTCAACACTATTGCTCCGTCGATACCCTTGAAATCGCGTTAATCGGTTATCGTCTGATTTGCTGTGAGTACTGTGTACAACAATACCGGAATTCGCTCTTCATTTCCGCTTGAATTTTTTGGCACATTTTCGGTATCGGTCTTCATCGGCCGATGCTGCGTCTGCTCGCATTTAAGAGTGCTTGCAAAATGCCGTTGAGCCGTTTGGGAAGAGGGCCCACTTCACAAGGCTACGGCATTACAAGGCCATAAACATCATGAAACCACTTTTCGTGCTCCATATACCCCAGGATTTATAGCGATATGCTTGTTGAAGTGGCTAACACGTCAATCAAGATCTTGAAAAATTGGCGGGCATGAGCATTTTGACAAATGGTAACGTGATGTACTCCGTAAAAAATATGTTCCACAATGCGTAGCTGGTAATTTCTGCATATTCTCATCGCATCACCTTTTTCAACGCACTTATCTAGCAATTCAAACTGGGGGATAATTGTAGAGACCAACTAGGTCACAGTGGTGTGTTACAAGTTGGAACATGTGGATGTGCAGAACGTTAAAGTATGTGCGGCGCTGGGGTTTGTTTCGTAATTTCTAGAGTTTTGTACTACTTCCTCTCGTTTGTCATTCTATATCTCCGCCTTACAGATAACTAAAATGACCATTATTGGGCAAAAGTTTTTTCCAAAACAGATCTCACCTGCTTTTATGCAAGGTGTATCTCCAGGTTTACTTATATATATTCGACGTTAGCCTAAAAGTTCACTTTTAACTAATTCAACTTCATTATTCTTAAATATGTCTGTTGAAAAACCTGATATTAGTGAACAACCTATTACTGCTGACGGTGTTGAGGATAAGTCAGCATCGTTAAATAAAGCTGCCTCTTACGATGTCACGTCTCCTGAAGTCGCCTCAAGTTCCGTTGATGGTGATGAAGGTAGAGAACCAACTCTCGAAGAAATGAAATCTTTAAGACATGTTTCTGCTGGTATTCCAATGCGCTGTTGGTTGGTGGCTGTTGTGGAATTGGGCGAAAGATTTACTTACTATGGTCTTTCTGCTCCTTTCCAAAATTATATGTCAAATGGACCCGACGATACCCCTAAAGGTGTATTAAAATTAGGTAGTAGCGGTGCTACTGGGTTATCTTATTTTTGGACTTTCTGGTGTTACGTTTCCCCAATTCTTGGTGCATACGTCGCTGATACTTATTGGGGTAAATATAAGTCCATCTTGGTCTCCTCCATCATCTATATCATTGGTATCTTCATCTTATTTATTACCTCCCTTCCCTCCATTGCTTCCAAAAACACCTCTTTAGGTGGATTCATCGCTGCCATTATTATTATTGGTCTTGGTACAGGTGGTGTTAAATCCAATGTCTCTCCTTTGATTGCTGATCAAGTCCCAAAGACAAAGCCAGTTATAAAAGTTTTGAAAACCGGTGAAAGAGTTATTGAAGACCCAAATATCACCATTCAAAGTGTGTTTTTATTCTTTTATCTTATGATTAACATTGGTTCCTTGTCCGTTATTGCTACCACAGAAATGGAGCTGCATATTGGTTTCTGGGCCGCCTTCTTATTACCATTCTGTTTCTATTTCATTGCAATTGGTGCTTTACTTTTAGGTAAAAACCAATACATCAAGGTTCCCGTTTCCGACAAAATTATTTCTCGTTCTTTCCAATGTACTTGGGTTGCCATGAAAAACAAATTCGACTTCAAAGCATGTCTCCCATCCTCCAACCCAGAAAAAACATTCCCTTGGGATGATAAATTCGTTGAAGAAGTCAAGAGAGCTCTTTATGCTTGTAAAGTTTTCGCTTTCTACCCTATCTACTGGTTGGTTTATAATCAAATGATCAACAACTTCGTTACTCAAGCAGGTACGATGGAAAACCATGGATTACCCAACGATATCTTACAAGCCATTGACTCCCTCTGTATTATTATTTTCATTCCTATTCTCGAACGTCTCGTTTACCCATTCATTAGAAAATTCACACCATTCAAGGCCATTACCAGAATCTATCTCGGTTTCTTGTTTGGTACTCTCGCCATGACTTACGCTGCTGTTTTACAACACTTTATTTACACGACTGGTCCATCTTATGACCATCCAAGTGATACTGGTGTACCTAACCATATCCATATTGCTATTCAAACCCCTGCTTATTGCTTTATTGCCTTTTCCGAAATTTTGGCTTCCGTCACTGGTTTAGAATACGCCTACACTAAAGCTCCCGTTAGTATGAAGTCTTTCATCATGTCACTCTTCTTGTTCACCAATGCTATTGGTTCAGCCATCGGTATCGCGTTATCTCCAACCTCTGAGGACCCAAAGATGGTTTGGACTTATACTGGGTTGGCTTGTGCATGTTTCATTGCAGGTAACTTATTCTGGATCATCTTCAAACACTACAATGCCAGAGAAGAAGAATTGAACCAATTGGATTACGTTGACCCAAATGAAGATGTCCATAACCAAAATGGTTTAGAACCCATCACTTCCCTTGCTCATTCTGCTAAAGGTTTGGCTTGATTTGTATATTAATAGTTCTTAATTAATGATTCTTATTTTCATCACGGTAGTTTTCGCAGCCTTTGATGCCATTTTTCAGTGTTTTTCAATCTTCCAAATTCCTGTGTGCGGGACGCGTAATTAATTTTTAAATATTGTTTTTTAACTTCATCACCTTACTCAAATTTACAACTGAATCGACCTCCATTTAGATGGAATATACGCAACCCACGCAAACACAGCCGACCCAACAATCGCCTGCAACGCAGGTCCAGGCCGATGTCAATGCGGATCAAAATCACATATGTCGCTTGATTTGTACGACGGGCCAGTATCAGTATTTTGATTTGAATAAAGATGCCACCACGAAATCTCATGAATCTACAAGTACCAAGAGAGTATGGAGCTTTGGTCGTAACATGGATTGCGACTTTGTGCTAAGCTCGAGCACAAGATTGTCCAATAAACACTTCAGGGTGTGGTTCAACATGAATGATCGCACCCTTTGGATACAAGACTCCTCCACCAATGGTACACACTTGAATGGCAATAGATTGGTAAAAGGCTCAAACTATATCTTGAATCAGGGCGACGAAATAGCAATAGGTGTTGGTGTGCCCAAAGACGTCATAAAATTTGTCCTTGTGTTCTCTGACTTGTACAATCCATCAAAATCATCGAACTCCAATAATAACTCAGTCATAAAAGATCAAGGAATCTACAAAGATTTTATCATAAAGAATGAAACTATAGGCCAGGGTGCTTTCGCCACCGTCAAGAAGGCTGTAGAAAGATCAACTGGGGAATCTTTCGCCGTAAAGATTATCAATAGAAGAAAAGCCTTGCACACAGGAGGTGCTGGTGGTATGATTGGTGTGGATAGAGAGTTGGAAATTTTAAGGAAACTAGATCATCCCAACATTGTCAAACTTAAATCCTTTTACGAGGATTTGGACAATTACTATCTAGTCATGGAATTAGTGCCAGGCGGCGATTTGATGGATTTTGTGGCTGCAAACGGTGCTATAGGTGAGGAAGCTACTCAAGTGATTACAAAACAAATTTTAGAGGGTATAGCGTACGTTCATAAATTGGGTATTTCCCATCGTGATCTCAAACCTGATAACATTTTAATCAAACAAGATGATCCTATTCTTGTGAAAATTACTGATTTTGGTCTCGCCAAGATCAGTGATAATACTACATTCATGAAAACTTTCTGTGGAACTATAGCATATGTTGCACCTGAGGTCATCACTGGAAAGTATGACTCGAATATGTCTTCTCAAGCTGAAAGAAATAATTATAGCTCTTTAGTGGATATTTGGTCTCTAGGTTGTCTCGTTTATGTTCTACTTACGTCTCATCTTCCTTTCAATGGTCAAAATCAAACACAAATGTTTCAAAAAATCAAGAAGGGTGAATACCATGAATCACCCCTAAATTCCTACAAAATTTCTCAAGAAGGTAGGGATTTCCTAAACAAATGTTTAAAAGTTGATCCTCGCCTAAGGTGGAACGCTGAAGAGGCATTGAAACATCCATGGCTCTCTCATGTCGATGACTACGAAGATTCACAGGAGTCACAAAAAGTCCTAAGTCTATCTCAATCTCAATCCCAACAAATGCGTAAGATTGAAAATGGTATACATGTGAATGCTGCATCTTTGAGCAAGCTTGATGAAGATCTCATGATGAGACCAATTGATAGTGACAGAAACAGAAAGGCAAACAGTAATAATAATAATCAATTTAAAGTTCCTAAAAGAGTGGTACCACTACCTCAATCGCAACAACCAGCTTCCCAGCAGCCTATATCAAGCACTAATTCGAATTCCAATCCCAACTCACAACAAGCTCCTCTTTCTCAGCCGATTACGAAGCTTCCTCCTCAAGGTATTCCAGATTCACTTCCGGAAGAAGATGAAGGTGTAGAAGATGGTGAAAGTCTATCTTTCTTATCTCCCAATGAAAAGGATCACGGTCGGAAGCGTGGTATTAAATATCTCTCACAATCTCCACTTCCCTCGAAGAAGGTTAAAATTGTGAATGATCTGGACTTCGGTAATCCCATATCTATTGACATCATTAAATCTACGAAAGGTTTCGTAAAGAGCTCAAATGCATCTCCAACTGGCTTTGATCAAGACGGAAACACCCCAGCAGACACATTTATCTCTTTAATTCCTTCAGAACGTTCCATCACCAAAAAGCCGATACATATTAGACAGGGAGTCAATCCATACGCTGTTGGCAGAAACGAGACGTGCGATACCTTTATCAATGATGACAGGATGTCCAAAGTTCACTGTTTGATCAATAAAAAGAGGCATCCGGTTTTGGAAAAATCAATATTTGAAAGTCCAGCTCACTGTCTTGACGATATATGGCTCATTGACTTCAGCACAAATTGTTGCTTCGTTAATGGTGTGAAGTTGGGCAGGAATAGAAAAACACAACTTTTCAATGGTGACAAGTTAGACTTTTTCGTTGATGACAAATCTAAAGAGCTGATGAGCTTCATTGTCAAAATCATTGATACAACAGGCTTGTTTAATGGGGGAGAGGATGTGTCCGGTGATGGGCTTAGAATGGTGAATGTTTTGAGAGTAGATACCAGTGATTTGAAGCTCAAACCTAGTGCAGTTACTGATTCTAGTATTCAAAGTGTTAATGTTAAATTCTCAAGTCAAAATCTTGGTGATAATGTTTACGGTGGTAATGGTGGGAACTTCAACCCGCAATTAAGACAGCAACGAAAACTATACGAATCACGTAACAGTAAAAGCCCACAATCACAACCTGTCAAAAGAGCAAACTTACAAAGCGGGCAAGCCAGACCTTCCAATGCTTGGGCTTGATATAACATAATTGCATAAAAACATTTGTACGGATAGAACTAAGAAAGGTATATATATATATCGTAATTACAAACATTATAATAAATTAGGGTGTCATTAAAGCTGCATCAATGCATATTATAGTCATCAAAATTTTCTTTATCCAACCTGGCAGTGGGAGGTGGTGTTACAACACCCAGCCTTAACGATGATTTACGGACCAAATCATCAGGTCCATGATGATGAGAATTCATGGTATTCGATGAGTCAACTAGTCTTCTCAATTTTGAAGTTTTGGTAAGACCATTGATTATATGATCTTTATCTTTCAATAACTCTTTCAAGTGCCAAATTTCTTCTTCCTGGTCTTTCAAAATACTATCAATTTGCCTATCTGAGTATTGTCTGGTTTCACCTGAGACCCTTCTCGTTAAATGTTTAACAGAAGCATTAGATGAAACACTGGAAGTTCGTGATATACTTGGCAATGTTGCAGTGCTTGAGTGTTTTGAGGCTTTCAAAGAAGTGTCAAAAATTTTAGGGGACCTTGCCAGTGTCAAAGAAGCTTGCTGGTAAGCTATTTTCAATTGACTTTCCAAATGATTAATGTAAGATTTGTTCTCATCCAATTCATAGTTAATCCTTTTATAGAAATCTTCTAGGTTAGACATCATTATTTGCAGTGTATTGTTGTCGAAACCTATTCCTAATAAGTCGTTCAATGCATCATTTCTTAAGAGTACTGTTTCCGTTTTTTGTAAGTCAGTTAATCTTGTCAAATGTTCTAATTTTTCATTCAAAATCTTTATTTCTGATTCTAACTGGGCCACTTTCGAGTCATTTCCACAATTCATCACACCTGAATCCAAATCATTACTAGAATTCGAGTTCATTGAAGACAGTGAAGAAGAACTCAGTGAGCGGTGGGTACCTGCTCGCAGTTCGAGAAATTGAATTTCCTGCTTCTGTGAATCAATTGTAGCCCTTAGCTCTTCAATAATTCTTATGGAAGCTGGGTCACCAATAGAGGTTTTTCTGTTGGTGTTCACATGCATGACGATATCTTTTGCTCTGGCCGCAAAGCGCAACGTATTATAAGTTTCGGTAATAAACTGTTGGTTAGTAGAATTGAGACTAGAGCCCAAATGGACGGTACAAAGTATCAGGATCAATGAAGAGCCTGAAAGGGCAGGCTGCAACAATCTTGTGAGCTTGGAATCTCTGTAAGGTATGTGCTCTGACATATTTGACCCATTGAGTGATGAGGCCATCGATAACTTATTGATGACGGTAGACAATGCAAGCAAAGATTTATTAATGTAAGCACCCTCTTTCCTCCTTTCTGCGCTTGAGGTTGCCCTTTCCGAGCCTGCCAAGTCACAAAGGGAAAGAGTGGCATTTTGCTCTGTCTTGGATACACTATCAACGGTATTGAGTTTCACTTGAAGAATGGAGTGAGATCTGGAGGATCGGGCATTGAAATCAGTAGCACTGGTTCTCCTCTTATTATCACCAAATTTGATCAATTCAAGAATTTGTTCTTTACTATCAATGGTGGGAGAGGTGATACCAACAATCTTAATTCCATGAACTGGGTCATCTCTAATTTTCAAGTCCAGGGACAAAGATGAGGAAGTCTCACTAAGCAAGTCGACAATTTTCTCGTTGTAAATTTCAAGGTAACATAATGTGATTGTGTAAGACTTACCGTCGCCTTGAGATTGTATTTGATGGAAGATATCATCGATTGCCAACTTGACAAACCCTGGGTCTTCGTCATCACCTCTCATGGAAAATGTCTTGCCCGATCCTGTCATCCCATAGGCAAATACAGTCCCATTATATCCCTCTGTTAGGAAGCGGCCCACAATATCTGAGCAAGAGCGGTCATAGACTTCTTTGTTAGACACCGAGATGTCAGAGGCGAACACGTTATCGAAGGCAAAGGAGGTGCCATCGGCCAAATTGTTGATGCTATTGGTATGCTGCTGGATATCCCAGGCAAGAGGTTGGGTGTCTGTGACGCTATGAGGATTTGGTCTTATCGATACGGTGATGGTACCGGTGTAAGGTTCTTGAGGGCGATAGAAAGAAGGTGTGGACGGTCTAGAAGAGGACCGGCTGCTCATAGCCGAGCCCGGCCGAGAGCCTGGGCCGGATCCAGAACCAGAGGTAGAGCCTGAACCAGAACCAACTCGGGGTGAAGGAGGACGATACGATCTAGACAGGGGAGGTCTTCTTAGGTCGGTCAAAACTATGCGTGAAGATCCGTTCGACTGTTGTGGCGACGCTAGGCTCGAAAGAGAAGGATTGGAATTCGAGAGCGAAGACCTTGATCTGTGTGGAGTCCGGTGCATGGTATTAGACTGATTTGTAAATTAGCTGATGAGTGAATCAGATGAGTAAATAAAGGAGTAATAAGATAAAATGTTGATAAATTTAGTGGTACTGGTGGAGTTGCTCGATTTCATGAAAGAGCTGATCACGCAAGTCCGGAACTGTTTCTTTTCTCCTGCGTAGCTTTCGAACCGTTCGTTGCCTAAACAATCGTATTTCAATTTCTCTATCAGGACCAGGTTACTTTCAGACGAGAAATCCGCATCTTGCCCGTTCAGGACAGAAGATAAACAGGATTACGCAAATCATTATGTTTGAGCCCGTGCACCAATAGTTGAGTTCAAAACTGCCACTTAACGGGCAAGGGAAGGACAAGGGAGGGAGGAATTGGTTTTCAGGGTTCACGTGACGATGAATTGGCCTAATGTACACTTGGGTATTGTTGGAAGAGCTTGTGATTATTGAAAAACAGAAAGATAAGGTTTTAATAAGATTATTGTTGTGCAGACAATTGGCTGCTGCATGCTGATGGACCTGTTGTCAGGGAGACTTAATTCATGGAGAATACGTCCAGTGTGTTTATTGGTCTTTCGTGGTTTCTTAGATAATGACTATTGAGGTGTTTGATTGAGGTTTTCCATTGAGAATGCTCATTGAGAATGCTCATTGAGAATGTTCATTGAGAATGTTCATTGAGAATGTTTATTGCGAATTGTTTATCGAGATAATACATGTTGGGATGCACGTTCGAACAATGCTCAGTGGAATCAATGTTTCAATTAAACAGGATGGTGAATAACAACCCCTAGCTCAGTTGGCCATCAAATATCTTTGATGGCACCCTCAATGGTTACATATTCGCTTTCTTTCGAATTAATGACTAGGCTTTGTATCGAGACGTATATAGAGAAATTTCGCAGCCAATTCGCTTCACACAGCATAACACGGCTTATCAGTGGGATCCTTTCCGTACCAGAATGACCAAGAGTTGTATTTGCGATTCATAATTGTCCCCGGGGTCTCGAGCTCCCCTTTTGCCAAAATAGCGTAGCGCACATCATAAAAATGAACACTGAAACATAATTTACTAGATATAACTGCGGAAATGTCCATGATCTCACCAAATGTGCTGAAATCCCGTTTGATGGAATTAATATCAAAATCTTTTGATAAATGTGTTCTGGGTGATGGGTAATGGAGTACGTTTGTCTTCCTCACGGGTTTGTCAGGAATAACTCTTGAGCAAACCAAGACTCTTCTCGCGGAGTGATGGACCATCTCCCAGAGTAGTGGTTTGGGTACTGAAGAATGAAACCTTCCAGTGGAAGTATCAGCACTTTTGCCGTCAGCCCATTCAGCATGTATCTTGGATCCATTGATTTTAAAAAGTCCTGTATGGTTGCAAAATTGGTGAAAATTGCCGGCCTGTTCTGGCATAACAAAATAGATTTCAAGGCGAGGTTGGATTCTGTGTGGTTGATAGATGATTTTTTCTAGAGGGCCACCTGCAATTTGGTCAACTATAGAATTTATATTGGTGGGATCTGGGAAATTAGTAAGAACAAGTACACGCTTCGAATTATTCTCCAGGGCTCTTCTTCTCTTTACTTGATCTTTCGACTTCATCTCTAGGTTCTCCAAAGACTTAGAAGTTCCTAAAGCCTTGCGTTTCTGTAAGCCATAATATTCTAATCGTTCACTGAGATTTCTCATTTGATTTCTATTTTCGTAAGAATCCTCATGCTCATGGAAGCCTGTTGCTTGTTTGGTGTTAATGGACATATTTCTCCCCAAGTCTCTCTCGCTGTTTTGGCTTCTTGTTCTTCCCCTTTCTTCTTCCAGAACTGAAGAGGATTCCGCCCAAAATGACCTAGCAAACCTTTTGAAGTTTTCAGTTTTACCACTTCGTGATAAACTGGCATTATCAGAAATCAACCCCATAATCGATATCTTTCTCTTGTGTGAGGTTGTGTCGGTAGACTTCTCATCACCGCCACCTATTTCGTATCTTCGTTTTTCCACCTGGATAACTGGTGCTCTTTTGGTTAACGAAGTCATTTGAAGCAAAGAAGCATTAGCAATTTGACCTAGAGCCAATAAATGTATATAGTTTTTGTTTTAAAAAGAAGTAACTGATTTTTGCGATTTGACTGCAAAACCACAAATAAATTTGCGACCAATTTTAAAGAAACCGTTCTATATCATTCAAAGACCTTCCGGACTTATCATTTGAGCTTGACTCATCATTCGCCAACAATCCACTTGAGTCTAGAAAATCATGGAAAATTCAACATCCTGAGTTGTTTTGATTTGGTCCAACACACATGTCTACTCGAACTGATTGATGTCCGTCCTGACTATAAGAGTGATGAGCTCTTTTTTTCGCAAAATATTTTCAACTACTGCCAACTCCACTGTGAATGTTTGCAAAATAACTATCTTCGATCAGACGTGTTATTAGCCAATTAACCCGCGTCAGATCCAATACTATCATGGAAGGAACTAACACGCAAATGAAAAGAACCATTCTGGATCCAGTTGATCCATCCAAGAAACCTCGGTTGACCCAGCAAGAACGTGCAGCCAAAGTTGTTCAAGAGGCAGATGTCGGTATAAATCAGTATATCAATGACATAAATAACACCAAAGGTGGTTTCTATGGGTCTATAAAACAGCTCTATTCGGATTTCATGGTCAATGAAGTTGACAAAAATGGTGTTGTTGTGCATTTATCAGATGAGGGTATTGATCTCGGCAAAACCAAGAAGGAGAGAAAATTGGAAAAGAGACAACAAGATAGAGCAGATTTGCAAAACAAAACACCGGAAGAGGTAGAAAAGCTCAAAGAAGAAAGAAGAATAGCAGAACAGCTGAAGCCAAAATATGAACTATCCAGCGAAGACAAGTCAAAATTGTTAGAACAAATTACACTGGAAGAATTACAACAAATTGAGGAACTTTTCTCCAATGGTGGGAACATGGAAACAAAAACTACCTTCGATGATAAGCAAGCCAGAGGGACGTTACATCAGCTTTTGCGTGTGGCATTCCAAGGTAAATTGGAAACTGTTACTTCTCCTGAAAATACCTTTCGTGTCATGTTAGCTAAAAATGCTCCCAAGTCTCGTAATAAGAACCCTCAAGAGAGTATTAATCATCGTGATGAGAATGGTGTTATAAACTATGGATTGGGAGCTTTCAAAAACTACTTACATTTTACCGTTTACAAAGAAAATAGAGAGACTATGGAAGTCGCCAACTTGATCTCTAAATTTTTGAGAATCCCAAACAAGAGTATTACTTTTGCAGGTACCAAGGATCGTAGAGGTGTCACTTGTCAAAGATTTTGTATCCACAAGGGTAAAGTTGCTCGCGTCAGCTCATTGAATAAAGGTTTGGTCAATACCGTTTTGGGTGGCTTTGCTTATGAAGATGAACGTTTGGCTCTTGGTGACTTGAAAGGTAATGAATTCATCATTACCATCAGAGATATCAAATCCTTAAATGAAGAACCTGTGGAATCTGTCGTTTCGAAATGTTTCGAGTCATTGAGAAGTAATGGGTTCATTAACTACTATGGTATGCAAAGATTTGGTACCTTCTCTGTTTCCACTCATGTATTGGGGATTCATATTTTGAAAAGCGACTGGAAGGCCGCGGGCGAATTGCTATTAGCTGAACAAGAGATTGTAGCTCCTGAAAGCGTTGAGGCCAGACGCATCTGGGCTGATACTCGTGATCCAAATGCTGCTTTACAAAAAATGCCCCGTCGTTTCACTGCTGAAAACTGTATTCTCTCAGCTTTAGCAAAAGAGAAACGTGGTGAAGATGGTGATTTTACTGCCCATGCTTATTTCCAAGGTTTGATTACAATTCCCAGAAACTTGAAATTAATGTATATTCATGCTTATCAATCTTATGTTTGGAACATTGTTGCATCGAAAAGATTCGAGCTATTCGGTCTCGAAGTTCAGGAAGGTGATCTTGTCATTTGTGAGCAAAAGAAAGAAGAGCAAGATGATGAAGAAGAGGAAGATTTCAAGGAGGATATTGTGAAGGACAGTTTCATTAGAGCTCGTCCATTGACCAAGGAAGATGTTGAATCAGGGAATTACGATATCTTTGACATTGTTCTTCCTACTCCAGGTTTTGACATTTTATATCCAAGCAATCCACAACTCAAACAAGTTTACGTCGACACTATGGAGAAAGATGGTTTACATCCCGACAAAATGGCACGTAAAGTCAGAGATTTCTCTTTAGCTGGTTCATACAGAAAGCTCTTGGGTAGACCCGATAACTTAAGATATGAAATTGTTAATTATAAGACTGAATCGAAGCCGTTGGTCAGAACTGATTTAGAGATGTTAAGAATCCGAAATGAAGCCATTCTGAGTGGTGAATCAGACCCTCAAGTTTCCAGAGTGATCAGAGACGATGAATCCGATGCGGACAAAAAAGCAGTGATTTTGAGCATGGAATTAAGTACAAGTTGTTACGCTACTATGGCCTTGAGAGAATTCATGAAGGCGGATACTGCTCGTATGAGTGAAAACTTCATTGGCAAAAGCAAGTGAAATTTTTAGTGTATATACAAACGTGTATTATAAAAATTATAATTTCGCAATCTTTCGCACCCCGAATCCGCAATAACGTCCGTGTAGGACTAAAAGAAGCACCATAAAGAAACTACATTATTTTTCTTGATTCCATATCAATTGAAGGAAATCGAATTCAATTGCAACATTTACAACTTATATGGCTCGTCCGTTTATTTCGACTCTTTCCTCACAAGGTTTCAGGGCTTTGTTGGGCTCTTCCAGTAGCCACTCACGAGTTATTCCCATTGACGCTACTTGGTACATGCCTAATTCTCCACATAATGGTAAGGATCAATACTTAAACCAGGATAGAATTGAAAACGCCGCCTTCTTTGATCTCGACAAGGTGGCATTACCTGATTCGAAGTATCCACACATGTTACCTCCTTATGATTTATTCAAGAGAGAAGTAAACGCTTTGGGATTGCAGAAAACTGATAAATTGGTATTCTACGATAGAACTGGAGTTTTCTCCAGCCCAAGAGCTGCTTGGACTTTTTCATTGTTTGGCCATGGCAAGGTCTATTTATTGGACCATTTCCCAGATTACAAGAGACATGATTACCCCCTTGACACTACAAAGAAAACTGAGGTCTCCACATCCGCAGAACAAGGAGACGCTCATAATTATGAATTGATAAGCGAGGGAGCATTCAATGACAATAACAAAGAACAAGTCATTGAGTTCGAGGAGTTACTAGCACTCACCAAGAGTGGCAAGTTGGAACAACACTACGTCACTTTCGATGCAAGGTCCAATGATCGATTCACCGGTAAAGCCCCTGAACCAAGACCAGGTTTGCCCTCTGGCCACATCCCAGGAACTTTATCTTTGCCCTTCACCAAAGTTTTGAAAGAGGATGGTACTTATAAATCTAAGGACGAATTGATAAAATTATTCAACGATGAATTTAAATTAGACATTACTGACCCAACTTTGGGTGGAAAAGAAGCTATAATTGTCATGTGTGGCACAGGTGTCACTGCCGTTATATTAAGATTAGCTATCCAATCAGTGGTTGGATCAAATATTCCAATTAGAGTTTACGATGGTAGCTGGACTGAATGGGCTCAAAGAGCTCCGGCTGACCTTATTCAAAAAGATTAGTTAGATTATAGGAAAAGTTCATTATGTCATTATTCTATTATTTAATAGAGTTAATTGTAAAGCAATTAATTTTCAAGTCCATAGCTTTACTGAATTATCGACACCCCCACTGAGAAATAGGCATCTCATTTTTGACTCTATGAATTTGTTAAGCTCTTGATGACGCTGCTCTTCGGTTTTCTCGGTGGGGCTTTCTTTCTCAGGACCTTGGCTTTTCTTCCCAATATCACTGTCTAATTCGAAAGACGCAAAATTAACGTCATTTATAAATCCTTCATGACCCGTAAGCGTTCTTACACATTTGACACTGCCATTCTCGTTCAAACTATCGAGATCCCATATTCTTATACTTTTATCATCACCCGCACTGAAAATGAATCTACCATTTGCATGCACCAGTAAGGACTTCACCCATGAATGGTGCCCCACCAAGTCAGCAAGGAACCAGCCTTGGGAGTTATTTTGCTGTGAAGGTAATGGATGTCTATGAGGCCTTAATACAGGCGACGGTAAAAGCCATAGTTTTATGAGATTGTCTCTTCCACCCGAAACGCAATACTTGAAACCTAAAGTATCTTGATAAATTTTGTCAGAAACGAGTGTAGGAGGGATACTTGGAAAGAGCTCGGCATTGTTCTTGAGGTATTTATCGATGTAAATATTAGAATGGGAAGGGAGAAATTTAACGGTCTCGATGACATGGGAATGTCCGATTAAAAGGGAAATACCTGTTCCTGATTCGGCATGAGACAATCTTATCGATTGATCGTTGGACGAAGTTACCAAAAAATCTCCCAATTCTGAAGATCTCTTGGTATTGTCTAACATTAGGTTGGAATTGACACTGATAACATCGATATCACGTACCCAATCACTATGACCAACAAAACTTTTTATACAAAATCCAGTGGTGAGATCCCATATCTTCACGGTTTTATCACGAGACGCTGAGTAGAGAATATGGGGCGTTGCTTTAGAGAATGCGATGGAAGACACGGTGTGTTCATGGCCTGAAAGAGTCCTTATTTGTTTATATGTGGCGCCATCCCAGACTTTAATGGACAAATCAGAAGAGCATGTAGCCAAAATATAGGATTTATTCTTATCAGGGATCATCGATTTCCCACTAGAGAGGTCTAATGGGATATTGGACCATCGTATTCTATTAATAGCTCTAGTATGGGCACGAATAATTTTCTCGGGTATCAATGTATCATCATTCACCAAATTCCACGAAATCAATGCTCCATCAGAGCAACCAGCATGTATTATTGGTAGAAATGGGTGGATTGCGACCGATTGAACCAATTGGGAGGCCTGAGTCTTGAACAGTTTGGAGCAATTTGTTGGCAACCAATTAATTTTATCTTTAGAAATGATCGTAGTGTTAGAGTCATTGGAAGAACTAGAGGCATCTATAATTGATTTATAGTTATTTATCTCATTTTCAAGATCAAGTATCTTTTTCTGTAATCTTAATACCGTGGACCATTTCTTTTCCAAGTAGTTGGGGATTATATTGTTGTTGTTGTCGTCAATAGTATTGAGAGGTGTTTGGAGTGCATTGGAGAGTGATATAAGTAAATCTTGGTTTCCACAATCTGTTGCAATAGGTTTTATATATTGTAGAATTGCCTTATTCAATTCCTGCTGTTGTCTCACAGTAAGAATTTGGGGATTCATGTTGGCTTTGAACCAGCGGATGCTTCTGCTTTATATCTCAGCGGTTGTTGGTGATGAATGTTTATCGAAAACACCGAAGTAAACTGAATTGTTTGGGATGCGCGCTTCCACCTGAATCTTGATTTTGCAAACACTTTTCACAGTGACTACAATTATACATGAACACGGTTTTCTGATAAAATGCGATGCTGCTGTCTAAAGATACGGGGTTGATGAATACAGTTGTCCTCTATTGTCAAGCAAGGAGGTTTACTTACCTTTCAAGGCGGCAAATCTGGCTTTCAATGCATCAAAATCGTCTTGTTCTTTGCTGGTTGGTTTTGCAGTTTTGGGTTTTGTAGATGGCTTATTGGCCGAATCCACTGGGCTATCAATAACCTCTTTGATTGCTTGTCCGCCACTTGGGGATTCATCATCGTCGCCATCATCATTCTTGTCATTACCATTAGCATCGTTATTGTTGGCATTGTCCTCGTCTAATGAGTCGGTATCACTAAGTTGAGCTTCGAGCTCCTTCAAGCCCGAGTAAGGAGCTTCGTAGGCCTTGGCTATCTCACATAAGTAAAGATTGACCAACTCGTCAGATGGGGGCTCGACCAGGCACCTTTTAACAATCTTTTCAGGAACGTGTTTCCCTTCTTCGTTTTCAAGCACTTGTTTGCCAAACTCATGGCCATATTTCATAACAAAGAAGTCTCGAAGACCAGCCATTTCTTTGAGCTCCGTGTGTGGGGCCGTGTATATCACGGACAGTATAGCTTCACTCAATGAAGGTTCAACTCCAGTTCTGGAAGTATCAAGAATCATGGATATTCTGGCCAAAAGGAGTTCACAGTACAATTCCAAATACTCTAATAATTCAATGTAGATGTCATCTCTTATGATGTTCTCGACCCGAATTTTAGCACTTGTCTCCTTGCCTTGATTTAATAGATCAGCAAGTTGTCGACGTTGCTGCTTGGTTAACGCAGTTTTCTTATCTTGGATAAATTTCAATTTGCTGATAGCCATCTTCAAAGAGGTCTTCAACCTAAGAGGATTGAGGCTCGGAGGTGGTTGAGGTGCCATGGTGAAAATCAATTGGATATACAAATAATGGGAATTAATCAAAATGTGTAATTTAATCAATCACTGATAAATAAAATCGCACTACATTTCTATTATATTAAAAATGTTATTAAACTATGTAAATTGTGAGAGTTTAACTAAATTCCTCCACCTGGAAACCAAAGTTATGAAGTGAAAATTATAATCAGAATTATTGAGAACTGAATTGGTTGATTTACGTGATTGTGGACTTCTTGTTGAAAGAGAACAAAGAAAAAATCAAAGATAAACTTACTCTTGTTTCTTCGGTTTTTCTTCTTGATTGTCGAAAACCAAGGTATGATCATGAAGTGGTGATCCTTTCACTAATACATCATCTTCATCTTCTTCGAAATTTGATCCAATATTATCGGCACTTCTTGGAATTTTTTTAAGCGTACAACAACTAATTTCTTTGATCCACTCATCCTGAAGAATCTCTTCCAATGTAGCTCTTTTCCTTGAATCAATCTGCAACATACGAGAAATAATTGGTCTGGATGCATGAGGCAATAGCCTCATCAATCTGTAAGGTCCATGAATTTGCTTATGTTGAGATTGCTTCTTCTTCGTTTCATCCTTTGTTTCTGTTTGATTTGCTTTAGATTGTTCTTGTTCTTGATGATGTGCTTTCAGTTCAGCGAATTTCGCTTTCATTTCTGTCTTCTTGCTTTCATAAGCTTCCAACTTAGCATCAATTTCTCTCAACTCATCGAGAATATCTTCAACTTGCTCATCAGACAAAATTTCGGCACTTTGTAATGCCTTTTCCTTCTTATCATCCTTAACCCCTGATTCTGTGGATTCTGATGGTACGACATCGCTTTCCAATTTCTGTGCTGATGGGACATCTATGCTATCTTCATTATCTTCCATGTTAACGTCTTCCTCTTCTTCTCTCTCTGCTTGTTCTGCCAATAGTTTCTTTTTCTTGTTCAGTCTTACAATCATATTCTTCAACTTTCTTTGATGAAGTAGGAGTTTGTGGCACTCATTACTCATATTGTAATCGTGCCAGTTATCGTCATCCATTGAGTAAAGTTTGAAACTATTGTCCTTTTCAGGGTTGGGTATTTTCCATGGGAATCTCTTTAAAGTCATGCAACAATAGATGATTGCAATCGACCACAAATCGACAGGTTGTGGGTTGTATGAATGAGAAGTTTTCAAAACCTCAGGTGCCAAATAAGGGTCAGATCCAACAATACCATGACAGGGATGAATGCTATCTTTCGAGTTGCCGAACTGATCATAAGGATATTTGAATATGACAGCACTACCAAAATCGATAATCTTCAAAATACCGTCAGTGGTCAAGACACAATTATCTAGCTTCAAATCACGATGTGCCAATCCAAGGCCATGTAGATAACTGACACCTTCGATAATTTGTTTGAGACAGCAATTGATTTCTTGACGTGACATTTCACCGCTCATGACAACAGCGAAGAAATCTATTGGAGCATATTCCATGATCTCGAAGTAACGATTATTCTCATGAATAATATCAATGGTTTTGATGATATTTGGATGTTTCAATGTGGACCCAATACAGTACTCTGCTGTACATTTCCTAGTGTAATCTTTTAATGATTCGGTGTTTCTTCTTGGCCTGAATTCCTTGACAGCGAAGGTTTTCGAGTCCGACGGACGAATAATCAATTTGACAGAGCCACCTGCACCGCAACCTAATTCTTTACCAACCTTACCATACTTCTTCACGAGAGGTGAGTTGTCATCCGTGAAAGGTGCAACAGCATTTTTGGATCCTTTATCTGATTGATGAGATGCATTGTGAAGAAGTTGGGATGACGTGTGGTTGATAAGGGTAGCCAAGGAGGTCGAAGAAGGCTCTCTGCTATGTTGAGCACTAACAGGAGCATTGGAACTAATTGTGGATGAGATTGTAGGGGGTGAGTGAATATTGTTGCTGTAAGTTGACAAATCATTCTTCTTGGTGTTCGAAGTTTTCTTTGTTGGCTTGAAAAGCCTTTTCAATTCAATCATTGAGTTCGACTTCATGAAAGTGTGGTTCAGATCCTCTTTATTCAAAGTGGAATGAATTGTAGGTTGTGGGGAATGAATTGGTATCTGCTGAGGCAGGGGTGAAAGAGGACGAGGAGGAGTATCCGTCCCACCATAAGCATGTTGTGAAGTGGCCGAGGGACTATTGGCACCGCTCCCACTATTACCCACTGTGTGACTGTTACCCACTGTAGGACTGTGACTATTAGAATTGACATCTTGATGTTGTTGTTGGTGATGGTGATGATGATGGTGTTGAGGGTGATTTTGGTGTTGAATCTGGCGATGATTGGTATTGTTTTCACCAGAGTTGGTATGTTGAGGAGAAGTTAAGGAGTCTTGGGAATCATGTTTGCCAATATGAAAGCCGAGAAACTTTCTACCGGGACCAGCTGAATGGGACTGGTCGGATGAGGAAGGCGCCAACTCTTCTTCGCTGGATTGTTGCTTGAAATGAGAGAAAAGTTTGATTTTATGTTTATCAGGCATTTTCAAGATAAGTTAATTGATTTAATTCTCCAAGCAACAAAGTTGATTTTGAAAGGATCCTTTTTAACACGGGATTGATGAGTAGAACCCGACGTTAATTTAGCATGTAGAGCAAATAATCTGAGCTCTCCCTTATGCCAAGTATGAATTATACGAATAGTATCAAAGAGGTGGGTTGATTATACTCTGACTTATAGTTCGAGTATTATTTATAGTTTCAAAAGGCTGGACTATGAGCCAGTTGCGTTCGGTGGTGAGAACGTAAAGTTGTCCCAAAAAGATAAATGTACTTGTGAATTGAACCTTGGATGAAGTCTTTAAGAGAAAGTTTCAATATATAAAACAACTCAGGATATTCCAGGATTGACAATTTATTTAGCCAGTTTTTCTTTATGCTCAGGTAACTTTTTTTTTTTGTTTTACTAGGGGATATTCCCTCAATCTATCATGTGGGCCAAAACACACACGAGATGTTTCCTTGGTGTCAGTTGACAGACTAACAATCTTTGTTTGTAGTGTAATTTGGGGCTAGTAGTATTGGATCTTATAAAACTCATCTTACCATCAGTTCTGTCAACTGTCACTTTAATCCTCTATTTCCTCTGAGGCTGAATTCGAACGCATATAGCGAGAGGTCGGGGCATGGATAAGCTCTTAAACAACCAAAATTATACGTTTATGATAGCACCACACAAAGGTCTACGACACATTACCTACAAGTTTTACATCTTTATGATGTAAATTGAAAACTTACTGCCGGATGATTTAGCACCCTGTCTAATGCCTCAATAAGCGAAATACCCGAAATTTTTCGCAATTGTAATAGTAAATCCGACTAGCTTTGGTATCAACTGATGGAGAAATACGACGTTTTCTATTGGCAAGTTCCAGGGGTTAGACCCGTACACCACCGGTCGATTAATCTTGCTTTAACTATCAATATTCAAGTCAAAGCTGATCTGTGTCAATCAGAGATATGACCGGTCCCCATGTGAGTGGTAGTTCATCCTGATTATGTGACGGTTCGACTAAAAATTGTCGGTTCATTGCGTGGGTGAATTGTATAACCTTGAAAACTACGCGCACGTGATGGATATCTACATTTGGGATCAGTCAAAACTGTTGCAAATTCCGAATTTGTGTTCTTTTGATATGTATACATATATCGACTAATTGTCTTCTTTGAAAGCAGTCCCTCTGATATGCTTGACCCTGTCGTGAACCTTTGGTTTGGAACCAGGTTTACTATGTCTTCTCTCGTTTTCTTCTCTTCTCTTGATTGATTCAAGTTCTGTTCTCTTGATTTCTTGAGCCTTCTTGACAACAGTAGGAACATGACGATGTCTGGCAATTCTCTTTATTTCTGGCATAAATTTGTATCTTTCTTTCAATGCATTGTCGTATTCCATGGCTGCTCTTTGCTTGGAAGATTTTATTCCTGCTCTGTCATTACTTTTAGCTCTCCATAATCTAACATTGGCGTCATCGGATCCACTTAAAATATATTTGGAATCAGTACTGAACTTGACACAGAAAACATGCTGCATACGGGAAGTATGGTAAATATCTCTCAGGTGACCAGCTCTAGTCTTATAAATACGAATGGTTTTATCGTATGACCCAGTCACGAGTTCTTGACCTGTAGGGCTAAAATCGATGTCTGTCACAGCACTAACATGATCTTTGTAAACGTTTAATGATTTAGTTAAATTTCTCATATCCCAATAGTATGCATTATGGTTTTCACATGCACTGGCGAAATTGTATGCTTCCATTGGATTCCAGGCAATAGCGTTAGTCCTCATTTCAGTCACAACTTTCTGGATGGGAGAGTTAGTTCTGATATCATATAACACGATAGAATTATCTGATCCAGAACTGGCGATGATGTTGGTTTCAGTCTTGTTGAATTTGACAGAGTTGATATTATCGGCACCCCATGTTAAATCGGATGTATATCTGGACCTTTTCACATCCCATAATTGGATGGAAGCACCGCCGGTGACAAACACATCGTCAGTGAAATGATGATCAATTCCCTTGAATGCATGCTCACCTAGCCAAGTCTTTACCAAACCCTGGTCTTTGGTGTTATAAACAACTTCATCATTCACATTTTCTTCAAAATCTCTGCTGTTGATTGACCATAATTTAATGGTTTTGTCATCACCACAACTTAACATTCTTTTCACTCCACTATTAGTGGACTCTGGTGTAACGCAAAGACCACTAACCATACCGTAATGTGCTTTGAAACTGATGATTTCATCCCTGGAAGTGAGATCCCAATATTTGACTACACCATCACCGGATCCACTAGCGACTTGATTCGTGGTAGCGAAATTCTTAGCAATGGTATAAATACCATCTCTGTGGCCATCACCAAGCTGACCAATAAAGGGTTGTGCAAACATTCTCTCCATCTTAGTGGCGGTAAGTGCCCTTGTATATTCTCTGGCTCTTTCAAAAGGATGCAATGCTGGATTTAAATTTCTGGGTAAAGCGGATTCCTGTGAATTTCTCACGGGAACGTAAGTGTCTGTAGACCTACTGATGGTCTTGATTTTCATGATTGTTTAGATTTAGTGATGACAAGCTAGATGCTAGAAATTATGAAACGATATCAAGTATCTCATCTCATCAGGATTTTTTTTTTTTGTCTACTCCTCATCAAGATAGGACCCGTGCGTCTCACACCGAAGAGAATATTAGATTTTATTAGCAATATTAATTATACAAGTGACAGACAGAAGTATATGAAAAGCGAAGTGGCTGTAACCAATTGAATAAAAGATTGTAAAAATTACAGGACAGTTGAGATAAGTTATGTTAAGATGATTCAAAGTACTGAACGATAAATCACAATTCTCGATTTCACTTGTCCTGTAATATCTCATTGACTAGTAACGATAATTTCATGGCAAATCTTTCATATTGAGAGACGCTTGAACTCAATTTTGGTTGAATTAGCTCTCTTCAGAATTGATCGAGCGGGCACGAACATTGGGTTTGGAGCGGATCAACTCAATATAAGAGAACTAGATAGTGATGTCTAATACTAGACTCACATCATCCACGTTGGGTTTGCCTATGTCTTCCAAAAAAGGTAATAAGTCGATCAACTCATTGTCATGAGTGTCACTGAACCAACTTGAGATAGGAATTGAATGCTGAGAATGGAAAATATAGGAAGCAGGTGAGTTATCAATGATTATGGAATCACTCAATGGTCTCCCTATTTGAGATAAATTCTTTATAAAATTACCCTGGTAATTGTAACAAGAATCTCTAAATAATCTATGATGGATGGACTTATGAATGTCTAGCTTGTCTAGAAGGGGGTCCCCATATTTACTGACAGATGCAGTAAACACAACAACTTCGAACCATTTACCCACCTTTTGTAAAAATTCATCAACACCGGGTCTTTTGATAACATAAACATGGTGAACTTGATTATCAATTTCGACAGGAATGACAAAATCAGCAGTTCTGAGATACTTGAAAGATGAATGTACCAAGGTCTCATCAAGATCCAAGATGAGACATTTTTTGTTACCAAATTTCTTGGTGTCTTTAGCGCCTAGCAACCAACCAGTTTCTGGGTTGAATGCTTGACCTTCTTGTAATTTTGTTAAATCTAGAAAATTCAGTTCATCTTCGAAATTACCGTCATATGTATCTTCATCGATGTTGTCGTCATCATTCTCACTTGGTAAATGCTCTTGTTCTTGTAAGGTTGAGGTTCTTTTATTGATTTGAGCACCGGATTCGACTTTACCTTCATTGTGAGAAAGAATTATTTTATCTTGATTTAGTTGAGGAGTACTAGCAAAATCCTGAGGATTCTCTTGGTTTGAAAGAACCTCTTTAGTGTTGATGTCTTGATTACCATTTTGAGACTGAGAAATAGGGGTATTAGTTACCTCTTCGTTTGTATTTGTGATGGTATCTGTTTCATTTATCGAATGTTCATCATCAAGTAGTTCAGATTTTGCCTTTGAAGTCACTATTTTATCATTTTTAGGTTTTTGAGATAATCTTTTCTTATAATTACCGTCTGTTTGTTTCTGATTTTCATTTATGCTATCTTCAGAACTATCCTTTGAATTCAGTTTATTACCGCTGAGACTTGCAGTATTTGTTTGCTTCGCAGAAGCGGGTTGTTTTCTCTTATTTGTGTTTGACGAATTTTGGCTATGGTATTTATCATTTGAGTCATCTTTAGTACCAACTGAGCAGCAAAATAATGACGAAAGTAGTTTATCCATCTTTAATGCAAACGATTGGGGAACGACCAAGGTTGAGGTGAAGGAAATAAAGGATGTTTTGAACGGCGGGTGCCTTAAATATAGAGTATTAATTTCAAAGTGAAATAATCAAAACGAGTAAATTATACTGGTTCGGTGTTTGGGAAGGAGCGAATTACTGATATGGGTTTTATATGGATTGATTGATGTTCACCACTGGATACCTAATTAAGGGATAATTTGAAATATGAAGGTTGTATGTAGTTGTTGGAATAATCAAGTGTATGTGTATTTGACTCAGACTTTTTTTTTTTTCTTTCCTTTTTTCTCCCACTTTGCTTTGCTCGGATATTATTATTTTTGGTAGATAGCGTGTTTCGTTTTGTGGATGTAATTTATCAGACAAATTGAGTAAGGGCGACGAAATAAGTTCGACTAGAGCAATTGACCTAGAAGTAAATAGACCAAGTAAAGAAGTTTGTTGATTTGATTGATTGATTTAACTTCGTATACGACAACAAGCGTATTCCCGACTTGCAGAAACCAACAGCCAGATTAAACGGTATAAAGGACTCAAATTAAAAGCCTATCGTAATAAACGCGGGTACAGGAAATGACTACTTTACGGATATGGCTGAAAAGCTTGCAAACAATCCAAATACTATTATGAAGTTGAACAACAATTATCAGGAGCCACACGATATGTGCATTCCTGCGATAATTTCTTTTTGCTGCAGGCATTCTGTCAAAAAGCTTCTGTAACTTTTGCTTCGAATACGACGTAAATTTCCTACAAGGTTTAACTACAATCTATATTATTTCTCCAGCTTCCGGTTTCTGGTTTCTGGTCTCACCAGCTGCACAAAGCTCAAACTTTGTACTTGGCAGTTTCCCAATCAGTCGACCATCGCCACAATAGATTAGGTGACCATTCTTGACATTTCAATTCTGTAGCTCGGATGTATGACATACATAAATTATACGGGCCTCGGACTATTTTCAATTTGATAATCAGTAATTTTTAGTATAGCGTTTAGTGTGGTGTGTATACAGGTACAATTATTGCAATTCTCAATTTTTTGGCTGCTTATTAAGCTAGTACCTAATGCTAAGATATTGTCTTTATGAGCTACATAGATTCGTTTTTGACTGAACAATTTCCAGAGCTACCCTCACCGTTAATCGTTGAAATATGTGGATACCTCCCTCCAGAGTACATAACTGACGCGTTTTTATTGTGGAAAGGATCTACTGTGAGAGATGCATTGGTAAATCACTATTTCAGTAATGAGCTCCATTTGATCTTGAGTCCTACTCGTCGTGGACACTTCTGTGTCGCCAATGAATTGCAAAAGTCTCTCATAGACTTGGAAAACTTCGCTATAATTGAGGACTTTCTTGACGAACATCAAGATATCAACCCTTCGAAATTGAAAATTGTCACTAGAGGTGACTTTATATCTTTCAAACTCCTATTGAACAAGTATAAATCCCGTTTCTCCACTAAGATTAAGGAGATCAATTTTCAAATCGAGAATTACGAGCTTTCAAATGAAGATTTCTTGTTTCTTTCCTCCGTCTTATCCAACGTCACAAGAATTCAATTGACTGGTATAAAGCTAACAAAATGTTTACAAGAATTACCCCTGGGTTTCCTTGGGTTTGAAAATCTTCGCCAATTAGTCATTTTAGGTCACGGAATAACCAACTGGTCTGATATAAAGCTTCCTTCACTACTAAATCATATCGATATATCTTGGAATAATGGCTCCAACATTGATTCCTTACAACTATCAAGCTCGATTGACGAAATTTACTGGAATCAAGCAGGTGTCAATAATAGAATCATGGCTTCATATACATTTCCTCAAAATTTGAAAACCTTGATGCTTACTTATAATAATATTTCTTCGATTAATTTGAGTAATCTTCCTAAGACTTTGGTTACCATTGACCTATCATATAATGCAATTAACGACTTTCATACTGATGAAAATGATGAATATTGGCCACCAAATTTGAAAACTATTCTTCTCTCCCATAATTTAATTGACAACAATGCATTGCTTAAATTATCTCAGTTCAAATGGCCAGAATTTTTGAAAAACTTGAAACTAGATAATAACCCCTTCACTTCATTGGCAAATTTGATCAACTTACCAGAAAATCTAGAATACTTGAATATATCGGAGAATCAATTAGATTCTTTAGAGGTCGCTCCTTACGATGAAATCGATGATCTATATCCATTCTTTCGATTCCCTGCTTTCTTGGATGCCCTTGATCTTTCGAATTCACCGAATTGGCGCTATGATAGGTACACCGATCAAACTAAGAGGATCAAATTCCCGTCAGGTCTAACGACGTTGAATTTGAGCGAATGCAATATCTCGAACTTGAACGTATTTTTATTCCCAAACTCTTTAAAAAGTCTATCCCTTACAGGAAATAATATTGAAGATTTGAATACTTACAATCACGGAAATACCGTCAATTGGAAAGGCTTGAATAATTTGGTGGATCTTGAAGTATACTACAATCGAATTGAGAGTTTGGTCGACTGGGAAATACCGCCCTCTCTTCGTTTGTTGGATTTGAGGCTTAACAGAGTCTCGGAGATTTCAGATCGGTTTCCGTTATTCAATAAAGCTGTAAATCATAAATTCTCAAATCTAAAGGCAATCGACTTGAGTAACAACGCTATCGACCACATAGAAAATCATGTCGTGCTCCCAGCCAACGTTACACTATTGAGACTCACTAACAATGCGTTTAAGGAAATAACCTTCTTCGATGGACTCATTTACGAGAACAATTTACAAGAGCTAGATTTGCGTAACAATCAAATCAGTCACATCGCCTTCCTTAATAATCCGGGTAAAATCTCAAAACTCAGCAAGCTCAAGTTGGGAGCAAATAAGCTATTCAAGCAAAACCTAGCCGGACGTCTGCCCCAAGATCTCACAGAAGAATGGTACAAAGAATTAGAGCAAAGTCTTTCCAAGAAAGTTACCAAGAGAAAATTTAACGTGAATAGTGAACATATTTTTTATTAAAATATAAGCATGTCACAGTTACGCATATTCTTTTAAATTATAGCACTAATCAGGGATATGTGTTTAAAATTCTTTCATAAAATTACATTGTAGTCGAAAAAAAAATTAGTTCACGCGTAGATCTTCAAGCACATTCTCGTCAATTTGCAATCACATTGCCGCATTGGGAAAAATCAAAGACTTCACCATTACTTGATGATGGGATATAGTTGTTTCGAGTGAACAGAAAAAAAAGGGTGATTGGCTTCTTCAGTGTAATAATCGTCTAGTGTCCATCGAGAAGGTTTATACCGAATCAGATATGTCAGAAACTAGTACTTTTATCACTTTCCAAAGGGGTTAAGTGCGTTTCTATTGTTCTGGAGATTCTTCGGCATCTTAACATATACACCTGTTACACTCCTTCGGCTTCTTAGCGACGAAGATCTGCTACCTGCAGAGTTATTTGGAGTTTTTCCTAATTCTGAATATTTGAGCACCCTTTCGTTGGCAAGTTAGTCTTAACTTTCATTTATTAACGCCAGATCAATACTTGATTCTAAGAAGACTAATACTCAAAAAGGATATATTCACCAAAGCACCAGACTTCAAATCTGCCTTGCTAAGCTTCATTGGTTTATAGTTCTTTGTGTCTTCTTTCCCTTGAACATCTATTTATTTACAACAAAACTAAATTATATTAGTTTAACGTCTTCTTGAAGATTTCTCTACGATTATAATGACACCATTTGAATACCCTCAGACTCCCCCTAGACATCGAAGGTCAAGAGCCTCATCTTCTTCGGCTCCTTTCTTCAAATTACCAAGCATTCCCTCCACTCCAAAGATTAAAAGTAACTATCAACAGTTGACTCCAAGTAATTCAGAGAAAGATCTTCGTTCTGAAAAGTCACCTAACAGGAGATTTTCCGTGAGCTCTTTCTTCTCTAGCTCCAAGGATGGGAAACCCACAAAACCTTCAAATTCTAAGAAATCGACAAATCTTCCAACTCCAGGGTTCACTCCAAACAGAAATGAAGAAAGAACCGAAAGAAATGTCAATTACATAGACGCCATTGATACTTTCAAACCGTTCACCTATTACTCTCACTCCCACCATTCAAAAGCGCAAGAGATGGAAGGAATAGCACCACATGAAGATATGAAATCGCCCAAACACGGTAGGGACTTATTGTCATTTGGGAAATATTTGCCTACACCATCTACAGTTGATCTGTCTAAGAATTTGTTAAGCCCCAAGAGAACATTGAAAGCACCACCAGCCTTGGATTTTTCCAAAGTCACTTCCTTTGATCAACCATTCTCATCCTTGATGGAAGAAGACATGTCTCAGCCAGCCACTGCTATGGCAAGCACCTTGACGTTCCCTTCTTTAGACGAATCATTCGTCTCTCCTGGAAAAGAGCGTAAAGCTTTCAGTGAGCCAGTATCTCCTTCACGCTCAGACAGTTCTACCCGATCTGGAAGTCATTCCAATTTCATGTCAATAATTCCTGAAACGCCATCTAACCAAGTTGTCAGTGAACAAATGGTGAAATTTTGGTATGATAATTCCTTCAATAATGACATTTCATCAGATGAAGAGCTCTCAGATGAGGAAAGAGACCTCGAAGCCATTGAAAATCCATTCCTCCTGGAGCCTTCTTCGCCAATTCTTGAACAAAGACGCCCAAGGAAATTAAATAATCCATTTGCGTGCCCCATGAATGAGCCAACTGACTATCGTACGCATGCTAGCTTTGTGCATAATAAAACAGGTGCCGTCAAAATCATCGAGTTACTGGAACGCCAGCAAAACATTAAGCCAAAAAAATTGAGCTTCGCTGCCATGTAGGCATCTTTCAATTCTTTCTTTTAGTTATCTTTTATACTTTTATAATCATAATAAGCATTGGTATCTAAGCAGTAAATTGCCCCAAAAATTTTCGCATTGAAAAATTGAAACTAACCTGGGAATAACTTATCAATATATAATCACATTTTCTTTTACAAACACGCTTCGAATAAACCGAGTTCTCTCAATATGTCCATCCCGGGGTTCAGTGACAGCATGGCTGTTGATAGTGTTAGTCAAACTTCTACTGTTGAAATCCCTTTCAAAGCCGAATGGAGAATAGAAGTGCCTTTCAAAACAATTCTCGACTTAACTGTTGTGAGTGGAACCGGTGAAGTATTTGGCACTGAACTCCCTAATAACGTTCATCTTCAGTTCACTGGTGTCAAATACGCCATCTATGCCCCATTGCCCGAAGGCTGTAAAATCACCTACACAACTCTGCCAAATAAAGACAATATGAACATATCCAGTGAAGATAGTGAAATAAGTGAATATATCAGTGAAGACACTACAATGAACCAATACACCAACTTGCATTTTGCCTTGGATTTGTATAGACAAGATGCGATCAGCTCCAGTGAATCTAATTCGAAACGCCGGGGACCTAAAGTTTTGATTGTTGGTAATAAACAATCAGGTAAGACTTCATTAGCCAGAATATTGTGCTCATACGCTCAAAAGATGGATAGAATTCCAATACTAGTCAATTTAAACCCCAAGGATGGTGTATTTGCTCTCCCAGGATCTCTCACAGCGACCCCTATCAGTGATTCCTTTGATCTCCAAAGTATCAATGGATGGGGTTCTACTACTACCTCCGGTACCACCACTCATAATCCAAAACAGCCGATTGTCAAAAACTACGGGTTTACTGATATTCATGACAATCTTGATTTATTCAAATTACAAGCATCTAAGCTTGGTGTTGCAACTGTTTCTAGGCTAGAGGAAGACGAGGTGATTAGGAACAGTGGTATGGTTATTGACACTCCTCCTTTGTCCAATAAAGATGACTTCACCGTTATTGAAAATATCATCTCCGATTTTGAAGTCAACGTGGTAGTGGTTATCGGAAATGAAAGATTGTCAATCGAATTAAGGAAAAAGTTCAAGCACAGATTATCGACAGGTCAACTAGATGTGGTAAAAGTATCTAAAAGCGAAGGTGTTGTTGAAGTCGATGATACTTATACTCGTAAATTACAAGAGGATACCATCAAGGAATATTTTAATGGTAATTCTCGGACACCTTTATCACCCTTCAAAACAGAAATTGATTTGAAAGACTTCATAGTTTACAAAGGAGTCGAGCTGCTGGAATACAAATCAAGTTTAGCTTTCCTTCCAGCAGGCGATTCTTTTACCCCAGAAGACACCGAAACCAATGAAGACAAGAAAGGTGACTCTCTTGGTAAATTTTACAATAAATTGTCCGAGATTACCCCTTCTAGTTTGGAAAACTCGATCATCGCTATCACACATACCTCTCAAAACTCCAATCAACCTCGTGATATTTTGAACGCTTGTGTTATGGGGTATGCCCATGTATCCAAGGTTGATGAAACCAAGGGAAGAACCAAAATTTTGTTGCCATTTCCAGGCGCTTTCCCTCGTAACATTCTTATCGCTACAAATATCGGTTATGCAGAATAATGAAGAATGTATAGTTCAATGTATATACTTAATCAAAGGGAACGGTCTTGTAATTGCTTGATTTCTTATTCATTTCTGAAGCGGCAATAGCACTGGGTACTTTGATTCCACAGCAATCACCCCAAGTGTTGGCTGTTTCTGCGTGTATATGACCGCAATCATCTTCTTCGTGGTCGTGGTGTTCATTGACGCCTTCAGGAGCAGGAATCAAGCTTCCAAACATAAAGTGCTGAATAATTGGAAGTTTGCATAAAACTTCTGCTTTATACATTTTTATCATCCCTTCTTTTATCTTCATCCACGATTTTGCTGAAGATATATCGTCCAACATTGGAGAGTGCCATCTTAAGCTAAGTTTATGTTCATGATTTTGTGGGACTGTCTTGATGGTATTGATGAAATAAATACACTCCAAGTACATGTATTTTCGGTGGTACGTTTCCACAAGTTCATCATTATGAATCAGCTTAGGCTTCATGTATGGGTGAGTGGCTAGTTGAGATGCACCAAATAAAAATGGTAAGAAATGGTAATCATCAAGTCCCCATACACCATGTGACCCAGCTGGTTCGAGCCAATATAATTTCTGTAATTTTCTCATTATCGACATGTATTTGGTGAACGCTTTCAACACCAAACCTTTGTAGTCATTCTCACTAACCAACATGAGTTGTTTCAAGCAAAGTAGAAAGCAGATGAAGTTAAGTTCGTGGCCTGATCCGTAGTCAATTCTGGTCCTATTACCCCACGATTCACATAAGTATTTCCCAAGCTCTCTTTCGGGATTTCCTTCGATACCTTCAACTAACGGAGAAATGATCTGTGGTGTTTTCCTTTGTAGTTCGTCGTAGAAATCTCTGAATTCAACTTTCCCAAACCGTGAAACATCTTTCTCGTGGACAACAGGATTGTTTTCTATGATCTTTATAACTTCGTCCATCATGGTCAATAACTTGTTAACAACCTTGGACTCTTGTATCTCTGCATCATTGGTGAGACCAATCACCAGGTCTTGGAGTTCTTGAATAAACCCCACTACCATGTTGTAAGTCGGAGAATCTACCCATTTCTCAACATCTTCTGGTGATACCACTCTTTGGACAGGTTCTTCGAAAGACGTCATTCTTACTCTCGAAAGTAAATGAAATTAGGTTCGATACTTATTAATGCCATTTTTGCCATTTTCGATTTGGCTGCGCATGTCCGAGTAATTTTCATCCTCATTCTCAATACACCTTTTTCTTTCTACATTGGCAATATGAAATCGCTTTCTGGTCCTTTCTTCAAGTTTCCTGTGTCACAAGATGCTTGGAACCAACAGATGAAAGCGTCTCAGCTACTCACCAACTTATGGCAATATAGGAATCCGACTAATGCATCGGTGAATGCGCCAACCACTTTACCTGTCCATGTAAAGCTGAAAACAGAGATGAATAGCATTGTGGCGACTGAAAACCCCGAAAAGACTGGATTACTGTTGAAGTTCAGCCAGAATATGGCATATGGAAAGTCCATTATCCGTTTCTACAAAACTGGTGTGTCCAACGTATGGAATAATCGCCAAAAGCTACTGCAATTGAAGAAACAAGATTTCAAGCTCACCAACCAACTCGACGGAAAAGGGAATCAAGTCGAAAGTCGAATTCCCAATTTTGCAAAGTTGACTGCCAATATGGCCCAAACGTTATACATGAGCAATATCGAGACTAAAACTTATAATGAAGCCACGACTGGAGATGTGATCAAATCTGACAAACTCACGAAACAGATAGATGAATCGCTTTTTAATATAAGCAGGAGTGAATATCAATTACTAAAGAGAACACCAAAAGATTTTTTGAAATTACCAGCATTTGCCTTGATATTTATGATCTTTGTTGAAATGACTCCATTTTTATGTTACGCGTTCCCTGAAATAACCCCCCTGACTTGTGTTTTACCATCCATTGTTCCTAGACTTTGGCCATCATCCCCAATCGAGGTTTTACAGAAGTCTAGAACTGATAAAAATTTAGAAGAGATATCTTTGAAAACTGCTTTTAATCTTCCTTTAGATGATGTGAGACTCATTTGCAAGTCCTTGCGTTTGGTGAATAAGTACGTTCCAATCAGTCTTTATCCTGAGCCTGTGTTACGTCGTCGTCTTTTAGAACACTTTCAGTATTTGAAGGTTGACAACTATTTCTTGAGCGGGTTAAATGGTAAAGATGAGGGTAATTTATGGAATTTATCAGATCAAGAATTGATACACGCAGCATTAGAAAGAATGTTAATTCCAAACATCAAGAATGATGTCACCGCCCTTGATTCCATAAAAGATCAAGCTCTAAAAAAAGTGGAAGAACAGAAATATATGGATTCCTTGAGAATAAGGCTCTTCCAATTCATAGCCGACTTCGACTCCTACAATATTGGATACCTCGGGGCTTTAAGTCACACAGGTGAAGTGACCCAAAGTTCCAAAATAGCTAAATGGTGGAAGGATGACCACAAAATATTTAATTAGTTAGACCTTGTATATAATTTATTCATATAAACCTTTATGTTATTGACCGGAAATAGATTTTCGCACGTGATACGTGGCGAGCTCCGACTGGTGTATGTTATTTTTTTTTTTTCTTTCCTTACCGTATCAAAGTCTTGAACTCCCCAGTTGATATAGGCATCTCCCATCTTCCGAAAGTGAATACATCACCAGTATGTCAGTCGAGGAAGAGGACAAAAAGGAAGGTTCCGTTCCTGTTGCCAATGAGGCCATCACGATCACAGCCGGCTCAGAAAGAGGTGACGAAGATAAGTTTACAGCCGAAAACATCGTCTCTGGTTGTAAAGTCTACGTTTCAAAAGATGGAGAGTATAGATTGGCAGAAATATTACAGCAACATACAAAGAAGGGCAAGCTTGTTTTCTATGTGCATTATCAAGAATTCAACAAGAGATTGGATGAATGGATAGGTGTTGATCGTATTGACTTCAAAAGAGCGATGATAACACCCGAAGTTAAAGTAGATAAAAAAGATGAAAAGAAGGACAAGCTGAAATCTCTGAAAAAATCCAAATCCAAAAATGGGAAGAATCAAAAGTCCGCTACCAACACCCCCCAGCCCGAAGACGGAAAACTGGAGACACCGATTGTGAAAAATGAGGATGAAATGGATCTTGATAATTTGAATGTGCAAGGTTTGAAAAGACCTGGGGAAGAAGTGAGTCGTGAAGAAGAAATCAAAAAGTTAAGGACCGGTGGCTCCATGACTCAGAATCATTCTGAAGTTGCAAGAGTCAGAAACTTGTCCACAGTTATTCTTGGTGAGCATATCATTGAGCCATGGTATTTCTCTCCTTACCCTATTGAACTTACAGAAGAAGATGAGATATACGTGTGTGATTTCACTCTAGCTTATTTCGGATCGAAAAAGCAGTTTGAAAGATTCAGAAAGAAATGTTCAATGAAGCATCCTCCAGGAAATGAAATATACAGAGATGAAAGAGTCAGTTTCTGGGAAATAGATGGCAGAAAGCAAAGAACATGGTGTCGTAACTTGTGTTTGCTCTGTAAACTTTTCTTGGACCACAAGACATTATATTACGATGTGGACCCCTTTTTATTTTACGTTATGACTATCAAATCAGATCAAGGACATCACGTTGTGGGCTTTTTCTCTAAGGAAAAGGAAAGCGCGGATGGCTATAATGTTGCATGTATCTTAACTTTACCTTGTTATCAAAAGAAAGGTTATGGTAAACTTCTTATTCAATTTTCTTACATGTTGACTAATGTTGAAAATAAAGTTGGCTCCCCAGAAAAGCCATTGTCGGATTTAGGCTTGTTATCATATAGAGCCTACTGGACCGATACATTGGTTAAACTATTGGTCGAAAAGAACAATCCGCATCTTTATAGGAAGAACAATCCTCATTTGTTTGTTGATGGCGTGGAAGTGTCACCTCCTCCTGGCAAATCATCCAATTCTGCCGAGATAACAATCGAGGAGATCTCTAGTATCACTTGCATGACAACCACTGATATTTTGCATACATTGACCACACTTCAAATCTTACGCTATTATAAAGGGCAACACATAATTGTCATCACCGATCAAATCATGCAGTTGTATGATAAGTTGGTGAAAAAGGTGAAAGAGAAAAAGAAGCATGAATTGGACCCCCGTAAATTGAATTGGACTCCCCCATTATTTACCGCCAATCAATTGCGTTTCGGTTGGTAATCGATATAGACATTTAATGACCTAACGAACTCTATTCGTATGTATAATAAAATCGTATAATTTACAGAAATCATAAATCAGTACCCCAAATCTTGACGCTCTTGTCACCTTCGCAGGTTATCAATCTAAGTCCCAGTAGATCGAAAGTAGATGCATAAATTGCAGACACATCTGAACCAGGAGCAGGAGTAGACTTGTCATTTTGAAGTAAATCACCAGACACATAATCATAAAATTCCATTTTACCATCGTCATATCCCGCGAAAAGGGTATTATTACCTGGATTGATGGATAATGAATTGATTATGTTACTATCATTAGACTTAGCGCCGAACTCATTGAGAAGATCACCTCTCGGTAAAACCCACTCCTTTATATTCCCTGACGAATCACCTGAACAAAATGTCATTTCCGAGGGATGTGAAGCCATCAGTCGAATACTTTTAGTATGATGCGTAAGCGATAATGCAGTTGTTTGTTTCCTGAGATCCCATAATCTCACTGTGGAGTCCATGGAGCTAGTAATTACTTGAGGGTCTCCTATTTGACTGGCAATACTACTGATGTCACTTCTATGGCCAGTGAGTACCATAACCTCTGTCCTGGACCTTATATCCCAAGCACGAACAACTTGGTCTCTTCCCCCGGTGAATAATAAGTCTAACTCTGGATGAAGTGCCATGGTAAAAATTCCGCCCACATGTCCGTGGTAATTACGGATTTGACAACCGGAAGGGTGATTCGTTCTTTCCAAATCCCAACATCTGACTGTTTTATCTTCTGATCCAGAGAAAAGATATGGGAATCTCAGAGAGACAGCGAGGGCCCGAACGCCCATGATGTGGCCGGTTATAGTTGCTTTCAAGCTCAGTGTAGCTAAGTCCCAGACTTTCATCGTTGAATCGGATGAGCCAGTGACATACCAATCATTGGTAACAGGATCAGTGCAGACCGACCTGACCCATCCTTGATGAGCACCGGCAACAACACGTAGAAGCTTCCATGGAATTTGGCCATCTGGTTTCGGTATCAGTGAAGATTCTTCAAAAGGCACCAATGATTTGGACTCCTTGTCTGGGTGTGACTGGACTTTGGGTAGCAGGGATGCTGAATTTGGATTGTTGATGGCACCATGGTCACCTGGATTTAATCCTGCGAAAGCATGGTCCAATTTTGTATTTTTATATAAAGCTTCGCTTAGTGTGTCTTGCGGTGGTATTAGGGGGTCTCTTATATTGAACAAGTCTTTGTAAGAAGGCATTGAGTTTTGGTGCAATAGATGTTTTAAGAGTAGTGAGATGAGATTTTGAGAATTAATTCAAAACGAGACATAAATCTGAGAAAAACGCGAAATTTGGCTTAAAACATCTCTCTTCGATAAGCCGTTGAAGACAGAAACCGATAAAATCACTTTTTCAACAATTTGGAAGTTGATATCTAGATCAAGTAATTATGAGCTTGGAATTGAGCCGAGAACTTTATAGGGTGTTGATCACATCTGAAACAAAATTTAAAGCCATTCAAATTATTCCTTCATCAGATCAAGCATTTGTTTCACATCAAACTAATGAAGTCACCACTGATATCGGATTAACCAAAAAAACATACCTCAAGCTTTTCAAAGAGTGTCATACTTTCTGGCATGGTTCAATAGTGCCATACATAGACCAAATCGACTCTTATCTTGACTCTTCTGACGACAATGGCCTAGAAGACATTTACTTTGCAACGCTAGGATATTTGTTAACTACAAATGAGAATCACACATTGATACGGCTTCATGAATTGGTATTCGCCAGACTCTCGGAAAAGAGGCATCACAGCTTCATACAAAATGAGTTTGACATAATGACTTGTTTTGCTCACAGTCATTTGAATAGAATCAACAAAAGTTCATCTCTATGGTTTTACATCAAGAAGTTGGCGATTGTCTTCGTGATACCCAATGAGCAAATATCTCGAGACATTGATCACCTGAGCATTCTTGTCGAGAGAGCAATGAGATCAATAGATACCCATTTTGCCAATTACTATGCTTCAGCTTTCTTGAGATGGATCTTCCGGATCAACTATGTACTAATAGCCACTGCTGAACATGACCTCAAAGCTGGTTTCAAAAGTGCAAGTGTTTACAATGCTATGAACAAGCTAGTGTTTGATCAATTGTCCTATCAAAGTCACATAAGGGTGGCTGATGCGTCTGTATGGCTATGTTTAGAGGCTTACATTCGTTTGTACGAAGGACTCGACGGATCATTGCCTTACGTAGCTGAGGAATACAATAATTTGGTGGATGAGTTGAGTCAATTGTACTCTTGGCGAAGTATACCCAAGATTTCATTACATACTGTTGCAGTCAAGCCACCAGTCGACACACTTGAATTTATCAAGGAACAAGTTTCTTGGTTAACCAAGGCTCGTTGCACACATATCACTCCGTTTCAAGCAATGCTTCGCCTATTTGAAGAAAGGGACAATGACATTGCTCACAAAGCCTGCAAAGAATACTGCTTCAACCTCTTGCAGCAATACAACCAGACGGTAAAGCATGAAAGCAGTGTTCATTTGAATAATCCGCATGAAAGAACCCAATTCCTCACTAGTTTAGAGAAACTAAACTTAACTTTGTCAAACTAATACACGAATTTGACCCCACAAAGCATTTGTATACATGTTGTAGTTCATCGTGGGTATATGAGTGAAAAGAAAATGATGCGCACGACTTGATGCGATCGAATTCGAAATCATTACATTTGAGCGATTACTACCTATGTGCAATTGATAATATTCTTATGGTATGTGAACAATACTGAGCTAGGGAAGAATGATCGTGAGTTTTACGTGGTTCAGGTCATCCCTGATATACACAGCCGAAGTACTAACCGTCTCAGTTGAAAATACGCCAATTACAGAAGCAAAAGCAGGAAGAAGCAGCAGCAGCTGCTGCTGCTGCCGCCTCATCCCCCCAAGACAGCTCCAGCTCTAAAGTAGGATCTCCCAGTGAGCACCAAAAAGTGAGTGCTGCTCAACTAAGATTGCAAAAGGATATAACGGGGTTAGAATTACCTCCTAGCATTAAGGTGATTTTTCCAGACCCAACTGATTTATTCAACTTTAAATTGACTATCAATCCCCAACAGGGATACTATAAGTCAGGTATATTCGAATTCAAGATCGAGATAAATAACAACTTTCCCATAGAGCCACCCAAGATCAAATGTTCAAACAAAATATATCATCCTAATATCGATTTGGACGGTAATGTGTGTCTCAATATATTGAGAGAAGACTGGTCTCCTGTTTTGAATTTAAACTCGATATTCATTGGCCTCAACTTTCTCTTCTTAGAGCCCAACCCCAACGATCCATTAAACAAAGACGCCGCAAACGTTTTGGTTAAGAATAAAAATCAATTCACCAGAAATGTGAAGGATTCCATGAGAGGTGGTTATATTGCCAACGAGTACTATGACCGCGTGGTTTGAACCAATCTTGCAAATGGTCCCTCTTAGTGATCCAAATGTACTTTGGGTCCTTCATTGAGTTCCCATACTAATGCCTCATTAATACAACAATATGATTTTAAGGGAATATTGCACTGTAGAATTATCAAATCACATATCTCAAAGTACTGATCTTCATTTTGGACCCCTCTCCAAAACGGGCAATTCTTCATTACAAAATCTGGTTCTATCACGTACTTTGGCACATTAAGCCTTGTCAAATACACATACATGTGCTTGAACGTTTCAATAAGTAATATGGCGCCTTGTTTGGCCTTTGCACGATGCATGCAAAACTGAAGTCAAATTTACCGTTTAAAGTCGAAAAAGCAGCAACCTCTTTAGAATCGATGTATCTTGCGATTTCCAAGGCGCAACATATCGATGTATTCCGGCTCAAAGGTATAATAATTTCTGTTTCGGGTAGTTCACGGCGTCTGAAATTAACGAAAGTGACAGACGGTATATCTATTTTATGCAGTCAGAGCTAAAACGTCCCTGATTCTTCAACTGCAGTATTGGTTTGCCACAAAGCTTTCTTCGAAGCATCCTTCATGCATAAGTATGGAGATGAACCTAAAACTCTGGAGTAGAAATGGATCTTTGGAGCAGGGACAGTCCTGTTCCACAGTTTCACTAGATACCCAGCTTTCCAGCTAGTTCGTTACACGAGTAGTCTTCTATAACAATGTAGATGAAACAGATCTATCGCTTCTAGACGTTTCTATGTTGAGCTCATCATCGCTTCAAACGTCTTCAAGACACGCACTGAACGTCCAGTTCGAGCAAAAGAAATACCCGGGTGGTCTGCATCAGCCACTGATACTGTTCTATTATCTACAGTTTCATAAGCACCAGACGCTAATTGAATAGCCTCCATGAACTTCTACAACAACCAATTAAGATGGTTCTTAGAGGAGATACAGTGCCTCGTTCTGTCAAAATTGAAGAAATTCAGATGATTTGAATTTTCATAGCCCGAAATCAAATGCCGAACTACAATAGAAATACTGCGCAACCTGGAATGCCGATTTCTACTAATATTGGGATTAACTGCAATTATTCCCCTTCAGGATAACTCACCAATAGTGGCACTGCCAATCCAGTATCGAACGTCTTATTCAATCACTTCCTTATCCATAATGACATCATATCAAGGATACAAATCTCATTGGAGGCTTTTGCAACCAACCATAAATCTGTACTTTGAATTTCGCTGTGCCTGGCAGTGATGACTGCGAAAAACAAGGCTTCAATTTCTAAAAGCTAGACAATTGTCTCTATTTGAGATTGATACCTGTAGCGCATAATGATAATTTGTTATACAATCGTTCATACTCCTTGTTCGAATTGAGCCCAGATATTGTATATTGTGGATGAAACAACAGATTCTCTGAAGCTCCAGCATGTAGCGTAATAGTGGATTGTTTATGGACAGTAGTCCAGATTCACCCGGCAAACTGACTTTTTGCCGCAACTAACTACTTCAATGGAATGCCACAGTACGTCTCTCATATCAATATTAACAAAATCAGATTCTATAAATTGACCGGCATTCCCTTGCAAGGATACTGTTCATCTCTATCAACAAATCACTTCGATTATTGATTAATTATCCAAAAACACACTATGCAACTCTCTTACTCTGTTATCTCTTCCATCGCTTTGGCTTCTGTTTCTCAAGCTGCTGCTATTCTGGGCCAACAAGGATTCGGCACTGCTCCTTCTGGTGTCGTACCTCAACAACCAATTCCTGGCTCAATTCAACCACCTCATCCATCGGGTCAACCTCCTCACCACCCAGCAGCTGATGCTGGAAAGAGAGACAATGTTCAACCTCCTCACCCAACTGGTAAACCTCCTCACCACCCAGCAGGTGATGCTGGAAAGAGAGACAATGTTCAACCTCCTCACCCAACTGGTAAACCTCCTCACCACCCAGCAGGTGATGCTGGAAAGAGAGACAATGTTCAACCTCCTCACCCAACTGGTAAACCTCCTCACCACCCACCGACCGGTGCTGGAAAGAGGGACAATGTTCAACCTCCTTACCCAACTGGTAAACCTCCTCACCACCCAGCAGCTGATGCTGGAAAGAGAGACGAAGTTCCACCACCTCACCCAACTGGTAAGCCACCTCACCACCCAGCAGGTGATGCTGGAAAGAGAGACGAAGTTCCACCACCTCACCCAACTGGTAAACCTCCTCACCACCCAGCAGCTGATGCTGGAAAGAGAGACAATGTTCAACCTCCTCACCCAACTGGTAAACCTCCTCACCACCCAGCAGGTGATGCTGGAAAGAGAGACAATGTTCAACCTCCTCACCCAACTGGTAAACCTCCTCACCACCCAGCAGGTGATGCTGGAAAGAGAGACAATGTTCAACCTCCTCACCCAACTGGTAAACCTCCTCACCACCCAGCAGGTGATGCTGGAAAGAGAGACAATGTTCAACCTCCTCACCCAACTGGTAAGCCACCTCACCACCCAGCAGCTGATGCTGGAAAGAGGGACAATGTTGCACCACCTCACCCAACTGGTAAACCACCTCACCACCCACCAACTGGAACATTCATGCCACATCCATCCACTTTAGTCACTGCTCTTTTGTAAGAGAATCTTATTTAAGTACGATCGACATACTGGGATTGTTGGTCAAAGATAGGAAAGATTATTCAGTGGTTACCAGTTTATAGGAGCACCTCGCCATTCTACTTACTTTTTCAATGCTTTATAAATTCATTTTTGATTTCTTGAATTCAATTTTTTTTTCGAATGTCTGTAGTCTGTGAACCTGAGAGAAGCATAATGCAACTATACCACGAGTGAATGCTGAGCCAGCTGTTATAGCTGTATCTCACCGGCACATACCGAGAATGTAGAAGAGCTAATAGTAAGACACGTATTATATATTACCATATACTTTTTCGCAGCAACTGATAGCTACACTCGATAAGTAAATGTGATCTCACTCGGGATAATACAGATTAAAACTAGAATGAGTTCCCAAAGAAATTGCCTCCAACGCCACCACCGAATTGAGAGTTGGAAGGTGCTCTAGGGTTGAAGCCACCGGGTAATCCATTTCCTATTGAGTCCATGTTGTCTTCGCTCAAAGGATCGTCATATCTGGCGCCAGGAGGAACACCCAATCTTGAGGACGAGCCACCAGGCCTACCTTGTCCAAACAAGGGATGATTTGGGGAAGGATACATGCCTCCACCATCATTGTTTGTGTCACCGAGAGGGTCGATGAATCCTCCGAGTTGTGGGTTTCTTCCTCCGAGGGGATCTAGGTCACGATCGCCGATTGTGGGGAAGCCGGTGTTTGGGTGACCGGGTGGGTTCATTGGTCTCCTGATTTCTAGCTCGTCTTCAAAACCGGGCATGTCGGGAATTCTTCGTTCAGAAGAAGAAGAAGTGGTGGAACCAGTAATAGGATCAAACTTGTGTGGCCTGGGTATATTCTCTTCGATATCATGAGGCAGTTTGGCAGGATACGACGAAGATGGGAAGGAATTTGGAGAATTTTTAGTCTGGGAACCTTTTTCACAAATTGACTTCAATTGAGCCTCATCAATGTTCGCCTTTGTGATTTTGTTAAATGAATTGATCAAATCACTAGACAAGTTCAATTCTTCAATAGGGAACGTCACGGTGGGAAGATCGATGCCCCAATTGATCATGATGTTTTCAACTTTGTTCTTCAAAGAAGGGTACACCAAGTTTATCAAGATCAAGTTTGGAGATGTTAGTTCATTAGTGTTCACAGAAATTATAATTTCTTTGGTATTTTTGATCTGAATCGACCACTGACTCAGCTTATCGGAGCTACTCTTGTCCACTTGTTGGTAGTTGCCATTAGTGGGCGATAAGGATCCCAAGAAATCCACAATTAACGCATCTGTTAACTGGTGGTATGAAGATATCGTCATGATAATTGTATTGTGTATATAAATGATTATGACAAAAAAAGTGTTAACACTTTGCCCTCGATATAACCCGATCATCACCCCCACCAAGATTTATCAATGGGGGGCCGCGCTGCGTGCACAGGTTTATGTTTAGGAAGGCTGCAAACAGCAACTGAGTGAACAGCAACAGTGACGAGTTCAAGTGAATGGCAATATAGCTTTGATTTTATATATTACAGCCACATATCCAAGATCCAATTAAACTCAATCTGTATTCATCTTACTTACCAAATATTCCTTACACTATACCATCAGGTGAAACATCATTCTCGTCCCCCACACTACCCCTAATTATCCTTGTACACTACTCCATAGTATTTAATGTATTGCGCACTTTGCAGGGGTTTCGGATCACAAGTCGACCGAACATCAAAGAAAAAGTTGTTGAGAGTAAAATAAATAGCCATCTATCGGTATTTACTCATTGATATCTTGGGTACTAAATTGATACAGAGAGAACATTGAGATTATTCTCTGAAGGGTACCATCAATTCCGAATCTATCAATTATAATCTCCATTCAGTTTCTTCCATACAAGCCAGTTATTAGTCACAAGGGTATAATTAAATTTTTGAAAGAATCGTCATTTTATCAGAATGACAACTACTGTTCCTTTAATATACTCATTCCATGAGTTTTTAGGGGTTGCCGATGCTGTTGCAGATCATGTTATTTCGGCACAGAATTTCACTTTATATAATACTTTGGACCGTGATCAAATTACCATAATTAAGGCTCAAAGGCTTACAAGACCTCAATTATTAAATTCTACCAGTGCATTGTCTATCAATGGTGACAGTACTACCAATGTTGCATCTGCATCGACTTCTCCTTCTCCTTTAAATGCATCTTCTTTCAATAGTGGCACAAACCTTACTAAACTGCATCGTCGGAGTAATAGTGGTAATATTAATGGATCCCCGGGTAACATAAAAAAGAAGAAAGAAAAGAAAAAATCCGAAGTAAGATTCAAGATCGCCCTTAGTGGTGGTTCCTTAATAAAAATTTTAAATCAAGGTATACTACACAGACAAGAAGAAATCGAGTGGGATAAATGGGATATTTATTTTGCTGATGAAAGATTGGTACCATTTGACAGTCCAGATTCCAATTATGGTCAAGCTAAAAAAGAGATTTTTGATCACATATCTGGTGATAAAAAACCAAATATCTACCATATCGATAAATCATTGATTGATGATCCTCAAGAATGTGCAGATGCTTATGAAAAATTATTAATTGACAATTTCGCTAAAAAAGATTCAGTTAAATTACCAATGTTTGATTTATTGTTATTAGGTTGTGCCCCTGATGGTCATATCGCTTCATTATTCCCTAATCACGGAGAGCAATTAAGAGAAAAATTAGCATGGTGTTTACCAGTTTCAAAAGCTCCATCAGGTCCAGAGAACAGAATTACATTATCAATACCTGTGATCTGTCATGCTCATAGAGTCACGTTCGTCGTTGAAGGTTTAACAAAAGCACCAATCATGAGAACAATCATGGAAAGACCAGAAAAAGGATTACCAAGTTCGATCGTTAATGAAGGAGCCGCTGGTAGAGTTACCTGGTTTGTAGATGATGATGCTTTGAATGACTGCTATGATATTACCAAAAAGAAGTACAAGTTTTTAAGTATTGAAGATCCCCAAAGTCAAGCTGGCTAATTAAGCATTTCATTGTTTAATTGTTTAATTGTTATATGATTTATTTGGATTTGGTTTCAATATTTAAAGAGCCCTTAAAGATTGATATTATTGTTAGTGTTATATAGCTCAGTTTTATCCTTATAAAAATAATATTGTTAAATCAGTTTACGTAGCAAATTGTGATTACGATTATGATGGATTTTTAACTTTCAATTAAACTTCTTAACGCGAGCATAAGATTTAAACTATAAAACTATTGAATAAATTATGAAATTCAGGGTTCCATTCCACACCAATAAAGGAACACGAAAGGCTGGATCAAGAATCGTAAGACAATAGAATATAATAGAGATTTATATTTTTCTCAAAACTAGGGGATTGTTTTGACGTGAAATCAATTGTTCTTCTATTGTTACAATCGCTGGTCGCATGAAAATAGATTATGACAGATGCAATACAATAAATTTCCGACAACATTTTCTAGTAAGGCCAGGATTCAGCCCAATTAAGGGTTCATATTTCAAATCAAGATACAAGGTTTTCGGATGTATTCCTTATGTACATATTGGCAGACGTCATTTCAGGAAAAAAAGCAGGAATGTTATATAGGCTTTTGTACTAGGGTGCTGTGATACCAAAGGGTGCAGATCTAAAGAGCCAGCCTTGTACTTAAATCAATACACTCGATATACTGATGAGTATTAGCTAGGGTCTGTTCGAATCAGGGTCCTCGAAGTTGAAGGATGGCAAATGGTGATCACATTAGAGAGTTTAACTGAGAGTACCGGGAGCACTAATAAACTTTTCAGCATCAAACTGGTGATGATACAAAAGCAGGTGGAGCTTGCCATCACCTCGTTGCAGGGACGATACGCAAATACTGGTCTGGATTTCTTCAAGTTTTGACGTTGGGTGCATTACTTGAGTTCGCAGCACTTTCGCAACTATAAGGTTTGTCACATTGGTGTTGCATTGTTCGCTGCTATTGTGCGCTATCGTGCATTGTTAGTGGGGACGACCAATTTCACCAACACATCAATTCAGAAAAGGGTCTTGGGAAAATTCACAGCATCATTCTTGAGCTGGCCCGAACCTATACTCCAAACTAGTTGATAAACTGTGTTTTTTGGTACATGCCAGTCAAGCAATCACGCAATTACTTAAAGCGAGGAGGACTATCAAATGGATTCACTGCGCGAAAGCCAAACTAAGTAATCCTGGCCTATTGTCTTCATGTATTGTTAAACCTTTTTAGATATCAAACTACAATAAGCAAAGTATATTATTCAAAATGCGAGATGGCCAGTATTTATCATTATAGTCAGTTGTAGTGTTCTTTAGCTCGAAATTCATTGTTGACCTGTCGAGAGCCAGCTTAAGGTTATCATTTCACCAACTTATATATACCATGATGCCCTATTATGAGAAACTTACTGTTCATATTTCATTTCACATCATTAATACTGATCACGCTAATAGAATTGCTTTTGCGGTTTGATCGAATTACATATAATGTCTTCCCAAGGTAATGACGGGTCTTTTACCCCTTACCAAAGATATCAAGAAGAACAAAATCGCCAACGCGAGAGAGATCTGGATGTGATCTTGCAAGTTCCCCATGTTTATGTCCCTTATGAAACATATCAATATAGCCAACTGGGCCTTCAAACTCCAGAAAGAGCACATCGTCGCCCTCCCCGGCCTCCTCTGCCTGTATTTGGCCGTTCTGCTGAGATTGCATATGCGGTGCATTCAATGCATGACAGCCACGTAAATACTTCTGTTGATAACGAGCCAATGGCTGCAAAAACTGATTCTTCTTATACTGCTCAACATGGCGACGCCAAAACTTATAAACGAGAACAATCAAGATCAACAACCTCAGAACGACCAATAGATCCTCAAAATCACGTTGTTCCCGAAAGGCCAGCCGCTGTACATCATCAGCGTAGACTGTCTTCTCAATCTACCTTGGAACGGAATAATCCATTCCCCCCAACTCCAACAAAGAACAAGCCTCGGTTCAGCAACATAACAAACTCTCCCAAATCCTTGAACCCCAACATTGAGACTGAAAAATTAAGCAGTGTGGACTTAGAAGATCCAAACGCTTTGACAAATGAAAAGAGATTATTTTCTTTCATGTTTTCGAAGAAAGTTCCTCCTGTGACAGCACCTGAAGATAGAACGGCTTACCCATGGAAAACTGCTAACCCAATAAGTAGAGCCATGTTTTATTGGCTTTGGCCAACCATGTTGAAGGGTTACAAAAGAACCTTACAGCCAGATGATTTATGGTATTTACCTGAAAATTTAACAGTCGAACACATGTATGAAGAGTATACAAAAAATTTGGAAAACGTTTTGGATCGCTCTAGACAAAAGTATCTCAAGAATAACAGCACATTGGACGGATGGACATGGCCTCATCATGCCATTCCTTGGTCTATTTATTTAACTTTCAAATTCCAGTATACCATGAGTTGCATCTTCTTGGGGTTATCTTTCTGCTGTCAAGCTTTATGTCCCTTGTTAGCCAAAAAGCTTATCAATTTTGTTGAAGACACTCATTATGGATTGGAAACTACATACGGTACGGGTATCGGCTACACCATTGGTTCAGTCATCTTAATCTTCGTCAATGGCCTATTAATAAATCACTATTTCCACAATGCTATGGTCACAGGTGCCCAAACAAAATCCATATTAACAAAACAGCTTTTGTTGAAATCTTTCAAATTGAACGCTGAATCCAAGTACAAATTCCCTATCGGCAGGGTGACTTCTTTGATGAGTACAGATTTGGCTAGAATTGATTTAGCCATTGGATTTCAACCTTTGGTAATCTGTTTTCCTATCCCAGTCATTATCGCTGTCTCTTTATTGTTGAAAAATATTGGTGTTTCGGCACTAGCTGGTATAGGTCTATTCATTGTTTCTTTGATAGTATGTGTTCTATTAACTACCAAATTGTTTCTCACTAGAGAGACTGTTGTGATTCAAACTGATAAGAGGATCAGTTTGATGAGAGAGGTGCTTAATAATTTGAAAATCATTAAATACTACGCTTGGGAAATGGCTTATAAATTAAACATCACTAATGTTCGTGAAAAGGAGATGAAACACCTTTTTACAATCAAGGTATTGAGAAACTTTATTACTGCTTATGCGGTTACTTTACCAACATTGACTTCAATGGTTTCATTTGTCACTATGTGGGCAGAAAATCGTATGAAGTCACCTGGCGATGTCTTCTCCTCACTTTCGTTGTTTTCCATTTTGGCTCAAGCCATCATGTTGCTACCAATTGCATTGGCTACTGGGGCCGATGCATTTATCGGTTTCAAACGTTGTAATGATTATTTAAATGCTAAAGAATTCGATGAGGACTTAATTGAAAAGATGGACTCCCAAATTTGTGATTACTTAGTTGCCAATGATTCTAGTTCAGAGTTCTCTTTTGGCAATAATCATTTTGGTTTCAGTGAAAATGAATCTGTCATCAATAGCTACTTGCATGAGCCTAAAGAGGTTGCCTTGCAAGTTAACCATGCCGATTTTATCTGGGAGAAATTTCACGACGACTTGGATGATGAAAGTGGGTCATTGTGGGATGACGACAAGACCAAAAAGAAAAAGGCCAAAGAGAAGAAGGCCAAAGAGAAAGCCGAGATGAAAGTTAGGGAAAAGGAAGAAAAGATTGCTAAATATGAAAGCTTCAATAATCCCTATGGAAAATACGATTACAAGTCTTCTCATTCTATCAATGTCAGTGAAAGATCTGGCTCAATGAATGATTCATCCAGAGGCTCTACTGCCGACAACACGTATATGGAACCAATCACTACAGTCACTTCTATCAATGAACCTTCGTTTCCTGGCTTACTCAATATTAACTTGACTATCAACAAGGGTGATTTTGTCGCTATTACCGGTGTGATCGGTTCTGGTAAGTCTTCATTGTTGGCTGCTTTAGCTGGTTTCATGAAATTGAGTAACTCTGGTATTGGATCCATGTCTGTGAACGAGGATCTCTTGCTTTGTTCTACCCCATGGATTCAAAATGCTACTGTTCGTGAAAATATCTTATTTGGTAAGTCTTATGATGTTGAAAGATATAGAGAAGTTCTTGCAGCTTGCTGTTTGGAAAACGATCTCAAGCTTTTACCTGCAAGAGACCAAACAGAGATAGGTGAAAGAGGAGTAAACTTGTCGGGAGGTCAAAAAGCACGTATTAACTTGGCCAGAGCATGTTACACTAATTCGAGTATTTTGTTGTTTGATGATGTTCTTTCTGCAGTTGACTCAAGGGTTGGCAAACACATTGTCAACAACTTGTTCTATGGTCTTTTGAAAGAAAAAACTAGAGTATTGGCTACTCACCAGTTGTCTTTGGTTGAAGATGCTGACAAAATAGTTTTTTTGAACGGTGATGGTACCATAGACGTAGGAACTGCTGCTGAATTACATTACAGAAATGAAGGTTTTAGAAGATTAACCGATTTCAACAAGGAAGCAAAGAAAAATCCAGAAGATTCCGACTCGAGCAAAGCAGATAATGGTGGTGAAGAATCCGATAAGGTTACAACTGCCACCTCCCATATGCCTACCGAAGTGAAGGAGCCACTCACCAAACTCGAATCAATCAGGGATGAAGACGGTCTCATCAGCAGAACTGTCGAAGATGAAGAAAGAGCCACTAATGCCATAAGCTGGGACGTCTATAAGAAGTATATCAAATTGGGCTCAGGGGCTTTCGGTTATGCTGCTGTTCCTATCTTTCTTTTGTTGGTTATATTGGCAACATTCTGTCAACTATACACCAACACTTGGTTATCCTTTTGGTCAGAAAAAAGATTCAAGGGTATGAGTGACAAGACTTATATTGCTCTCTATGTTATGTTTGCCTTCTTGACTGTGTCTTTCACTACTTTGGAATTCTGTATGTTGGGCTACATTAACAACAGGGCTGCTAAACAGTTGAACGTTAGAGCGGTTGCAAAAGTGTTGCATGCACCAATGAGCTTTATTGACACCAACCCTATTGGAAGAATCTTGAATAGATTCACTAAGGATACTGATTCTTTGGATAATGAACTCGAAGAACAATTAAGATTATTCATTTTCCCTTTGGCCACAATCGTTGGTATCATTATTTTGTGTATCATCTATTTACCTTGGTTCGCCCTTGCTGTTCCCTTCTTGGCCATTGCTTTCGTTTTTGTATCAAACTTTTATTCTGGTTCATCGAGGGAAATCAAGAGATTGGAAGCTTTACAAAGATCCGTTGTTTATAACAACTTTAATGAAACTTTGAGTGGTATGCAAACTATTCAAGCATACAAATGTGAGCAAAATTTCATCAATAGAAATGATCATTTTTTGAATAAAATGAACGAAGCTTACTACTTGGCAATTGCCAATCAAAGATGGTTGAGTGTTCATTTGGATATTGTTGCAAGTCTTTTCGCTTTGATAATTTGTATGTTGTGTATCACTGGTCAATTCAAAATCAGCGCCTCATCTACGGGTTTATTGTTGAGTTATGTTATTCAGATTGTTGGCTTGTTATCGTTGACAATAAGGTCCATGACTCAAGTTGAGAATGAAATGAACTCAGTGGAAAGATTACACTCTTATGCTTTTAACTTACCACAGGAAGCGGCTTACGAAAACCCAGAAGTAAGCCCTCAAAATGAGTGGCCCAGCTCCGGTTACATTCATTTCGAAGATGTTTCCTTGAGATATAGAGAACACTTACCATTGGTGTTGAAAAATTTGAACTTTGAAGTGTATCCTGGTGAAAAGGTTGGAATTTGTGGTAGAACTGGTGCTGGTAAATCATCTATCATGAGTGCTTTATACAGACTTAATGAACTTGACTCGGGCCGAATTTCCATCGATGGATTGGATATAAGCAAGTTAGGTTTACGTGATTTAAGATCTGGATTATCGATTATTCCTCAAGAGCCAGTATTGTTTCAAGGAACAATTAGAAAGAATTTGGACCCTTTCAGTGAATTCAATGATGACATATTATGGGATGCTATGAGAAGAGCAGGCCTCGTTGATGAAGACCAAGTTCAAAAGGTGGCATTAATGAAATATGACCCTTTGAACAAAGTCTATTACGATGATCTTCCCAAATTTCATTTAGACCAACTAGTTGAAGATGATGGTAATAACTTTTCTTTAGGTGAGAAGCAGTTAATTGCTTTGGGAAGGGCAGTTGTTCGTAATTCCAAAATTTTGATCTTGGATGAAGCTACTTCATCTGTTGATTATGAGACGGATGCTAAAATTCAGAATACGATCGTTGATGAATTCCAAAATTGTACAATTTTGTGCATAGCTCACAGATTGAAGACAATTTTGAATTACGATAGAATTATCGTTATGGATGATGGAAAAATCGTTGAGAAGGGGACACCATGGGAGCTTTTCAAAGAAAATGGAATTTTCACCAAGATGTGTGAAAAAGCCAACATCTATTCAGATGACTTTGAAACCCAATAAACTGTACAATAGAAAATCATGTTCACGCCTGAACATTATAATGCATATTTACTTCATTAATCTAAGTGTAAGTCGAAAACATTCTATAATTTTATAAAGGGGAAGAAATCTATAATCTAGTAAGCTCAGAGAATATCTCGGCGGCTGAAGCATTGTCCATCAAGGACTCCTTTGGAGTTCCATTGACATCACCGCCACAGAAATTAGAAGGGTCAGGCTTGTACTTTTCACTTGTAGAAAAAGCACTGGCGAACTTGGAGAACATCGAGCTGGAGTAAGAAATAGCATTATTGAAGTAAACTCCAGAGTCTCCTTGTTGCAAATAGGTGTGAACAAATTCTGCTTGTCTCTTCAATTCGGAGGTAATCTCATCATAAAAATGGTCGTCGTTAGTTTTTTTTGCAGCCGTAATTGTAACAAAATCCACTAAGCCGGAATACAAGAAATGAACGTATCGGAGCTGATTGTTCCAATACCCATCCAGGGAGTAGAAAACACCCTTTTTGTTTATAGCAGCCTTTACCAATTCAGATGCCTTCTCATGGTAGTAATTGTTATTGGTAATCTTATTTAAACGAGCAAGTGTACTTAAGACAGTACCAACCGAGTAGGTGAGTTTTCCCTTGTTAACTTCACCACTAGCTGTTGATACTCCATCGTAGAAGAGATGGTCTGTGGGGTCTTGTAAATGAAAGAAAAGATATTGAATTGAGTTCTGAGCAAAATCGAGTAGAGACTGGTCGTTAGTGATTTCGTACAATTTAATTGCAGTCAAAGCAGATTCAGACGTGGATATGGAAGCGATATAATCTCCAGAAATCAGCCACTTAACTCCTCCATCCTGAGAAGTTTGACCCTTGATATTGTCCATAATGTCTTGGGCGGCCGAAAGGTATTTCTTTTCACCAGACTTTTTGTATGCCTCGATCAAAGCCCAGGCCACTTGGGAGTTATCATCGGTGTAAACATCGTTATTTTTAGCAGTAGAAGCCAGAAACCAATGCTGCAGATTTTGGTAATTGTCAATCAAACTATTTATAGCCTGGGACAAGTGATCCGGATCGGTGATGGCTCTAGTGGCAACAGCTGCCTCCCAGACTGAAGGGTATTTGAACCCTACTCCACAGCTTGGACCATTTCCATTCCATGCCTTCTTCAGGGAGTCCCAAAAGCTGGACCACGTCGTGTTTTCAGCTAAGGTGGCAGCAGAGGAAGTATCCAAATCATCTCTTTTTAACAATGGAAAGGCAGAGACGATACTCAAGAGTGGTATAAATGACAAATGAAGCAACACCATGGCGGTAGTTTTTTACTTTGGTTCAACCCGAGGAAATCATCGTGCTATTTATATACTGAGTTTTCATGGTAAAAGATAATGCTATCAAACTGTAAAGAATTCCGCTATTTTTCCGATATACGGTGGAATCAGGGGTGATGGCCGATAACTGCATAGATGTTTTGAAATTCGACAATCAACATCCCGATTAAGAACATTTTTGCTTCGATGACCATTCAAGTGATTTCTTGTCGTTTTACATATATGATCTCTGGTGTTTTCGTGCTTAGACGATTGTAATATCGCAAAATTGTGAATCAAAAGCAAGGCGATTTTGGCTGCGTGAATTTTGCATCAATTTTTCTATCAAGCTATAATAAGTTTTTTTGCAATTCTAGAACTGATTAATTTACTCGATTCAGACAATAATATTTACAGTAGCGAATGGTTGCAAGGGCAGAAATACGATAATAATAATCAAATCCTGATCCATATTAGTAATGATTTATTTAAAATTATGGCTGTATACTTCGCCGATTGACAAATTCGGTCGCTAATTAGCGAAATTTAATGTAAAGGGATATTTCGGACAAACCATAATTCAATAAATTTACGATACCTACGACAGTTTTTGATATTTAGAGACTTGTGCATAATCTATATTTAGAGATATGGACATAATCTATATTTTATGAGTAATGTAGAATAATAAGTATGCGTTGGTGTTGATGACTTCTTCCTGGGAAACAAGTGAGATGACACTATCATCAAATTTGAACCACTGGCCTTCTCCGTTTTTAACCATGACTATATAGTGACCGGTGTTCACTGATCCGATATGCGAAACCACAGTAAAGAGCTCATAGAGCTTGTTGCTGTCGATATAAGGATCATTGCCTTGATCATAGTCGGAGGTATATTTGCTCATATCTAAGAAAAGTGGCGTCTTTATGGGTGATTGAATCTTGGAAGAAGTGTCATTATTCAAATTATGTTCAAATCTCTTCAATTGAATTGATAATGCTGGAGGTAATTTTTTGATCTTCAATGATTTGATTGCTTTACTTTTATCATTGCAGAATCGACAAGTGTACATGACATCCAATTTTTCATCTTTGGTGAATAAATCGAGGCAATCGTACAAAGAAGCGGTTTCATTCTTATTCTTGGCCTTTAAATGATTGATTTCTAATGATAAATCAATCAATGGATCAATTGTTTTGGTGACTCCTTCACAATGTAAACATTTGATTGAACTTTCTAACTTGCCGGCAAATGTAGTGTGGGTGATACATTTGCAATTATTATCTTTATCGTCAGAGTCAATATCCATGAAGTCTTCACCACTGATTTTCTTCATGACTCGTTCATGATCCAGATGGAATTCATTCAAGAGAAATTGCCAAAATTCGTGTGCATCTTGTTCTTGAAAACCAGCTAATGATTTTTTCTTATACCAAGCAGTCATCAATAAATTTGTCATACCAAAACCTTCATGACTATTGGAAGTAAAAAATTCTTTGAATATGTGATCGATACTGCAAGTAATACATGCATTTGTTTCATCGATTGTGTTTCCTGTTTCAGCGTAATCCATGTTGCTTTCACAATTGAAAAAATGCAAGTCATTATTGAAAAATTGGTGTTTCAAAATCGGGTTATGAATAAAGCTCTGCAAGATACAACTCATGAAACAAGTAGAGCCGAGATTTACAAAACCTTTGAGTCCATTTACCGCATTTTTGGAAGGTGCCCTGTAGTTCATTTCATTCAACTCGGAGTCTTCAATAATCGACTCTTCGAAACGATCAGTTTTACCAGTAAGAACCTCAATTCTGATTCTTTCCAAGTCTGAGTTGTTAACATAATCTCCACACAGGAAGCAATATAACAATCCGGATGTAGCATCAATGGCAAAGACGTGTTGATTTGCCTTATAATGAGTGTAGGCGTGATTTGAATTGCTGAAACATCCAACGTGAGGGCATTGCAAACACACTAAATTGTGATAAAAATTATTTAATTTGCAATCTGTGCATTTCAAGCACTTCAATTTCAAATCCTTCAACTTTCCATTTCCCACAACCGAGCCATCTTTCTTCAGAGTGTAAAGTTTGTCGATGTAGTTGTCATTGGCAGTCACTGTTATACTTACTGCCTGTCTATAAGTGATGAGGACATTATCTTTAGCCTTTGAGTTCATGACGGCTTTAATATGGTTACATTGTTTGATATGGCCATAGTTATCAGGAGGAGGGGTTCTTTGCTTGAATTCAGATTCGAGACTTTGACCAGGAACGGACAAAGAAAATGAGTTACCATTGACAGGTTTGGACGGCGAGTAACCATTAACGGAGGTCCCCGGGACGGTTTTTCCTGTGACGGTTTTGCTCAGTGACATGGTGAGCACTTTCTAATGATGTGAAATGCAGAGATGCTGAGAAATTTTCATGAAATGCAAAGTTGGCGCTTTTAGTAATTGGCGCCTAATCAGTCACAGTGATTGAACGAGCAACTGAAGTTTTTAAGACGACAAGATTGGAGATTTGAGGATTTTGGGAAGGGGCAGAAGGTGAAAACTTCAGACGGAGTTCTCAAAAGAGTCCGAAAATGTTAAATTTTGCGTTAGTGACGACTTAAAATATAGGAGTGAAGTAAAAATGGATTTGTAAGAGGCAAAACCAAATCGAAATCAGATTTGAGTTGAGCAAACACTGAGAAATGATGCAGAACGATGAAAAATTGAATAAATGACGATGTGAACGATTATTCTCCTATGATACTATCTAAAAGTATTGATCCTATGTGAAAAGCTGTCGAACCCCTGGACGATGACTGGAAGGGTCTTTAAAGTGATGAGACTAAACTCTTCAAATCAGGTACAAATCTTTTGCGGAAAAAAATAGTGCTTGAAACACATGCTCGTACACCAAGTGAGTCAAGAGTAATCATTGGATCACAAAGCTTACCACTAGGATTTGGGGAAGAGCGGTCGTTTATAAAATTGACTTTTACTATTCAATCTTATACACGAATCGAGGGAAAAAGAGGAGTGAACTCCTTTATTAGAGGTAAAGCTCGGTCACTGGTATGTAATCTATGAATTGGTGTATATACATATATGTATTAGTCGTAAAAGTCGTCGTCTTCGTCGTCATTGGTATTGTATTTCCTGCTGGCGATAGACTTCTTCATGAATCTCAATTTATGTTCTTCCTCCAAATCTTCGTCTTGTTGGTTTATCACAAGTCTTTTATCGCTATCAGAGACGGCTTTGATATCGATCAAGATTTTTTCCACGTCTTTCAATTTTGTGTCGTTGCCTCCTAATTGAGTCAATGTGATGAGCTGTTTGACAACGTCCTTGTTATGATAGATCAAAATGGTTGGGCAATTGGACTCTGGATAGTTTTCAACGCATCGGTTCGCAGGGATATCGGTGAATTTAATTTCAGGGTACTTACTGGCCAAGTTGGTCAAAATAGAAGCAAGCAAGCGGCTCTGTAAGCTAGATTGTAAGGACATATGAAGTAAGACGAAAGTGTTATCTTGAGATGCCAAAGTTACTTCTTTTTCGTATTCAGGTTTAGTGATATTCTGGACGTAGCCAAACTTTTTACGTTCAGCTAGTGTTTTCAACTCTTGCATTCTCTTGTTCTTGTAGAAATTGAGGAAGTCTTCGTCTTCATCGTCTTCTAATTCGTCCAACTCATCCAAATCCTTTGATTCCAATCTGTTCTCATGCTGCTTACGAACAGCTTCTTCCAATGCTTCTTCCAATTCAGCTGTTGGAGAAGGGGGTTTTTCGGGGATGATTCCCTTTTCTCTTAAAATGTCATTCCATTCGGTATCTTCATTTGGATCCACTTCCACTGGGATCTTGAAATCGTTCATATTAGTTGACAGCGTCTTGGTTTTAAGTCGATTTTTTCATTTCTTCATCAATATGGCGGAATCGAGAAAAGTAGTGCGCCACATCAGACGTTAGCTGCGCAAGATGTATTACTGCAAAAACACATAGACGAAGATACCTATGTAGTTCTTGTAGACTCAGATCGAGGAATTGGATCAGGAATAGTGAATTGGCAAGCGTTCAATTAACTAAACTATCCTCAAGACAGACGCCGCAACGTATAGAATGGCAAAAGGAGCACGGTTGTACTTGAACAAGCTCAATGAACGGATCTACATGTGATAACAATAAATAGTATGTTATAGACCAGACAAACACAAATATGTACAGAGAAACAAAAGATTGAATTAATAAAACCATGGTGCAGTAAAGCCCGACAAAACAAATTTGAAACAATTGCTGCGATTTTTCTAAAAAAAACCGTCATTTTTCAGCCAATGAGCAAAGATGCATTGAATTTGATGGAGACGGTAATGCAATGACAAGGGGAATTAATTCAAAGATAAGTTTAATAAAGTTTTGATTTCATTCAGAGGATTGATCAGAAAGGCAATAATAAAGCAATTGAAGACTGATATAGGAACAAATTAGATAAATCAATGAATGTAGTTGAAGTTTTTTTTTTTCTAAAGATATGATGATGAAAAGTCTATTAGATATGCCAATGAATTGACTCAATTACTTACAAGCCTTAGCCAAGTAAGTGACCAAATCGTTTCTGTCCTTTGGTTTCTTTAAACCACCAAAGGCCATTTTAGTACCTGGAATGTACTTCTTTGGGTTTTCCAAGTAATCAGACATGGTTTGTTCGGTCCATTCAACACCCTTCTTCTTGTTAGCATCGGTGTAAGAGTAACCAGTAGCTTGACCGGATTTTCTACCAAAGACACCATTCAAATTTGGACCAACCTTGTGTGGACCACCCTTTTCAACGGTGTGACATTGCAAACATCTAGTTTTGAACAAGTTAGCACCTTTCTTTTCGGAACCTTTTTCGAATTTAGCTGGCATTATAAAATTTGTTAGAAGTTAAGAAATAAACAGAACTCTTTTTTTCCCTCAATTTTGGGCTAAACTTCAATATATATATGTTATACTAAAGTCAAACAAAATTCAAGCACCAAAAAGAAATTCGCTAGCATTTCTGAAAAATTTTAGCCAATAGCCCATATAATTGTTAACTACTTTATTCTTATTGGCTGATTCTCGTTGGTTATGTGCAGGTCATGATTCATTTCTTCCATTCAATCACAAATCTAAACAACTGGTCATTCGAATCTTCGTTTTTCGAATTGAGGGTATGGCATTTGCCATCGAAGCGGTATTCCACTTCTTCTCTGTGATTAGTGTTCTCACTTTCCAAATCCTAATTCCATTTTTTCAGTCTTAGCTTCTCTCGCTTGCTAGGTTAAAAGTGCGGTGCGGATGGTTCCGGTAGTTTCCGCAGCATGACTCGTGTCAGCCGTAGAAAAAACAGGGTTGCCTTGCTACAAGCTGGAATTGATTCATTCGTCGTGTATTTCAAGAATTAAATTTTAAAGGGTCGGGCCGGAGTGATGCACTTCATGTAGGTAACGGACAGGGTCGGTTTCAATATACATTTGCTGGAATAAATTAGTGATGGGTGATCACGGTGAAAAGCGCATCTCACCTCATTTTCGTTTGCAGCATTTATTGTTTGTGATTACTTCAGCACTGGTGTGCCGTTTTTGGCAGCCGGCACTTAATCGGCGTTAAGACATAGTTTGGATTCAAATGGATCATCTAGTCGCCCAAGGACTCAATAACCTAATGCCTTGATGGCTCGACTTCTCATAGAACTAACTCAATAATTCTTGTCTTCATGGACGTCACATGGAATACTCAATGACTCTTGTCTTCATGGAATACTCAATGGCTCTTGTCTTCATGGGCTTCGACTGGGACTTCGGCTGGGACTCCTCGAGAAACTTCCTTCGCTGCCACTTCGAGAATACTCACTGCTGCTACGAGAATAGTCACTGCCGCTTCTGCTGGAGCTCCTACCCCTTTCGGGTTGTGGCAACTTGTTCAACACGTCTCTCATTGTCTCCGTCAATGTTCCCAAGCCAATTGCAGTGAAAAAATTGATGGAAAATCGAATGTCCTCGGCGTCCTCCCATGTAACGTTGTCCACAGGAAATAAACCGAGAATTCGGGGCTTCACATAATCATCATTAACCATGCTCTTCACCGTTTGAATACCAACTTCCTCGATCATCTCTTGGAAAAAGAATTTGATGAACACACGGCTGGCGGAGTTGGAGTGCTCTTCCGTCAACCGTATCTCATCCCAACACTCTTCTAGGGGTAATCTATCACTGCCGAATAAATGGCCGAAGAACTTTCCAATGTTTCGGAGCTGGTTACTCTCAAATTGATGGATGCTCTCGTAGTATTTTTTAAACAACCTGGCAAATACAAGCTGCCATTTCTTCCCAAGATTACACATTCTCTCTCCTATGATTCCATAATACTTGGAATAAGTCTTCTCCTGCGAACAACATTTGATTATCATGTCCACCAAAACGTCATCGCTCTGTTTGTTATTGCTGTTGAGTCGTATCAATTTATGAACCGCTTCGTCTGACGACATACTCGACATCACCGTAAGGTAGATGGTTTTTTGATATCCAACAAGCTCTGAATCCGTCATGTCCTTGATCTCGCCAACCTCTGACTTGATCTCTTCAATAACTTCCTCCCCTGTATCTGTCTTTTCTTCGTCCTCTTCTTCCCCAAGAATTTCCTTTCTTATCTCATCGTACCTAGCCTCTTCCGCCTCGTAGTTTTCATCAAGCTGAAATACATTTAAATCCTTTTCTGTTTCTAGCTCTTCATTGAGCTCTATCAAATGCGTATACTGATCGTCAGTCTCAACTAAATCCAACTCGGCATCAATTATGGAGTAATTCCTAAACTTCCCTCTTTTCACCTTCAAAATCATTTCTATCGATGACTTGGTTCTGGGTGATAGAGATGAGTCCTCGTAAAGTAGTGTCCTCAATCTTTCGAAAACCATATTGCTAGCAAGCACTGAGCTTTGTGATAAATATTTCCCCGATGACTTTAATATCTCAATGCTTACGTCTATGCTGTCATTGGTAGGATGCTTGTCGAGACATAGTTGCAATATCTCTAATATGAGAATCTCATTGACGACTTTCTGATTGGTCAAACAGCATAAAAAGTAAAGTGTCTTTCTCACAATCACTTTGTTATTCTCGATAAAGTTCTTTTTGAATAATATCACGAGTCTCGAGACGAGTAAGAGCCCAAGATCGTTGAGTTTGGAATTTAGTATGCTCATTAAGCTGGCATACACTGGTGTCAATCGAGTGTTGCCAAGTTGCGTCTTCATGATACTTCTGACTAGAAGTCCTCTGCCTCGATCTAGATTATGACTAAATAGCTGAACTGCCACATCTTTGATATTTGATTCATCGCATCGTCTAATCTCAGCGTCTATACCTTTCTTGAGCTTTATCCAGTTAATTCTCTGTGTCTCCAAGGACATGGTCTTCGATGAAGGTAAATGAGGTGAATTAGAAATGGTATAATTTTGTATGAATTGAATGCAAAATACAAACGATTTGAATGCGAAAAATTACTTTGGTGATGAGCTTTCATCGTATCAAACACTTTTAAGAACACCAATACTCATGTCTAGCATTCTATTGGGAACTTTTCGATCCTTTCGAAGAAATCCCGTCTCCCGCGTGGCGCTACGCCTAGCACTGGGCAGGCCACATGGCAATGAGCCTTCTAAAAATACCTCTCACGTCAAAGCAAAGTTAGAGTACTTCATTTCGACGGGCCAGATCTTGAAAGACACTCCAGCTCAACGACAAAGAAAGTTTCAGCATATAAATAGAAAGGAGGCAAAGTCTGCCAATCTAGGTGGGTACACTCCTCAAAAAGCACTCTTGGTGTTGAGCTCTAGATATGATAACTCAATTCTACAGGCAGAGGGAGGGAACGCCATCAACGTTCAAAAACTTAGGGTTTCCGACCTCAACGTGGCGTCTGAGAAATCCATTGACATATTCAAAGCTATAATGAACGTGAAAAGAATAACGAAGAAACCTGTTGATCAAAAATTACTCTTATTCCTTCTAGGATCATCTCCCGAACAAATTAAAGATCCATATATTGTCACCCAAGATACCCTCAAGCTCTTGCAACGCGATGGTGATGCCACGAGAGCACTTCAACTAGCACGGATGGCAGCTGCCGATGCTGGCCAAGTGGCGATGAATTCCATTTTGCAATGGTTACTAGAAAGGGGTGACGTTAAAGGTGCATTGAAGTCCCTCAATGATCGCAAGAAATGGGGAATTCCCATAAACCAGCATACATACGTTCTCTTTTTCGATGGGTTGTCCAAATCTCAAGAATGGGGTGGCGTGAGCGATGACTTGGCTGAAAAATGCTTGGATATCTTTAAGACATTCTGGTCTGACTCCTCAGCATCACTCAAATCCGGTAAAAACCAGAAACTTCCAAACAAGAAATTGGTCCGTTGTGGTACTCAACACTTTTCCTCTTGTCTAAGTGTGTTGGTGAAAAATTTCTCCGATAATCAACATTATGCCTGGCACTTATTTGATTTGTTGGTTTCTGACGTTTCAAAAAAAGAGAAACTTGTTCACATCGAACCAGACAGTCAAACCTTCACTATATTGCTCAATGGAGTGAAGAAATTTCATCAGCATAAACAGCAGGAAATTCTCAAGAACTCGAAGGTCTCGTCAAGCGAGAAGACCTTCCTTTTGCTCGAAAACCAAAAGAATTTGATAGACACTACAACTCTCATCTTCAACAAAGTCATGAACGGGGCCACGCCTCCCCAGCCACCAACAAAAGAGGAAGCCGATTCCAACCCTGAATTGTTGATTCAGTACAAATCTAAAATTCAACGTCAACTTCTTGATATCGACCCGGTTTTGGCTGCGTCCTTCATCAGCTGCTTCATCAATAATTCAGCCGGTACCTCCATCAGTCCAAGCCTGGGATCTCATTATAAGTACTTGCAGCAGGGCTTACAATACTTGAGTGCATGGTGTCCTGAAGTGGAATCTATGAATCAATTCATGCAATGGTCCAATAATTCCTCTGATCTTTTTCAACCAAGTGCCTCGATCAAGAAACAAACCGATTCACGAATTTCGAAAGCTTTTCAAAACAAACAGTCTGAAGAGTCTTCAGCTGACCCTAAAACGTTCAAAGTCAAGGATAAATCCCTTCTCAATCCTCGAGTGACTTTCCCACCACCTGCTTCTTCAAAGAACAAGACCAGAGCTTTGTTCAGTGGGAAAGAAAAACGCCTCATCGACTTTTCCAGACCCCGATTTTCTGATATTCGTTTACAAGCGTTAGATAAGCAATTTTTTCTAACCAAAGGAAAACAGGGCCAAAAATTACCAGAGTCCAAGAAGTTGGAGATATCCAATCAAAAAGGGTTCAATAAGTTCTTGCTCATGGCTGCGCTTGATGGATATATTGGTTTGGGTAGAGATAAGGAGTTTTTGCTTGCAGTGTGGTATTCTTTGACCAAATGGGGAGGAATTTATGTCGGTAGGTCTGATATTTCTAGTGCAATCTCCAAATCTGGGGTTAGTGGTGGAATTTTACAGACCAATCAATTGGTAAAGTATATTGTTGAGGATGGAGAACAAGTTACCGAAGCTGTTTCTTTGCCTGACAAACATAAAGCAACGCAAGGTGCCGATCAAGACATTGTCGATATAATGCTTGTGGAGAACTTCATTTATAAGATTCACGAGAACTTTGATGGCAACGCACCACCCAGTAAACTTATAATTGAAATATTAACGTCAATTGTTAATCCCGAACTTAACGTAAAGGGAACAATACAAATAAGAGACAAAACCATCAATATTGTCTTTTCGGTTCTCATGAAGGAGCTCCACCATTTCAATGACGTCAATTACAACCTAGGAGTTATTCTGCGGAAACTGAAAGGAATACCGAACAACACTCCGAAGAAGTCAATCACGAAGGGGCAGCTTACATCGGTATTACAGTCCATGACTAGGTTTATGGATTTACTTATGGTTCATGACAGAAACACCTACAAAGGAAACAAGAAGTTCATCCTATCCAATTATTATGTGGACCTGTACAACAGGTTTATAGAGAGGGTATACGACACTACAGTTCTCGAAGTGGAACCAGGTACGAAAGATGAGGCCTCCATTCACATGAGCATCTTGCGATCAGGAATTTTGCTCTACAGGCCCAAAGCGTTAGTGGATCCTCGTGAGAAATTAGTTTTCGCAGCTCCAATTTTGCAGTCAATGAAGACAGTTTATAATATGTTGAAAAATCGTGATGACTTGAGCAAAAACGAAACAAAACTCATGCTCAACCTCAGAAGCATATTTCAATTGGACTCATCCACTCCTGAAGGTTTGGAAAAACTTCAATCCCATGCAAGGAACATATACCTTGCAACTGATAGAATCTTGTATATATCTTAAATTCACGCCCGTACACATGGTTACCTCCAAATCATTTTACAACTTCATTACATTTCGTTGATATTGGCTGGTGGCAAAAATAAATTAGCAAATGACTGGAACTTTAATTGTGGTGGATAATCCACTCGAGTACGATTATTCTGAGTTATTTTCAGAGGTGTTGAAGTTGTCTGATTCCCTAATATGTGTTGATGTTTTAGTGCAAACCAAAATCACGGACTCTGACGAGTTGAATGTGACCCTAGCAATGTTATACAGCAAATTAAGAGCATTAGCCACTCATTTTGGTTACGGATATGCTTTTGAGATTGAAGTGTTTGTCAATTCGTCACTACCAGAACGTGTTACGAAAAGATGGAACAGAATATACCATATTGAAAGTGAACCAATCAAGCTCAACTTTCAAGTGGAGAACGAACCAATTACCATCGGAAACGTTTTTCCTTTAGCCCACCACACTCTGATTAAGCAGTACGACCATTCGGCCGTTTTTCAGCAGTATAATACTTCGGCTGTAGGTGGTACTTTTGATCATTTGCATGATGCTCATAAGATCCTCTTGACTATGAGTGCCTTCCTTACTCGAAATCGAATGATTGTGGGGATAACTGGTCCCAAGCTACTCGAAAACAAAAAGTTCAGCGAAGTGTTGGAAACTTACGAATACAGACAGCATAAAGTCATCGAATTCATCAAAAATCATATGTCTCCATCAACCAGATTTGAAATCTATAAAATCAATGATGTGTGTGGACCCACAGGCTATATAAAGGAGATTGACACTCTTATTGTAAGTCACGAATCTTCTAAGGGTGCTGGATTCGTCAACAATTACAGGAATGAAAATGGATTTGATAAATTGGACGTTATTAGCATAAAGGTCATAGGATCTGATGACAGCTCTAAGGATAATAATTGGGAAGGCAAATTAAGCTCAACCGATATAAGGGAAATTGAAGCCAGAAAACTCAACGCTAAGTAATGACACTACTCTTCACGATTTATAGATTGATGTGTATATAATTGATGGAAAAGAAACTTCATATGTAGATTTACTTGATAGAAATACCTCTGTCGAATGGGTTTATACGACGAGTCGTTCTGTCTGGATGATCCAATGCCAATGATACGGATGTATCAAACTTAGCTACTTCTTCGAAGAGATTGATATCAGCATCTTCTTGGTCAATGTAGCGTCCTTCAGAGTTGTTATCAGCCAAAGCAAACTTGACTTTACTAAAAGCTTGAGAGCCCAACCCCAATTTATTCCTCAATCTTTCCTTGGTCTCTTCGAATGACTCGTTAGGGTAAAGGGCAAAGACAAATGGTACGCCATGGAGCACATTACTGCTTTTATAGAAGTGGAATACTGGGATGATATTCAATTGTTTCGAATACTTTTGTGCTTTCAAGAAATCATCCTTAGCAACCTCATCTTCAATCTCCTCAGGATCAGTTGGGCGGTCGACATATCTTCTGATCAAATCATATTTAGTTAATATTTCAACATCAGCTGGAAATATACCAGCATACAAGTCATACTGATCATTAAGTGTTTCAATTTTCCTATCGAACTTGATGAATTCACCATACTTGTGATCTTTACCGGCCCAAAGTAAAACATTGTTCAATTTCTTCTCTGGAATCTTTAGTTTGTTCGAAAGTTTTTGAATTATATCACCTGCATTACCGGTCTTTGGCATTAAAAAATCAAAAAGTTGAAATTGAACAACACTGTTAAGCCAATGAATTTTTATCGATTTCATATTTTCATATTCCTTCAATGTAATGCTGAGAATTTCATATTCGAAATTGGTAATGGAGGATACAGACACAGTCTTAGGAAAAAATTGTGACAAGATATGTGTTGATTTCAATGGATATCTCACACCTTGGTTATTAACAATAAAGATTTTCAAGTAAGCAGGGTCAACATCGCCAATCTTTCTTGCGAGTTCAGCAGCTAAATCCTGGTATGAATACTGAGTTGAGATCCAAACGTCAAACGATTTACTGTTCTCTTTTGCTAACTCAATTTCCTTGACCTCTTGGGCAGTTTGGCCTTCATCGTTATTTGCACCATCAGTTTTGCCATCGTCATCTTCAGCAACAAAGTCACTGTCTTCATCTTCGACGTCAAACTTGAATGGTTTGACCCTAATATGCAGCCTTGTCAACAAGAACTTATAATAATCCTTGACATTTGAAAATTTCTTGCCTATGGTAGCATTCTCGACGTCAGCAACTTGAACAACTAGAATATCACCATTGCTAAGTTCATTCTTTTCGAACGTAGAAGTCATATCGATGTTTTCAATTTTCAATTGGGATAATTCTTCAAAAAGCTGCAAAGGTGTCTCTTCTTTGAACCCCAAAAGCTTATTGAGTGGTTTGATCAAAGACTCGATGGTATCATTTTTTGATACGATGGCATATGTTAACCCTCTCACCTCATTTGTGGTGATATCGAAGTACTTAAGGAAAATTTGAAGATGTGAAGAACCTTGGTCAACAGAGGTGAATTTGAATGGACTTGAAACAGTGTTAATTGGGGGTTTGCTGTAGGCATTGAGTTTTTCAATAGTCCTATCGAAGGAGAAATTTTCTGGTGAAATTTCTTCAATCTTATCAGAATTTAATTCATTTACATGTGTCAACTCTTTGTTGATTTCTTCAACGAAGAACACCATCTCGTCATATTTCCTGTTGAAGAACTTTTGGTATATTTCATTCACCGTCAAATTTTGGTACTGCTTTGAAATAGGTACATCAGTCCTGTTTGTATGATTGTTTCTATGGTTAACCAAAACCAATCTGAAAGGATACACAGAGAGATCTTCCTCTGCTTCAGCTTTATCAACATCAATGGTTTCGTCAACTTCTTCATCGGTCTTCTTAAACTCTTGTTTGGTCTCTTCGAGTAATTTCTCATCTTTCGGAGAATTGAGGTAACCCATCTTCTTAGCAACCTGTTCATATAACGCTGAAAATGAATCTTCCTTCTTTACTTTGAGTTGAAAGGGGAAACTTTGTTTGTTGAAAATGTCCTCGTCATAAAACTTAATGATGGTGGGATCTGGGTAACAATCGAATCCATTGAAATAATTGAAGTTATCGACCGTGAAAATTTTGACATTATTGTAGTGAAGGGCCTCTTGTCTCATTTTTTCAATTTTTTCCACTTCATCCTTCTCGTCTTGAATCAGTTGTGGAATATGTGCTGGAACGAAGGAGTCAATTTTCGTATTATCTGATGGTAGAATTGTCTCCAATTCGGATTCACGATAGTAGACCAACATGTACGCAGAAGTAACTCTACGGGTCATGTAGTCGTTCTGTTCTGCTCTTGTCATTTTGGTCAACTCATCAGTTGATAACTCATTAGCACCAAAGTTCTCTTCGAAAACCTGAGATTTGGTTGCCCTCCAAACCTTATCGTCATCAAATCTTAACCAAGAATCGTCTTGAGCAGAAGGCTTTATCATTGTATAGTAGTGACCATTCGAAATAGTACCTTGGTGAACTAAAACACCATGCAACTTGTAGTTCCAGTCTTGATTTTTAATTTCTTTGGGTAAGTCTTCATCTAGATATGGTTTCAAATCAATTTTGTCAGGAAATTCAAACAAGTCATCTATCTTGACTAAATCATCAACCATGAAATCATATTCGAATCTTTTCAATTGCAAATGAAGCACTGGAGGATAAGATTCAAAAACCACGCCTTTTTTAGCGTCCTGGTAACCGTAGTCATCCCCGGCCTGGTATTTATTCTCTCCTTCCAACATTTCGATTTCAATATAGTTTTTAAATGCCTGCTCTAAATTTCGGAAGCCTTTAACATTCAACTGAATATCCCAAAAATCTTCAACTCTCGATGATTCATAAGGAACATTCACACATTTGATGTAAGATTTCATTTTACCAACAAATATATCATTCAAGTAATTTTCGATTTTGGTACCTTTCATTGCAGTTTCTAATTTATCCATCAAAATACGGTTCAATTCTTGAACATCATGTTGAGTGAAAGCTTCGCTGGAATCCCATCCGAAAGACTTCGTGAGTTCAAGAGTATTTACTGCATCATCCGAACAGGTCAAAGAATAGAATATTCTTTGTAATGCCAATGGTACAGCTTTGTTAGAAGATGCATTATTGTCCACTTTGTTATCCGTTGGAATTTGGTACACCAATTTTCTGAAAACCTTTGTGGTGAAATAAGATTGTAATAATGAATTCAAATAGCAAGTAGCACCTTGATTACCTAAACCGACATATCCTGTGCTTTTCTTTGAGTCATAGTCAATGAAATTATGCCATAAGACACCGGTCGACGAGTCATCAATAACTTTTACATAACCAGTTATGTTCAATTGATTATTTTCCAACATTGGGTATTTCTTCCCTCTTTGAGGAGAGCTTAACTGCATAATGTCGACAAAAGAAGAGAAACCCCAATCAGTCTCGTTTTTATTGAATCTATGACTTGACCCCGATGCAATATGAACTTCAGGATGATTTGGATTCCAAATATCAAGGGCAAATTGAGCACAAACGTACCAATCGTCATCAATTTTACCTGTTTCGGGATCAGGTAATGGATGTGGCTCCATATAAATTGAAAGTAAGTTATTGTTGTTGCCTTTGGGGAAGAGCAACACATTCCACTCGAATCCACCACAAGTGAAAGTTGGACCTCTGACTTTTTCAGCCCTCAAGCCGGACCAATTTTTTATCTCCCAAACATTGTGACTCTCTGCAGCCACTGGATAGTCTGGTATGGGTTTCATAAGCTTTTCTGCACTCGCCTTGAAGTCATCTGCTAATGGGAGGCCGTTAGTAGGACTTTTTTTAGTGTCATTAGCCAGATCAACATCAATAATATCTTCATCATCCGAGTCGTCGTCATAATCTTCAGGATCAATATTAGAAGAAATATTCAATGCATTGCTTTGCTCATTTAAAGCGGAGTCAGAAACATGCAATACTTCATATTCATCATCTATCTCGATAGCATCTTGAGTTTGATCGAGATTTTGCTTCTTGGATGACAAATCATGATTAGTTGTGGTGTTATCCGATATGGAAGGAACTGTCATTTTATGATCGAAACTATTCTCCTTATCTTCCAGATTGGGCTCTGAGATCATATTATTGAAGCCTCTTTTAGAACCTGCTAATGTGTCAATTGCTTGATCGGATGGAAGTGGCACTTTGAAAGATGAAGGAAGTTAAAATGGGGGAATGACACAGTTCAGTGACAGCCAATGTTGAAATGATGGAACAAACCAATTAAAGATACCAATTCAATTGATCAATTAGCACTTAAGATTATTGACTAACTTAAAACTGATTATCAACTTTTAAGCAATTAGAATTAAATTGAATCAGGGGTCGCTTGTAAGAATGAAAACTTGTGCGACTATGATGTGATGGCAACAACTGAAAATGTGAAAGACTATTGATTACGAGTTGAAATAAGTCCTTTCAATTATTCTCCAGTAGGATGTAGCAACAAGTTAGAAGCAGTGAAGTACTATTTGTTAATTACTAGTTTGATTGTAGTCCAAAACGGATGATGTCAAATCAGATGTTTGGGTGTTTGTGCTCGTCACGTGTTGATGATCAATACTTATGTATGACGCTTAGGTAAGCGGTGGCTGCAAACAATAAAACCATATTATAAGATGGTGTGATGAGTGAAGACGGTTGTACTGATGGATGAGCCAATGTATCTATTTGCTTTCAAGAATTTGATCTCAATAAATCCGTAACAGATGTAAGATCCACATACGTTAAGAAACCACCGAATTTGAGGTGGTATTTGAGCGAGATTGCTCCAATAAGAGCAACTCTTCAGAGAAAAGGAATTTATGCTTCTAGGACAACAAAACTAATACTTAACAGTCAAATATGTTGGACAATACTTAACAGTCTAATATGTTGGACACATTCTTCATAAAACGGAGCGACTACTTTCTCATGCCTACTCGACGTTTTGGCGAGGTAGTACATTTGAATTTCATTAGTGGGTACCTTGTGGGCTCTATTCTTCGTCAGTCTTAGTTGAAGTTGAAACTCTTTCACGTCTAGCTTGTGAGTAGGTAGTGTGCCGTACTGATCATAGCGAGACGACAATCGCCGGAATTAGCCATCGCAGCAAGAATGTTTCAGCTCATCCAGATGTTACATCTCGGGAATGTTGGGGTTGCAACGGTTTTGAGTATGTCAGAGATCGATGTTCATGCACAAATTAGTATCACACCGACGTCATGGTATATATGTGCAGAAATGATGAGTTTCAAAGACTCGCTAAGCCCAAAGTTACATTTCGAAGTCAATTTGGAGTAGAAGAGGAATTTCACAACCAGAGCTACAAAAGTACCTGTCGGTCCGATCAACCATCCCTCTTACTCTTTGTTCCCGATTAAGGGATATTATAGTTTACGGGATGGTGCTCATCGAGTACTTTAGAGTTTTGAAGGTTCTGAAACTACGCATAATATCTGGGCTGTCGGTTTAACTACCCAGGTATAGGGTTATTGGTTTTCTTTTGCACGATCGGCAAAGAAAAAATCTATTCAAGACCAAAGAATAAGTAAACTGCACGCAAACGCTGTAAGTCAGATGATCTTACGGTGCGTAAGGGTAGAATCAGATACCTTAAAAAAAATTATTTTCACTTTCCTTTTGGGATAAGTAATTGAAGAGGTGGGCTGCGAAGAAATAAGACTCAAGACATAACACAACTTCTTTATTCCGATTTGCCCAACTCTAAACTTTTAAGGTTAGGTAATGGGCAGATAAAAAAGCAATTTTCCAGTTTTTTTTTTTTTTTTGCATCTGATTATATTTTCCGAAGTTACAATAGTCAGATACGTAAGAGAAGATCGTATACAGCGTGGGAGCTATTAACACTGTATACAGTTGAGAAACAGCAGCATCAATCGTAAACTTATTGACATCATTGAAAATCAGTTGGATAAAGCAGCTAGATCCTGAATCGGCCAAGCAAACACATAGTACCAAGATTATTTCGAAGAAAATTTACCTCATTCGCATCTTTACTAGACATCTTGCAAGATTTAAAACGACTAGTGCTTCAATTACATCACGTAGTGGTTACCGTTGCAACTGCGTGCCTAGCACGAGTGCCTAATGTAAAAAAATTTTCTATGCTAATGACAGGTTGAGTCGAAATTGTCGGGACTTCATTAAGCAATCACATCACTCAAAGGGGTAAGTATCACAAAATCGGATATTCGACCAATTTCTGAACTCCTTCAATAATAGGACCAAAGCCAATTCTCGCAGATGTGTCGATCAAGTGTTCTCTGGAATTATTTGGGGTGATTATTACTCATACCGAGCCATTTCAAGCCACAAAACATGTTTTATCGTTGTATTGGGTTCTTGTGACCTTTTTGAAACCATGAATTCCATAGTAGTACTGAATATTGCAGTAATTGTATATTGGTCTAGACTCTCCTGCATGAAGTTCCCCGGCAATTCCTTTTCCTATTAAAACATAAACAATGCGAATTTGAAAAAATGTAAACATTTTTTTCAGTAAAAAGGGAGGCATTTTTTCCTCACTGCGAATCTCGCTCGGTTGCCTCGTTTGTTGTTTTTTTATATACTTTTAAGAATCCTTTTTCCAAAAAACTTTTGATTTTTTCTTTTCGATACTATCAGCTTTTAAGGTATTTCTACAGTCATTCCTTCTATCTCCCTAGATCATACCAACTTTAGTCTGTCGTTCATTTAATAATGTTGTTCAAATCTCTCGTTAAGGCTTCTATGCTTGCCGGTGCCATTGCCGCTCCTTTACAACACCAACACCATCAACACGAAGAAAAGAGAGCCGTCAAAGTTGTTACTCAAACTTCTGTTGTTGTTGTCACTTTAGGTTCTGGTGAAACTTCCACTATTGCTGCTCCTGCTGCCACTGAAGCTGCCACTGAAGCTCAACCAACTTCTGCTTCTTCTTCTGACGATGACGAATCTTCTTCCTCCTCTTCTTCTGGCTCTGACTCTTCATCCTCTTCCGTCTCTTCTGGCTCTGCTTCCGGTGGTAACGGTATCACTTACTCCCCATACTCTGACGATGGTGGATGTAAATCTTCCTCTCAAATTTCTTCCGAAATTAAGCAATTAAGCTCTTACGATATCATCAGATTGTACGGTGTTGACTGTGACCAAGTCTCTGCTGTTATGTCTGCTAAGAGCTCCAACCAAAAGATCTTCGCTGGTATTTACGATGTTGCCAACATCCAAGATAGTGTTGACACTTTAAGCAAGGCTGTTGAAGCTAACGGTGGTTGGGATGAAGTCCACACCGTGTCTGTCGGTAACGAATTGGTTAACTCTGGTGAAGCTACTGTTTCCCAAGTTAAGGGTTACGTCTCTACCGCTAGATCTGCTTTGAAATCCGCTGGTTACTCTGGTAATGTTGTCGCTGTTGACACTTTCATTGCTACCATCAACAACCCAGACTTGTGTGAAGTTGGTGACTACCACGCTATTAACGCTCACGCTTTCTTCGATGGTGGTGTTGCCGCCGATGGTGCTGGTGACTGGGTCTTGCAACAAATCGAAAGAGTTGCTTCCGCCTGTGGTGGTAGCAAGAAGGTTTTCGTTACTGAAACCGGTTGGCCATCCAAGGGTGACACCAACGGTAAGGCTGTCCCATCCAAGCAAAACCAAGACTCCGCCGTCAAGTCCATTGTTTCTTCTTGTGGTAACGATGCTATTTTGTTCACTGCTTTCAACGACTTGTGGAAGGCTGACGGTTCTTACAACGCCGAAAAATACTGGGGTATCTTATCTAACTAAGAAACTCGGTTTTGACTCTTTTCTTATGTATTAGTAAATATCTTTTTACTTCTCTCTATCTCTAACTCTTTATACCGAATGTTATACCACTTGTTTTAAAAATACCTTTCCAAGTAAAATTTATGTTTTTTTTCTACCAATTTCAAATTGTTGATGGTAAATTTAACAATAAATGACTATAATTTTAGTCTACTTTAGTTGATTCAATAGTTCCTAGTCTATTATGAGTTGAATTTCTTGTCCATATTCGGCCGGGCAATTTTCCAATAATAAGTGTCGTGTCATAATTGGTTCGCGTTCATATTGTTTAAGTTTAAATTTTATTGCGAAAAAAGCTTGATGGGTTATGGGCTCCGTTGATTACTTCATCGAGTTAAACTACGAGAACTTTGTTAGCGAAAAGAACAGTGTTCCTAGGATAAGAATTCAGTCTGATTAGAAGAACAACTATATAAATGTTGAAGATATTAATCGTGGATTCCGTTAATTGTACTGAAACACTGTTAGTCTGAGCATATATATGGATGCTGTTAGTGTTTGTTTGTTTAGGTGTTAGGCGCGGAAGCTACGAATTCACATCGATGCCGAGCCTTGCTAGATTTACTGTAATCAAAGAAGTACGAGGTGTAATTAAATGATAATCCATTAGAAAACAATAAACAATAATTTACAATATATAGAAAAACACGGTGTTAACGAGGACATGGAGACGAACGGAACAGGTCAACGTCAATAAAATACGAAGCACTAATTCAACAATAAAAGAACAATAAATATCTTAAAGTCAACAAAGCTTACCAAAGCTCGTTAGCTTTTAAAAATTCGACTCTTTCCTCCACAGTTCGCTCACCGTGAATTGGAATCAAACTTTCCGTCTCGTTCTTTCTCAATAAGGCATCTTGTTGTGGGGTCCATACACCTTTTCTCCCTTCACCGGCAACAATGTTGAATAATTCATCATCTGAGATATCAACTCCTGTGGTTTTCAAATTATTCAAGATGTGCTTCACGGTTTTGTATAAACGATTACCATTGCCAGAGGTACAGATAAACAAATGGCGCACCAATCTGGGTTTGATACCGAGTTTGGAAAAAGCATCATATATGATTTCTTCATCTTCTAAACCATCGATACTTTTGATTACTTTAACGATAAGTGGACCCACTTCCTTCGATTTGAGTTTGAGGAAGTCAGCAGTGACAATGTCGTCGATGGTGAATCCTTTAGTTAAAAATTCGTAATTACCAGATTGTGATGATAATTTTGATCTTTTGATTTGTTTGGTATCTTCAGCGTCTTCATCATGTTCTTCTTCTTCATCTCTTTCTCTTTCTCTTCTCTTTCTTTGCTCTTCAGCTTTAGAGTCCACTTCCTTTAATGCTTCATCAATGTTGGAACTTTTAACTTCTCCGATTTCTTCATCCAAAGCACCACCATGTTCCTCAGCGGTGGCCTGCTGAAGAAGACTGAAGTTTTCGGCCTCGGCATCATCGGCAGCAGTAACGACATTCTCACGAGCATCTCTTTTTCTATTCTTTCTTCTAGTTAAATTCTTCATTGCTTCAGGTTCTCTGTTATTGTTGACAGCATCTTGGTAATCACGAATGTATTTTTGAACACCATACGCACGAGCAAACTTTCTAAATCTGTCTCTCCAAGATGGAGAAGAGTGATTGGGATTGGCATGCGCAAAATCATTGAAGAAAGAGATACCCACAGACAATAATTTCTCATCGAAAAATCCATCAGCATCACGTTTAGTAAATTTCTCATTATCATTAGTAGCCAAGGCATGCTGCATGACTTTAGTACATAACATGTAATCTTCTTCAGCACTGAATCTGTTTTTCAAAGTGTTAGGAACATCAACCAAGGAGACTCGAATTTTTTGTCCATGTTCATCAAGAACCAAGTTGCCTTGGTCGTCAGTCTTGTATACCCAGTCGATTTTTGGTAATAGGTGAACTCTGCATCGACTTCTAACTGAGTGTCCAGTGTGACCTTTCAATTCTGGAGTGTTGGCCAAATCGTCGTAAAATTTGTGACTTGTTCTGTAACGAGGCCTTAATCTGACTTGTTCAATAATAAATGCATCTTTTTCGTCATTGAACTTGGATGTCTTTTTACGAGGTTGTGGAGGGGATCTTTGGTATGAGCCATCAGCAGCAGTGAAGTAGCCGGGAGGATTGGTGTCTTGTTGTAAGCTACTGGCAAAAGCATCAGCTTGAGCCACGGCAGCAGCAGCGGTATCTTCACCAGTGTCCAATGCTTTTCTCTTTCTGTCAATGTGGTTGGCATAGGTGGCCAAATTAGCAAGAGTCTGAGCGCCAATGGAATCATCAATGAAAGCAGGAGAGTAGGAGATATCTTCAAGATTTCCAGTACTAATCTTAATTAGCATATCCCTTTCTCTGGCATCAACTTTTGATTCATCATCAACAACGTAACCTCCATTGCTGATAATTTTATTTCTGTACTCACCAATGGCCGGATCGTCAGAACGAATGCTAAACATCATTGGTTGTCCACTAACATCAGTGAACAACTTGGACTCAGTCTTTTGAGCAGGTCTTGAGAATTTTGGGGATACCATCTCGAGAAATTAATAGCAAAACAAGTCTTTAGTTTTCTGCCACTTTACTATCACAATATCGGTAAGAAGTAGTTCGACAACCTCAAATTAATCAATCAACTGTGGTTTTGCAACTGTTTGTATTAGTGCAAAATAAACAAAAGGAAGCTCTGGATGTTTTGCAAAACAAAGGTTTGGATGTTTTAATTAAAGGTGTTTTTGGGTTTTTGTTGTGGTTGTTGGATTTTTGAAGGAGCAAAATGATTGGGTGTTATTTTCTGAAAAGTCACCCTTTTCCGTGATTATTGTGCGGTACACGTCCTCACCTGTTTTATTACAAGAAAAATCTCGCTTCTTGCATTGTTGTGTGTTCACGCCCAAAAATATAGTATTTTCTAATATCCCTGGTAATCCTGAAGGGGTTCCTTGTTTAAGGTTTGTTCGGCTTGTGTTTAACTTTTAGTTTGAAAATTTGTTTGAGGTCTATGAAATTTTTATTCGGCTTACGTTTCAGACTTTTTTGTGGTCTGTTTCACTTTTTCGCAAAATTGCAGCCAAACAGTAAGTGGTCATTTTAAAAAAACTATAAATGTATTATACAAGTGGTTCATAAGAATACTCTAGCTCTATGAGCAGGGCACGCTATGGACCTGTTCACGGTATGCAATTGTAGTGCCTTTTTTAGTGGTTACCCATTGCTTCCAGATTATCATTGCAGAAAGCCAATCACCTTTATCACAGCCACTGTCTAAGCCTTTGGCATACTTTTTGAGGTTAAGCCCTCTTCTGGCATCATGACCGTAGTAAACGACTTTCGATTGGTCCTGTGCCAAGGCTTTTTGCTTCTTGTTCCATATTTTGGACCACGATACCGCATTTGGATCGGTAGGATCATCGGTACTCTGATTAAATGAAGGCCCAAGCAATGATCTCATTTCAAGACACTCTTGTGGATTTTGGTCTTGTAAATTCGTCCCCAAATCCCATCTCAATCCAGCATGCACAGCAACGCCCTCTGTCGAATGTACTCCTCCACCAACGGCATAGTTATCATTCTTATCAACTTTGTGTAAGGGAACTGGCCCAAGGCTCTTTATCACCGCACAGTTGTTGATAAACTCAACGTGATGGGGTTGTAGTTTCTTGGCCAACAAGTACTCGGGGTCATCGTTGAATGAGTTCTTGCGAATAGATCTGGATGCAAATGCTTCATCGGTACGATTATCGACGAAAATTGGGGTTTGTAGACCATGAAACTGAGCATAGTTGTTGAGAACGTTGTATTCATGATTTCCCAAAATGCAATCGATGTTGTGCTTGATCAAATAATCAAGAACTTTCAACGAGTCAGGGCCTTTGGTGATAAAGTCCCCGAGAACCAATAAATGATCGGTCTTGTTGTGAAAATTAATCTTTTTCAATAATGCTTTGAACTCTTTGTGGTGACCATGGACGTCACCAACCAAAATGAGACGTTCAACTTGCCTTGACGACAGTTCCAGAGTGTTCAAGATTTGTTCTTCTTCATCCTCCCCTTCCAAGAGAATGTTTTCAATGTCATAGCCCTCGGCTTCCATGCCCAAACGCCTCACTCTATCGCCCGTAATTGGGACCAATGTCGACTTCAAGTTGTCTACCTTGATGACGCCTTCAATATCTCTGGCTTCTGGAATGAAGGTGTTTGGAAGGTAGAATGCAAATAAATATATGAGTCCTCCTGCTAATAATACCCCAAACAAACTTAATGTATATTTGACGCCAGGAGACATTTCCCATTCTTCTTCTTCGTAGTATTCCAACTGTTCTTCTTCATCCCCGGATTTTGCGCCGTTTATCAATGGCGTACTCTCACCAATCATTTCGTCTCGGAATAGCGCTATAACTCTTTAGGAAATTCAAACAGTCAATAGTTTTGTGATTCTAGAGAAATTCCTCTATTCAATAAAGAAAAAAGACTTTAAATTTTCGAGTTTAAACGAGTATTTACATCTTTAGAAGTTATATCTTCGCGAAGTCATCGTTAAAATATGCCACACGTGCTAACCCGTACACGTTGGTAATGATTGCAAAATTTAGGTAGATACACAGATAAGAGTTACATAAATCCATTCCCCCATAACTATAAAAACGAACAAAACCGAAAATTCAGTTCAACCACCACCAGCACCTTCAGGTCTTGGACCCTCTTTTTGCACAATGTATTTCTTGCTTAAAAGCTGTCTCAAGTCTGGGCTGATTTTTATAATCCCATGATCACCAGAGGCATGCTCCAGGGATTGTTCAGGCTCGTATACATCTTCGGCCAATCTTCTGTTGGAATTCTCTCTGTCGATAATATCTATCATTCTTCTGAATCTCAAGAATAACAACTCGCTTCTCACCAATAAATCATTGAGGTTCATTTTCATCGATAAGTCATTCATGTACTTCAACACCTCATCGAAACGGCGCAAATTCTGTTTGATAATCCTTTCGTTGGCACTGAGTATCGCAATTGAAAAAAACAAATGGAATTGTCCGCTGTATAGATCTGTCCATAAAACTTCCCATAATCTCAAAACTTGGTCCCATTCAAATTCACGTTTAAACCACACCAACAACAATCTGAAAAAAAAGAAGAAATCATTAGACTCACATATTTCAAGATGCTTGAATAGGTCCGGCAACATAAATTGAACTAATCCATTCAATGTCACCATTTGTCTCTTCATACCTGATTGGTCTCTGACGAAATTGGTTTCCATTCGGTCCATAAACTTAGTAAATGCCCAAAAGGTAAGATTTTCGTCTTTTAGAGTGACATAAAGTGGTGATAACAAGTCGGTCATTCCCTGTATATACCCTAGATTTTCGTTGTATTCGTTATAAGTCAAAAGAATCTCCCTCATCTTGAATAAATGGGGGTTCCTGATGTTTGCCACATCAAACTCATCATCTTCTTCATCTTCATCGGGGGTCTCGGGCTCTGAGTCTGAAGTGTGAGAAACGGGGATGGGTTTGGTGTTTTTAAAAATGTCCAACTGGCGATCAGTCCTGTTAATATCTTTTTCAATTCTATGTTTTTGGTCTTTCCAGAAGTCAGTATTTCTCTTATCTTCATCTGCCATCCATTTGAGTTTTAATTCATCATATGCTGTGGTGTAACTTGATTTTAATGCCGCTCTTTCTTCTTTGGAAGAATCCCATGGGTAAACGCCTAATAAGAATAGCCAAGCCTCTTGTCTAATTTCGCTCGACAATCCACCATGGAATATACGACTCTTGACTTCATTCACTGTTAAACTTAGCCGGCCGGAATGATCAAAGAAGCCGTTCCACTCAGTTTTTCCAATTGCTTTGCGTCTGGATGAGTTACTGATCTCTTCAGGTGTCAAAATGTTTGGATTGGTCGAATTGAGACCCAATTCATTGTTAATCTTACTGTAAAGCTCTTCATCTAGGGAAAATTCTTTTTGTGCCTGTTCTGCTTCCTCTTTCACTTGAGCAGCCCATTTAGCCAAATAAACCCTAGCACTGTCGAACTCATCACTAATCCTCTTAACTTCGTTTTTCCCAATCAATTGTTTAACTTGTGGAGGTGCCTTTTCCTCAATCACATCAACCACTTGATTTTTAGCCTTAGCACCAAAAGTTGCAACTGTTTCTAAGACTTTCCATTTGGCAGTGGCAATGAATTTATTAACGTCGGGTAATTTGAAGTTCTCCAAAGCGTTTTTTGGTGGTTCAGGTCTCTTGCTTTTCCAAGGAGCAAAATTTCGTAAGTCATTTGATTCAGGGTTAAGGAGATAAACTGAAGGTTCTAAAGTAGATTTTTCAATATTGATAAATTTTCCTAACGCTTCAATGAAGTCTTTTCCACCCCAGTAGAGTTCGCCATCTTCGCCGAAAGTCTCAAACTTCAGATTCATTGCTTTCTGGCGCTTTGCACTGGATGGTGACTCCTCGTCGTGGAAGAACACAATAGGGAGTTTTTCACCATCTTTAGTATGAATCACGAAAGAGCCAGACCAAAAACCAAAACTTGGTTTTCTCATTTGAATGGAGTATATGAAACCAAGAGGCAAGCTGAAATTATAGCCTGATAAGGTCGAAACTGGAGGTTTAGAGACCACATTGAGTCTTCTATGAGAAGTGGGTCTTCTATCACCATCTAATGAGCTGAACAAATCATCATCCATGTCAACGGCATTGAAAACTTTCAAGTCTTCAGGGCTCAACTGACTTTCTGGTGTAAATGACATCAATATATCTTTGGAAGTGCTGGTATTGGGATCATGTCTTGTCAAGGATAAGAAACCAGCGATGTTATCCCTTTTGGAAGTTGTGGGGTGAAGGTAAACTTTTGACTTAGCAAAAACCAACTCCACATCATTTGATGATAGAACTTGGGAAGACATCATAGCAGAATTCTGTTGACTCTTCAACAACACTCCTGATGGTTGTCAATAGAAGATAAGTATATCGATAGAGAAGTTGTTTCAAAAAGGGATATTGCCTTCGCACCCTTAAATCGAAATATCAGACATATGACCTCACATAGCCGTGTGAAAAAATTGTGACTACTCAGAAATTCCAAAAATACGTATTCATGTCTATATTACATATATACACCTAAAGGTACAAGGATCCAGCGGACACAATATCTCTGTGGACCAATTCAGTTGCTTTTTCCATTTTTTCTTCTAATTCAGAATTACCGATGGTTTTAGCAGCCACGATCATTTGTTTGATCATTTCTTCTAATCTTTTAAACATTCTGATTAATGAACCTTCATAAACATCGGTCATCTTACAGATTTGAGTAAATGTGGCACCTTTACACCAAGCGAAAGTGACTTCCATCAACTCAGGGCGGAAACTTTCAATGTATTCTTTCTCAACGATTTCAATTTTGCACTCTTTACTTATTTTGGCAATTCTGGAAGCCATTTCTTGCATGGATTTCAATGGTTCAGAAAGTTCCGGCTTCAATCTTGGGACCTCTTTGGCTCTTTCTTGGAACACGAAACATGAAAGAAGAGATGCACATTGTTCAGGAGTTAAATCATTGAAAGTACCGTTGAAAATCAATTCGGTAAGTAAGAGTTCATCACCCGTACTGATTTCACAAGCAACTCTACCTTTCAATTCGATAATATCTTCTTGAGTAGTGAATCCCAATCTTCTCAAAACTCTTTTCTTATGACGTAAATCGTCCAATTGAATCACAGCTTGGGCCTCTAAGATTTTGTCTCTCAATTGCTTGATCTTATCTTCAATCTCAACTTTCTTAGCATATTGTTCGTAAGATTCTTTCAACATCACACTATCATGAATAGGATTATTGGTGATTTTATCTTCAAGAACTGAAATCTTCTTCAATAAAAGTTTAAAATCTGGATCGTCGATCTTCATACTCTTAACAGGGTCCATGATTGGGATTCCGTCGGGTAATTTTTTTGGCAAATCTTTCATGGTTGTCAACAAGGTTCTCTTTGCTCCACTGCTCTTAATATCTTCTGGTACTTTCAATCTGACGCTACTAATTTTTTCAATCGAATCTAATGTGATTGGAATGTATTCGGCCCTTGATTTTTCTCCCTCTTTTGATGGTCTGATACCATCTGGTAATAAAGGATTGAATGGTTTGATCAAGTTGACCGGCGAATCAACAAACATAGTGTATACGAAAACGTTCACGATATACGACTCATGATCAGTGAATTCTTGACTTGGATTTCTCTTGTTAGTCCTTTTGTTGAAAGATGTGACCATACCCCAACCATAATCCAATTCACCAATCTTCACTTTAATAACACGACCTGGCTGTAAGAATGGAACGATATGACCTGGATGAGTAATAACTTTACGAAGGTCGTTGTGGTAAACGCCCAACTGTTTCTTCAAATCATGGTATTCTTTGACATTGAATTCATCTTCAATTTTAACTGAATTGGCCTCCAAAGTCAAGTCTTGAAGTTGCTTCTCCATTAGAGGAACGGATGATGCATTTTGAAATTGGAAAAATGAACTCTCCAACATAAATTCGGGAGAGATACCTTCAACTCTCATCAAATTCAAAATCATATTATAGCCCAAGTGAAAGGCAGAATCCAATCTATCAGCTTGGCCTTTAACCATTCCCTTAGCGACTTGCGGTTCCATTTTTTCATCGATCATCATGATGACAATACCACGATCATCAAGGCCTCTACGTCCAGCTCTACCAGACATTTGAATATATTCACCACCAGAAACCCAACGGAAACCTTTACCATCCCATTTTCTAACGGATGTGAAAACAACAGTTTTAGCTGGCATATTAAGACCAATAGAGAAAGTCTCAGTTGCAAACAAAACTTTGAGTAAACCTTCTTGGAATAGAATTTCAATGATTTCTTTCAAAATTGGTAATAAACCGGAGTGGTGAATACCAATACCCCTTCTCAATAGAGGTAAGATATTTTTGATTTGAGGTAATTCCTTATCAGCTTCAGGTAACAAACTGATTGCGTTATTGAAAATTTTAGTTAATGCTTCTCTTTCATCGTCGGTATTAAAGTCTAACTTGGACATTTTCAAAGCCAAAGACTCGCAGTCTCTCTTGGAGAAAGAGAAAACAATGACTGGGTTGTATCTCTTCATGTAGATCATTTTAACAATTTTGTAAATATCGGATTTACCATCACCTGCGTTACCACCTTTGTAAGTTTGGCCCTTCTTACCCTTTGACTTATCAGCCAGAGAAGGATCATCACCACTTCCATCACTGATGGAAGCCATTGCCTTTTGGAAATTTTCTTCTCTGAAAAGTCCCTTTTCATCAACCACCAAATGGATACCATCCCCAGCCGCTGGGAATAAGTAATGTTGTAAAGGAGTAGGACGGAAGTCGGTGTAAACAACGTGACAAGGTTGAACATGGATTTTAACGATCCACTCAGCGAATTCCATGGCGTTAGGAATGGTGGCGGAAAGGAACACATAGTGAACTTTATCTGGAAGCAAAATGATGGTTTCTTCCCAAACGACACCACGAGACTTATCTCTCATGTAATGGACTTCGTCGAAAATGACCCAAGCCACTTCTCGCATCACTTCAGAACCTCTGTACAACATTGATCGCAAAATCTCGGTGGTCATGACCAAACAGCCGGCATCTGGATTGATGGTAACATCACCAGTCATCAAACCGACATCGCCAAACTCAGCCAAGAGCTCTCTGTATTTCTGGTTACTCAAGGCCTTGATGGGGGAAGTATAAATGACACGCTGCTTTTCACGAAGAGATTGAGCGATGGCGTACTCTGCCACCACCGTCTTACCTGCTGAGGTGTGAGCGGACACGAGAACGGATTCATTTCTATCAATACATGAAATGGCGGTGTCTTGAAACGGGTCCAACACGAACGGGTATGTTCTAGCCTCATTAGTACGCTTGTGGTTGGAAATGGGCTCGTAAGGAAAATCTGGAGGAATGGCCACCTGATGACGAACTTGATGGCGTAATTGCAACTGGCCCTTTCCCTCGGTTTTCTCTGTTGGTGCCATGAGTCCATCAGAAGCTGACACTTCTCTGGAAGCCTCGATCTCGACAGAGTCGAACACCACTGGATTTATTTCTTTCTTCTTTGTATCTTGAGTTTTTGAAGGTTTAGACGTTTTTTTGGTGGTTTGAGCATTTTCGGGCTCTGGTTCTTCGGAAACATGACGTTTTTTCGTGGGTTCCTTGGCAGCTGGCTCTTCTTGTGATGGCACGTCTGGCACCTGTGTAGGTGCTTCGTTGAAAACGTCGAAAAGGTCGTCGCCATCCATTTTAGCCTGTGAAGAAGATGTATAAATAAGTTCTGAGTTTTGAGTTTTTAGATGTGAGATGAGGAAGATGTGAAAATTATATGAGAGCGGTCGGTGCGCATAACCATATATTGATAATCAATTTTCCAACTCCATTTTATCACTTCAAGGAGTTTCATTGGGGGACAGTTGGAAAGCAAGATTGAAGGAGGATTACAAAGAGTTTCAGTGAGTTATAAACTCTTTTCTTGGAGAAAAAAGTCAATTCTTGATGAAATGTGTTAAATTCGATGGAGACGAATACAATTTATACTAGGTGATTGACATATAAATTGGAATTGTTTAAATTGAGTCAATGTGGTGGGATTCGTCTACCGTACTACTAATGAGGTTTCATGGGAATCTTCAGTTGATTCCGTCTATAAATGCATTAAAATCTTCAACGGATATAAGTATGTAAAAATGAGAACCAATAATGAAGAAGTCTTCATTTGGGCAAGTAATGAAGTATACTATGTGTTGATTTGATTTCGGGAAGTTTCTGGCACTTTGATGGCCAATATAAGCTAATTGGTTAGCCGAGGAGTTCCAAGTTTGTCTCCTTGTGCTTTAGAGCCTTGAGAGTTCTCCATTTCTCTCGATCATATTCTCCTATAACTGCCAGAGGAACTGAGCTTACACGAGACCTGTCGGAGCTAGGTGCTGTCTCCAAATCCCAGAAATCGATTGGATCCGGCACTGGGGGTAAGGCAATTTTGTCTTGCTCGGCCCACTTGCTCATCAAGTCTGTTCCAAATTGGACTGGCAGCTGGTCTGTAAGTCGGCCTCCAGGGCCAACGCTTGGAGATTTGCTGGGGGATTTTCGAAGAACTGACTTGAACGACTTCCTAGGAGATGTCGAGCGTGACAGCACCGCCAGACTTACCAGGTTGGTGTGATGATGGTGGTTCATATCCATAGATGGTCTTTTCTTCTTGAAAATATTGCTGAGCCGCTTAGGACTGTCGAGTAACTTCCTTATTGGCAGACCAGGAGCTTGTACGGCAACTTCGGTGGTACCAAGTGTATCCTCCAGAGAGAGAAGCAGGCCATGGTGACTATGAAGCTGGGGCCCAGTTGCAGAATCGGAATTCTTGGTTGCTGAGCTTCTGCTCAGAACTTGACGGAACGTATGCAAAGAAGGTGCACTGAAAGACCTGTTCAGGGCACTAAATGACCTCATGTCACTGAGATCACTAATACTGTCGATATTGTCTGTTCTGTGATCAACAGGGGGGAGGAGAAATCCTTTATTTTCACTCACCAATCGATTCATACCCGGTACTGATAGATTTGCACCCAGTCTACTACGCTGGATTTTCCACTTGATTTCATTATCATTCCAATCTTGTAAAGAGATATGGTTGAAAGTCATTGCCTTTTCCTTGGGTTGCCATGTTTGGTTGGGCACTGGCATTGGTTCTAATCCTTCGAGTGTTTGGTGGTAGTTTTCTATACTTTGTCTCTTTCTTTTCTTAACAGCTATCTGTTCGCTCACGATTTCATTATTATGAATAATTGCTGTTGTTTGGTCGAAATCCCGAAATTGGTCTTCGTCAATGGAATCTTGTAAATCTTTACTAAGTGGTATGGCAATGGAAAAATCCAGATCATCTTCCTTGCACTCTTTCCCTTCTTGGCTGGTTACTTCACCTACTGGTGTAAGACTGCTAAAAACCTTGGAATCCCTGGGTGGTGTTCCATGAAACATGATTCTTTCCTGGGGTATTGGCTCCTTGAAATGTTCGTTGCGCTGATCGAAGATTGGTGAATTTAGTTTTTGTTCTAATTCTTCTTGTTGTCTTTTAATTTCAAGAATGGGACTTTCCCCTTTCTTCAAAACTGATGGTAAAAGGTTTTCATTCACATTCAGTAGAAAAGCTTTCTCGTCATGAATGGATTTCCATCTCTGTTCCCTTCTTTTTGTCTTCTTGCTGTTATCGCTTATGTAGCTGACAGATTTCGATCTTTTTATTCCAGATGATGATAGTGTTTGGTTGAAAGCTGGCTTCTCTTCCACATTGGTAAGATGACTATGAATATTGTTGTCGGAATTACAGTTGGAATTGATGAGTGACACCCTTCTGGTTCTATTGAGGGAGTCTGTCAGCTTCAAGTGGGATTGGTCTGTGATTATTGTTGAAAGAGAATACTTGGACTGATTGTTAATGATCTTCAGGTTACTCATTCTGCTATTAAAGCCATTCAAGCTTGTTGAAGATTTGGTGTTATATTGGGTACTCAAGGTAGCAGGACTCGCGTTGGATTGTAACGAAGAAGAAGAGTTGGTGATTTTATCTCTCAAGTCATGGAATCGAGAGAGAGAATTGGGACTCCTCAAATTCCATAAAGTTGGAGCACTTCTTGAGTATTTGAGATCGGGGTAATTTGAATGAGCTAAAACCAAATCTTTTGGTTTTCTGATTCCATCATCTGTCAATCTACTTGATGACCCGAAAAAACCAATGAAGGTGTTTTTTCTGGATCTAGATAATGGCAGATCTAAAGGACTTTCCGAACTTGGGTCTTCCTCTGCCAAATCCTTTGTAAGTTTGGGTTCCATCCAATTCAAATTGTCATTGAGATATTCGTGATTATTCGACTCGTACTGGAGGTCCATTGAAGATTTGATGATGTACTCTAGGTTATCTTCAAAATCGTTACCAATTTTCTTGGGACTGGAAAGTAGAGGAGAAGGGTCTGACACTGGGAAAGCATTAATCGGGAATTTTTCCACTGGACGATCTTGATCTTGAAGGGTATCTTCTGAGAGTTTAGTTATGCTAGGTTCGTGATGACGATTTATGGACTGTGACTCAAGATCAGAATTGACATTTAAGTCCTCGATTTCCTCATAGTGATATAATTGGTATGCAAAGAGAGATAAGGAAGCACCTATAAGAATGCAAGAGATGATGAAAAGGGTAGCACAAACTATGCAAATGGTGTATTGAGAATCAACCGTTTTCTTGGATTGGATCAAATCAATGATCACCATTATCCCTGTTACCACAGAGAATGCAGATGGGGCGACAGGCAAACAGCATATTAGTTTGGATCTCATAAAGAGTGATGGAATATAGCTTGCAGCTGTAAGGTAGCCAGCTACGGCAAATAGTAGCTGTATTATGGAATGGCTGGAAATGTACAACACCACCGTCAAAGACGCTACCAGCACACAGAGGCATATTATGGAGAAATGCAACAATGCTTGAATCATTGTAACAAGCATGGAGCTGTAGTTAGCGGTGTTATACCAAAGGGTATTGGAATTGGAATGATGCTAGAGAAGAAGTACGTTGGCAAGGATTGAAAATCAAAAATTCGATGGCCGTTTCCAAACAATCCAACTACATATACCCTTCACCACTATGCAACCCCGATTACAATAACCGCCATTTTGTCGAAGATTCTGAAATAATTATGAAATTAACGATATAATATGTAAACAAATTTTGCAGTGTTTTTTTTTGCGCCCAAAAAGGAAAAGGTCCCAATTCCATTTTGGGATTTGTATGTGTTTGAGATGAGGAAAGAGCAATGGAATTGAGCCATATGATTTCAATTGCTTGAGACGATTCAAATGTAATACAGTGGAATTTGTTGGCTAAGAGTTTTTTCCTGGCTGGATTAGGAAGATTTTGTGGATATTCGTCGCATCCCAAATCAAATACTTTATAAGTGCAAGTTAAAATTATGGTGAGCTTTCGTCTAATCTCGTCTGTAGTATTGTTTGGGGAATCAACAATAGTGATCCGTGAAAGAAAACAAGGGGATGTTCTAGAAATATGGAATTAGACTTTCTTCTATATGCGTGCTCGTATTTACCAGCGTCTAAGGTCACAGCTGGGAAGGCATTCCCCTTACCTATGCATGACTAGCCGGGTAATTGTTATGTTATGGGTAACAATTGATTTTAAGAATTGAGCTGGCATTTAGGCTGATAACTAGACGAGTCCTAGTCATCCGCCTTGACTTCAATGGTCCAGACGAAGACCTAATCGTGTTATCCAGTGTTTCAATTGATTCTATTACGGGTAGAAACAAGTCACATACACTTGAACCTCTAGTCAGTATGTGTCTCGTCTTGAACATCGTATCTTCACGGGTGTCTTCAAAGTCCCATGGGTCTCTTGATAGCCTCACCTCGTTGAAATTATACCAATATTCATTCCCTACCATCAAAACTGTTTTCCATTTTCAGCTCTCACCGGGATCTTTTTTTTTGCAACTTCACCCAAAATTTCGCAAGATACTATGTGATAATTTCTGGTATAAGTCAATGGTATTGGGAGTTCTACAAAGCTCAACTTTCGAGATTCATTCCATATCTAAACATACTTAAAATTTGTAATCACCAGAGATCCATCTGTTGAGCATCTCAACAGCATTTTCGGGCTGATCGTATGGAACCATGTGACCACCACCAAAGACCCTCAAGAAAGTGAAGTGCTTGTAATTCTTGACTTCACCAGCTGCCTGCTTATTGACAGACCAAGTCTTGATTTTAGATTGTTCGAAATCCTCTTGGTGAGACCATGGCAATCTATCGGTCCAAGCTTGGTTACCTAACCAGTTGCAGATGAAATCTTTGTCACCGGCGTACACAAGAACTGGAAGTTCCTCTTCCAATAAGTCAATTACAGCCTTATGATATGGCTTCATCCAGTCACCGGCCAATAAAAAGTTTCTGTTGACATCAAAGTTACAACCTTCATAGTTGTCAACTTCAGCCCCCAAAGCTTCCTTAACTTCTGGTAAGTTCAAGTAATCGGAAATTGGGTCCAAGCCTTTGTAACAAAGAGGGGTATCATCACACATAGCACGAATATCATAAACATTTCTACCGGTTTCTTGGTAAGGACGAAGTTGAGCGTTGTTACAGTAGATAGAAGCTGGAAGACAGGTCCAGACAGAGTTACTGTCATAACAAGATTGAATCAATGATTTACATCTTGGAATGGAATCGTTCATAGCTTCACATTGTTCTGGTTCCAAAACAGATGGTTCGCCACCTTTACCACAAGCCATTGGTTCGTATTTTTCATATTGGGTCAATGGGTCAGTTAAACCATTACCAATCAAAACAGAAGTTAAGTTGAAAGAGCGATCTTCATGCTTTAAAATTTCCGAGGCGAAAACTGGAATATAGTGACCAGCGTAAGATTCACCAGCAATGTGGAATGGTAAGTCTTTGTATTCTGGGAATTGCTTGTAGAACAACTCCAAGAATGCATAAACGTCTTTACCGGCTGCAACGGTATTGGAGACAGATTGAGAGGAGTAAGAGTAGCCAACATTGATAGGTTGGTCCAAGAAAATGACGTTAGCGTTGTTATTCCAACTATGAGGGTTGTGAATTGGCTTCAAGTCTTCACCAATAGAAGCAGGCCCTAATTCGAAGAACAAACCGGTCAAAGATGAACAGCCTGGACCACCATTCAACCATAAGACAACAGGGTCATTCTTTGGGTCATTTCTAGATTCGAAGAAGTAGAAGAAGAAGTGCTTGTCTTCATCTTCGATATCGACATAACCACTGTATTGTTTCACTTTATCAATTCCCAAACTCTTTGGGGTCTTCTTGACTCTCAATTGATGGTTTGGGTGTTTCGAGTCGGTGACATGGAAGTCAAAGGCAGACATGGCCTTGTCGGTGAATTTCTTAGGTGCCGACATGAATTCCATCGAGCTGATAGTTTCCGGGAATTTTGCCATCATCTCAGTCCACAAGTTCTTGGTTTCTTCAGGAATGTATTCTGCAGGGTTTTGCAAGTAGCTAGAGATAGAACCTAAAACATCGCCGCTGGAAAAATCGATTTTCTCAACGGCGTGGTGGTATTGGGAGGTAAGTCTGTCCAAACTAAATCCCAATCTATGTTGGGCACTATCAACGTAAGATTTAAAAGGGTTAGGAATAGTCAATGCATCAACAGATGCAGCAACTAACGCAGCCGAAGCTAAAGTATTAGAGATTCTCATAGCAAAGACTGTTTGTTAATCAGTGTTCAATTGAGAAGAATAGTTGTATTTATACTTTCTGGTTATCTATTTGCACAAAGGGGTTAGCAATATGTATGACTTGCTTAGGTAATCATTCCTGGCCGCTCAATCCCAAAATGGATAGTATGGAGCCGTTCTGGGAAAAGGTTTGTGCCAGGTGTACGTGTGTCTCCGTAGAAAACATTATTAAGGACCGTATATATATATATGGGGATTTTCAGCAAGCTCAAGTCGGCATCGAACGACGGAGGGCTAGAGTTCTCAAAGAGGGACATTCGTGTGAAGAGGTTGGGAGAAGGAATTTCCGGATACGTTGATTTGTACCGGCTGAAAAAGCACCAAGAAGTGGTATATGTGGTGAAGACTTATCATTGCAAGGAGAACTATGAGACGAAACTGGAATATAAGGAGAGAGTTTTACACGAATATCGCGTGCTTCATGAGCTACATCACACCAATTTCATTGACGTATACAAGTACGAAGTTTCGCTAGATGGGTGTACTATCAAGGTATTTATGCCCGCTTGTTCAGTGGATTTATATGCATTACTCCGATCAAGGGCCGGGAAGAAGGTCAAACCACAGGAGCACCTCTGCTTCTGGAAACAGCTCTGCAATGGCATTGAATATCTCCATGACACCAAAAACATGTGTCATCGGGATATTAAACTCGACAATTTGGTGGTGGACCTCAGTACTGGGCGGTTGAAAATTATTGATTTAGCTACTTGCTTTGAGTACCCTTCCAAAGAAAAAGAAGACCACAGAAACAAGTCCGTGGGAATTGTAGGTTCTGATCGTTACATTCTGCCCGAATCCATCGAGCAGATATCATACGATGGCAAAAAGAGTGATATATGGTCAGTGGGAATCGTTCTCTATTACCAGTGGAATTTGCTGTTTCCTTGGAAATCTGCCCGGATGTCTGACGAAAAATACGTTGCGTTCAAAGGCAAGTCACCCCATGAGGTCGATTACCAACATATTCCCGATCTTCCTGAACCCATCTTTAACGAGCAACACTTAGAAATTGGCATAGGGTCCGTGCTTCGCTACCTTCCTCGCCATTCCATCGCCATCACGAGCCAGATATTTCAAATTGATCCCGAAAAACGTTGCCTGATTCGGGATTTTATGAACAACGACTGGTTTGTAGGTATCCCTTACTGTGATAGCACTCACTCGTGTGGTTTTGATCACGTTCAGCACTTCGAGCCCTTGTAAATACCCTATACTGATGAACTTTCTATCATTTGCACCCATCCGACTTTGTACTACAATCTCAACAGCCAATTAAAATGCATAAATTCTGTGAGCTGTTAAATGCTCAAAAACAGGTGGACTTCATGTATATAGACATAGACGACTATTGACTGACGAATTCGATCATGGATGCTTTCTACCATGTATAAGCAATCATATAGACCTTTTCCCATTTAAAATCGCCAAATGCAGCATCAACAGGGACCCCACATCGCTTGTGACTCTGGATTGACTCCGTTCTGACCCGGTTCTGACTCCGACTCCGACCATGTATCGGCTATATACCCGAGGGTAATTTTCCCTCGTAAATGCTCTCTTTAAGTATGGTTTAGTCACGTGTGATGCCCTCGGAATTGTTTTTTCCTCTGCGGAAAACTGTTCTTCGTTGAAAATGTGTCATAGCTCTACGAGAAATACATTCAGTAAATACTTGTTTTTCTTAAGGTTATTCATTACAACATGCTTTCCAACACTTTAAGAACTTTACGGCATCAATCCAAGAGATTGCCAGTGTCTTCTGTGTCCAATTACAGAAGAACCTACGCTTTGTCTGCCACTGCCCAAAATTTGATCTCCAAATCTGTGCAAGAAGTTGACCCAGAAATGGCCGATATCTTGAAACAAGAACAAGATAGACAAAGAAACTCCATCACTTTGATCCCTTCTGAAAATTTCACTTCGAAAGCCGTCATGGACTTGTTGGGTTCTGCTATGCAAAATAAGTACTCTGAAGGTTACCCAGGTGAAAGATACTATGGAGGTAATGAGATCATCGATAAGGCTGAATCTTTGTGTCAAAAGAGAGCTTTGGAAGCTTTCCAATTGAACCCAGAAGAATGGGGGGTTAATGTCCAACCATTATCCGGTGCGCCTGCTAACTTGTATGCTTACTCTGCTATTTTAGAAGTTGGTGATAGAATTATGGGTTTGGATTTGCCTCATGGTGGTCACTTGTCCCATGGTTACCAAACACCAACTACCAAGATCTCTTACATCTCTAAATATTTTCAAACCATGCCTTACAGATTGAATGAATCTACTGGCTTGATCGATTACGATACTTTGGAAGCTAACGCTATCTTGTTCAGACCTAAGGTCATCGTTGCCGGTGCTTCTGCTTACTCCAGAGTTGTGGATTACAAAAGAATGAAGCAAATCGCTGACAAAGTTGGTGCCTATTTGTTATCCGACATGGCTCATATCTCTGGTTTGGTCTCTGCTGGTGTCACTGATTCTCCATTCCCATACTCTGACATCGTCACCACCACCACCCACAAATCTTTAAGAGGACCAAGAGGTGCCATGATTTTCTTCAGAAAAGGTATCAGAAAGGTTACCAAGAAGGGCAAGGAAATTCCCTACGATTTGGAAAGAAAAATCAACTTCTCTGTTTTTCCAGCCCATCAAGGTGGTCCACATAACCACACCATTTCTGCTTTGGCGGTTGCTTTGAAACAAACTGCCGCTCCAGAATACAAGGAATATCAGCAAAATGTCGTTGAAAACGCTAAGAAGTTCGCTGAAGCTTTAGAGAAAAACGGTTTCCAATTAGTCTCCGGTGGTACTGACACTCACTTGATTTTGGTTGACTTAAGATCCAAAAAGATCGATGGTGCAAGAGTTGAAGCTGTCTTAGAAAGAGCCAACATTGCTGCCAACAAAAATACTGTTCCTGGTGACAAGTCCGCTTTGTTTCCATCTGGTTTGAGAGTTGGTACCCCAGCTATGACTACCAGAGGTTTCGGTCCTGAAGAGTTCGCTAAGGTTGCCGATTATTTCCAAAGGGCCGTTGATATTTCCATTGCTTTGAAGACCAAAGAAGAAGGATCCGTTGCTAAAGAATTATTAGCTAGCTTCAAGAAATTGGCTGATGAAAGTGAAGAGGTCAAAAAATTGAACCAAGAAGTCAGTGAGTGGGCTTCTACTTTCCCAGTCCCTGGTGATTTGTAATTTTTTCCCCAATATACAATAATATTTATGTATTGTTACTTTTGTAGTTAATTTTCATAAGTGTGTTTTGCAACCTCGAAAATATTCTGAATTTTTCAGTCGCATAAACGAATACGATTTTATTCACATTCTTTATAAAAACTAATATTCGTCATGGAAAATACGCCTCCCATTGAGCTTCAGGTAAAGCAGGAGATAGCAACTGGTGAACCAGAGGTCGTCCCACAGGTTGATGCTACCAAAATAAAGCAAGAGTTCATAGAACAAGATGAAAATACAGATGATACCGCTTCTTCGAGACTTCGTTCAAAAGATAAATCAGAGCCTTTAGAAGAAGTTCAAAGAGGACCCACTGCATCTCAGTTAAAGCAGCAACAATATAATGTGATTGTTCCCTCGAGATTGAAACCTGTGCCTTTTAAAGAACTGGATTTGTTTAAAAAAGGTCCCGCTGAACCTCAAAAATTTCTTGCGAGTGAAGCAAAAGACATCAAGTTCTACCAGACAGATGATAATCCATTGAATAGAAGAGGCTATAAGTACAAACCTTGCCAGCCTAATCCACTTTTCAAGTCCAATTTATATTCCACCACTGACCTTCCCCCTTACAAGGTAAGAACCAGTTACTTTGATCGAGCTGGTGGGATTTTGTTCAATGAAGATATGAATACGGTGACAACAGCTCAAGGTTGGAGATCTGTCAGATCAAATGTTCCAATACGAGAAGGAAAATACTACATGGAATTTAATATTATCAATGCTAACAACAAGGATACTAAAGGACATGTTAGGCTCGGAATTGGTAGAAAAGAAGCTAGTTTGGAGGCCCCAATTGGTTTTGATGGGTATGGATATGGACTCAGAGATGTAAATGGACAGAAGATGACTTTGAGTAGACCTAAAGAGTTTATGTCTCTATCTCCAGAAGGAGGTGTTGGCTTTACCAGTGGTGATGTTATTGGGTTCTTGGTTGATTTGCCTGATATGGAGACTCATAAAAAGGCAGTGGAGGAGTTTTTAGAAAAGAGGAAGGAACAATTAAAACATAATGATAACGACCAAGAAACACGGAAAAAAAGGAAAATTAAAAGACTGGCTACTGCTCTATCTAGTGTTGATGATGCTAAATTAAATTTATTTGATAATATTGTTCGTGATCAAATACCTATCAAGTATAGGAATTCTCTTTATTACGAACAGTTCGAATATACTCCAACTAAGCAAATGGATCATTTATTGAATCCTGTCACCGTATTTGGTGAGAAGGCAATTTTGGAAGAGAAAAATAAGTTGTTACACTCAGCTCAAAACCTACCCATTATGCCCAACTCGAAAATTATTGTATTCAAAAACGGTAAGGAGATAGGTACTATGTTTGAAGACATGTACTCATTTTTACCTGCCAAATTTGAAGATGACCAGCTTGACGAGACCGTGGTAAACACTAAGCAACAACTGAATGCAGCATATAGGAATACTGACGATGGAACTTTGGGTTATTATCCCATATTGTCGGTGTTCCTGGAAGGTATAGTGGGATTGAATCCGGGTCCTGACTTTAAATTTCCACCAATTTCAAAGGTTAAACCCTTGAGCGATAGATATCATGAAAGAGTGGTGGAAGAATGGCTTTGGGATATCGTGGATGAGGTAGAAGTAAGATATCTTGATAGTTTTGATGTGGATGCTTAATAAAATCATTTCATTATTCTTCTGTAGATGTATCTCGGTGAATAGAAGACGCTTGTACGCCAATCCTCTTGATTCTGTCTTCTGATAAGTCCATATCGGTCTCATTAGATTGTCTTTTGAAAATATCCAAGCACTTATTGTGGAAGTCAAATGCACAAGGTGAGGCTTCAGCTCGGTAACCCATAGTGACTATCTGATGGCATACTTTACACTGAAGTATTTTGCCATTAAGGTCATCCTCTTTATAGTAGCCATACGTCTCTACCAAGTAAGTCTTGAGTTCACTTAATGATCTTATCGATAAAACTAGACGGGACTCATGGGTTTTCTCCAACCACCCATCATCGATCAACTTCGAAACAAAATTCGAAGCGTCTTTGAGTGGTCTGTTTAAGGTATTGTGTATGATTTGCTCCGCATTATTAGACCCCACTGAGAAGTTCAATCCGTTGTCCACGATTTCTTCAATGATACTTTTAATAGCCTCGATCTCTGCCGGCGAGTAAGGAGTGCTTCCCTTGATGGGTTCGTCTTGCTTTGTACTGATGAAGATGTAGTATGGCTCACCGTTTATCTGACTATTGAATTGGTCCACCTTGAATGCAAACTTGTCAATTTTGGTGTTGATGAGAGAGATGTAGTTCTTCAAAATGGACTCCGGTTTCTCTTCATCTAATTCCTGATCAAACTCTTTGAGTAGGATGGACAATTTCCTAAGTAGAGATGACTGGCTCACACTCCTTACAGATAAAAGGTATGTCAAGAGTACTTGGTGAATTTCTGAGTAACCTGAAAATTCAGACTCCATCATGGGCTTCGAAGAGGAGGTTTAGTGGTGATTTTTTATTAACGCGTACTGAAGTGGGCAAGTTTTTATGACCAGCAAAAATTCAAGAAGCTCAATGTAAAAAATATTGCAAGCTCTCCTCCAGAACATGGTGAATATCGTATAAGTAGTGACATATATCAGTTTCGTGGAGAACTGGAATTTTTGGCGGGAGAAGTATGTAATTTTGACAAAAGTATCTTTTTCTGACTTTTTGCAATTTGACCCCAAAATTCATGTAAAAGATTTCTGAGAAAATTCACTAAATCCACAAATTGCAACCAATTGCAAAAAATCTACAAAACAATAATTTGGATAAAAATCACCAGATTAATCCCAGACGCTGACAAAGATTTCCAGAATGAAATTTTCAGTAATATTAAGTCTATTGAATTATGTCATGTCCCACTCCGAAGATCGTATTAGGTCCTACTCAGAGGATTTGAACCCATGCAATCCACTTAAAGACAAGCAATGCTTTCGGAGAAACCCAGCATTGTCAACGGAACTATATGAGACTCTCCAGACACCGCCCAAACAATTCTATTCAGCTACATGTCCACGAGGAGCAAGCTACACTGCAGAGGGGCTCAAATTGTCTATAAATAAGCGGTTTGATAACCCCAGCATCCAATCGAGCTCTTACATCTTGTACGGGCGCGCTGAAGCCGAAATCAAGGGTGCCCGGGGAAGTGGAATAATATCTTCGTTCTACTTGCAAAGTGACGACTTGGATGAGATTGATATTGTGGAGATTTTTGGTGGAAATGACTACACGGTACAGTCTAACTTCTTCATCAAAGGAAATGTTTCCAACTACGACAGGGGTGATTATCATCAGCTAGGGAATTCTCCCCTTGATGGATTTCACAAGTACGCTATTGAATGGCGACCCGACCTGGTTTCCTGGAGTATAGATGGACAAGTGGTTAGAACTCTTCTCAAAAGCAACCCGTACGGGATACCTGATTCACCAATGCAGGTGAAACTCCTGCTTTGGGCAGGTGGTGACCCTGGAAATGCCAAAGGGACCATTGACTGGGCAGGAGGACTCAGTCTGTACGATAAAAACCAGCTTCCCTACGAGATGAAAATACGAAATTTGAAGCTAACCGACTTTTCCAGGGCTGTAGAATACACATATGGAAACTTGGAAAATGGAAACTGGCTAGGCGTTTCCGCTGAGTATGGACAAGTTGCTGCCTTGTTAAGTGATGATTTCGAAGAAGTGGACTACGTTTACTTGGATTCTGAAGAAGAGGAAGAGGAAATTTACAGAGTTGCGCCAGCCCGCAGATTCATACAGTATGGCAACAGCACTGAAAAACCCAGCACACACAATGCCACCAATAAAACAGCATGCTCAGCTTTAACAGCGTTGTTGTTAGCTGTTCTCGCCTGGCTCTGGTGAACTCGGGGATAATTGAGAAAATTGGGTGCAAATGCGTGCCAGTTTTTCGGACTTAAATGTTCCGTCAGATTATTATCCGCAATTTAAAAGATGCGATCGGATGATGTAATTTTTATCACCAGACTACAACGGGTTCAAATATAAATTAACCAGGTGATAACCTATTCTCAATATATAAAGTAATTCTTAGACATTATATATTCTAGGGCAACTTTAATTGAACTGAAATTGAAAAATGCCCTCTATCGAAGGTATTAGTTTCACCTCCTTGGTGACCAAACATGAGGAGAAATTCAGTCAAGTTTCCAATTTTTACAATAAACTTGGGTTCCGCTTGACTAAAAATTACTCAAAACTTTCCAATAACGGAGCTGCTTCTGCCTCGAATGATCCGAAACTCCATCTCGGTGTGTCCAATGATTCCCTCAAGGAATTGTGGTTGGAGTCGTTCCCTTTACAGAACCTCGACGATAATGGCAACATCCGTCCATGGCAAGAGATGCCATTCTACCATGGTGACCAAACCGAGGAATTGAATCTGTCAACCATCATTAAAATTAGATTGCTGAATTTGAAGGAAGTATTGGAATCCCCTCAATCGCTCACTTTCTTTACTACTAACATAGCCAAGGTCAAGGAGATCCTTCAACTGTTGGAGATGGAAACTACTGAATCCGAATCATCCTTATTAGTGAAAGATCCTCTCGGAAACTCAGTAACCTTCTCTAACAAACAATCTCCTTTAGACACTCAACTGTTCAACACTCCTGATGCCTTCTTGGCTCACAGATCCAAGAAACTCATGGAAGCTGTCAAAGATGTCACTGTTACAGGCTCTGAATTGCCAGTTCAAGAAAAGGCTAAAAAGAAGAAGATTGCCATCATGACCTCTGGTGGTGACGCTCCAGGTATGAATCCTGCCGTTAGAGCCGTTGTTCGTGCTGGTATCTATTATGGCTGTGACGTTTTCGCTGTCTACGAAGGTTACACCGGTTTGGTGAAAGGTGGTGACTTATTGAAGCAAATGCATTGGGAAGATGTGAGATCTTACTTGGCTGAAGGTGGTACCAACATTGGTACTGCTAGATGTATGGAATTCAAAGAACGTGAAGGAAGATTGATGGGTGCATACAACTTAGTTAAAAATGGTATTGATGCTTTGGTGGTCTGTGGTGGTGACGGTTCATTGACTGGTGCTGATCTTTTCCGTGCTGAATGGCCATCTCTCATTAAAGAATTAGTTGAGACCGGAAGATTGACTGAAAAAGAAGTCGAACCTTATACTTCTTTGGCCATCGTTGGATTAGTCGGTAGTATCGACAATGACATGGCTTCCACTGATGCAACTATTGGTGCATACTCTTCTTTGGAAAGAATCACTGAAATGGTTGATTACATTGATGCTACCGCGCAATCCCATTCTAGAGCTTTCGTTGTGGAAGTTATGGGTAGACACTGTGGTTGGTTGGGTTTGATGTCCGGTCTAGCTACTGGTGCTGATTTCATCTTTATTCCTGAAAGACCTCCAAAACATGGTAAATGGCAAGATGAGTTGAAGGATGTTTGCTCCAGACACAGATCCAAAGGTAAGAGAAAGACAACTGTCATAGTGGCCGAAGGTGCCATTGATGATGAGTTGAAACCAATCACTTCCGAAGACGTCAAAAAAGTACTTGTTGAATTAGGTTTGGACACTAGAATTACCACTTTGGGCCATGTTCAAAGAGGTGGTAGTGCCGTGGCTTATGATCGTATGTTGGCAACATTACAAGGTGTGGAAGCCGTCAAAGCAGTTTTAGAGAACACTCCCGAAACTCCATCTCCTATGATTGGTATTTTGGAAAATAAAATTGTCAGACAACCATTAATTGATGCTGTCAAATTGACAAAGTCAGTAGCCGAAGCTATTGAAAACAAAGATTTCGAAAAAGCAATGGGTTTGAGAGATACCTCTTTCGAGGAAGCTTATAAGAATTTCCTCTCCATCACTCTCCACGATGATGGCTCCGCGATCTTACCAGAAAGCAAGCGTTTGAATATCGGTGTCGTACATGTTGGTGCTTCATCATCTGGTTTGAACTCTGCCACTAGAGCCGCTGCTTTATACTGCATTTCCAAAGGCCATAAGTTGTTTGGTATCGAGAATGGGTTCAGTGGATTGATAAATACTGGATCTATCAAAGAATTGAATTGGCTTGATGTTGAAAGCTGGCACAACAAAGGTGGTTCGGAAATTGGTACTAACAGGTCATTACCGAGTGAGAACTTTGGTAACGTTGCGTTCTATTTACAAAAATATGAATTGCATGGATTGATCATTATTGGAGGATTTGAGAGTTTTACCGCTTTACACGAATTAGAATCCAACAAGGAAAAATATCCAATTTTCAACATGCCTAAGATTGTTATTCCTGCCACTGTTTCCAATAACGTTCCAGGTACAGAATATTCCTTGGGTTCTGACACCTGTTTAAACCAATTGGTGAAATACTGTGACGCCGTTAAGCAATCTGCCTCTTCATCCAGAAGAAGAGTTTTCGTTGTCGAAGTTCAAGGTGGCCACTCTGGTTATGTTGCATCATACACTGGTCTAGTCACTGGAGCTATTGCTACTTACACTCCCGAAAGCAAGATTAATTTAAAGACCATTCAAGAAGACATTGATTTGTTATTCGATGTTTTCCAAAATGATAGAGGTGAAGATAAGAATGGTAAAATGATCATCAGAAACGAACAAGCTTCTTCTGTATACAGCACTGAATTATTGGCCGACATAATCAAAGAATCTGCACATGGCAGATTCGAAACGAGAACTGCTATTCCTGGTCATGTCCAACAAGGTTACACTCCAAGTTCCGTTGACAGAGTGAATGCTGGAAGATTTGCAGTAAGATCCATTCAATTCATTGAAGATTGGAACGAAAAGTTGAGAGAAACTACTCAGCATTCCTCCAAGGTTACTCTTCACAATGTTAATCTACTCGGGTCTGACCAGGACCATGGAGAAGCATCAGTTGTCATCGGCATTCAAGGAGCTCAAATTAATTTCACAAAGATCAAAACTTTGTACGAGAACGAGGCTGATGTAACATTGAGAAAAGGTAAAACCATACACTGGGAGCACATGGCGAGAGTTGGCGACTGTTTAAGTGGAAGATTACTCTTGCGTGAAGGGGCTAATTAGTAGACTTCACGAACCTTTTAGATATTACTCATATAACTTAAGAAATGAATATTTATACTCGCATACTCAGACGAACTCAACCAGTCTGAAAGCCTCTGGGAGAATTGAAGGATTTTCGGGATGAAAATGAAACAAATTACCCTCGTGTAGGTGCAGAGGAATATGCCTTGTGATTTCTTTCGGAATGTTTATAGATTAGGGCAAAATAAAAATTTGGCCGTCAACCTACACAGAACAAAAATTTGAGCAACTTAGCTGATATCCATAGTACGATTTATAAGGGGGACACAAAATGTAGGTACTTGCCAATTAAAAGGAAAGCGAATCCGAGAATTTAGATGTTGAATTCCGGATACACCGTGGAAAACATTGAGGTTTCAATAGATTTTCGTTTTTGGAACCACGGGTAAATTTCCGATCTTGCTATTTAGACTATGCATCGGGCTTTATTACTTATACAGTCCCCACTCTCAACCCGAATAAAATTGACTTATCAACAAAGAAATACACCGACTCAGTCGAATTGAAGAACGTTAAGAAAGTAGTTACATTGATTTGATTCGTCTGAGCCAAGTATGTTGCAAAAAAAAAAATAACGTCAGTGATCCTTAAAATCGAAGATCCGCAAGCATAATAAATATTAACATCGACATAATAATTAAACAACTAGAGTACATTCTGCAGTTACCGTTTTGTGAATTAAGAGCTAAAGCACTCCTCGGAAGCAGTGCGGCTAACTATATAAACTTTTCCTGTTTCATTTAGTTTCAGTGAGATACCGCCAGATTTACTTCAAGTAAACACTACAGGTATCTTGGAGATGTAGGGCGGTAGAAGTCACGGTTGATTCGAATACAAGAAATTCCCTGGGTATCTCATCTCTCCATTCGAGGCAACACCTCAGCAGTGAGTCAAATCACCAATTGGAAAAAATGTAAGATCGCTATTAGAGGCTTGAAAATATTGAGCGACAATCGTACACGAAGCCTGCAGCATGTGCATTATCCAACAGTTTTTTCCTGCAATACCTCAAGCAGAAAGGCATCGCGAATCGAGCCGTATGGATGGCTATAATGTAGTTGGAGGGGTAAAATTCGGCAGGGATTTCAAAACTCTGGGCCGATCAAATCAAGCATGACAATAACCTTCGTTGGTGTCTTCAATCACCGAGAATAGATTTATGAATAAAGTCAGAGGCGGATATCGTGAAGAATACAACCGTGATTCTTTGACAGATTTCGTACGTCTGCAATACTTATAAAGAATTATCCAGCTAGTTGCATATTGAACTATGTCTCACTAGACACACATATGCAACAGTGCTCTTTCCTAAACTAATATCATATTCATCGTACGTGGTAGGCGCATTTAATTTCCAGGCATCAAGAATTCCAAATTTTGTGTCTCACTTTGCATCTTGGGGTATAGGAAAAGAATCAGACACTACAGAATAACCATTTCACACCAATTTGATTATGCTTGTAAATACCAGATTACCATCGATGAGGTTTAAAAAACCTTCAATTACATCAACTTTGTTGTATAGATTAGCAATCATTTTTCAGTGAAACTTTCGGTTGATAATAATTCTCCCTGACATTTACGAAATATATCAACGAAGATCAGATTTGCGAAATTATCTGAGAAGTTTTTCGATCAAATATCTTAAAGTGTCATTGAATATCTACTACAGTAGTTGAGTAGAACTATTTAAAAAATCGTTGATATCGGAAGAATGTCATGAGCTCACAACAGCCCTGGCCTATCTACGTCAGGTAAAAAAGGGTAATAGTTAAGAGGGCATAACAATAGTTGTAAATATACCACAAATTCTTCTAGACGAACCCCTTCTTCGTTGATGAATTTATCCTAATTGGGTTGTGATGGGCTGTACGGAATTTTTTAGTTGAATATATCATAAAGTCATTAGAACTCTTTTCTCGTTACTGTTTTGATGTCGCCTAGAGAAAGACTGTAATACTATGGGTCTTCCCACGATTCTGATTCACCTGGCGAGGATCTAGTTGGTGTTAGCCCGATTCAGTTCTGCTGTTTCGAGCGAATCAATGTACGAGATGTGCGCAAATACATCCTTGAAAAAAAAAAAGATTCAGTTGTTGAGATCCTCGTCATACATATTAGTGCATCAATTGTACTTTAAGAGGCGCATGAATTTAAAAGAATAAATGCAACTCTGCCAAAAAAAAAGCTGTTAATTTGACTTCGGTGTCTCCCAACCGATCCAGATTTACAGTTGAGTTAAATGAGTGATGCTTTTCACCTCTAAAATCCTGGCATACTACCCATAATCCGCCTTTTTCTTCCTCTTATTCTATTTTTATTCACTTCAACGGCTACTGCTATTGTTGAAGTCGGTTACTCAAGGTGCAATTCAACTCTACAATGCATATGCAGGCTCCCGCATGTTACATTGATTTCTATTGAAAAAATTCATCGTATGTACATGGCGGAAAACTAGCGTTAGATGCCAGAATGCATTCAATTTTGTAGCTGAACATGACAGATTTTTAGTTTCGTTACCAATAAGCTTCAATTTAGATTTGAGGTAAACTTTATTGGCACAAGCCTGTTCAATCTTCATAAACGGACTTTCTACTGATTTTTTTAACACTTAGTGTCTTTGCTTAAGATACGCAATTTCTTTTAGAACAACTTTAAAGTTGGCCTTTGCAGATGCATAGGGTTCACTTTGGCCTTTGTACTGGAAAAAAAAAAGAGATAGCCAAGAGCCGGGTAAAAGTCGAAGTGACCAGGGCACCACGATTGTGAAACATAAGAACAGTGAGTGCTGCCTTTGATATGAACAGACGGATCTGCCCGAAATCAGAACATGACCCAAACGAAGTGTAAAGGCAACGGAAAATACAGCTATTGGAAAGCATGAGGTTCTAAAACATTCTGACTGATCTTAGAGGATGAAATTGAGACGAATATATACAACTAAACAAAAAGTTCATGAAAGTTTACAGATCAATTCAATAATGCGAGAACTTTCGCCAACAGTAGAACCTGAGACAAGGAAGAGTATAGATGATATGAGGGAAGTACGATTAGATACAAAATAGAGATTCAAAACTCATAAATCTGAATTTACCAGCAGCTATCACCAGGTTACGAGGAATAAAGTTGACTAGTGGATAACATTGAGGGGTACGAATCAATTGTCTACAAGGAAAAAGAATGTTTATAATGAGAATAGATGAATGGTAAATAACTCTGTTTCGGAACCAAAGAATTGAGAATTGAAAGGGAGAAAAGAATCAATAAATTCTTTCAAGTAAGCAAGAAAACAAAGTACAGCCTTTTAAAGTCGATGAGCCGCAGTGCATGGTGAGAAATTCGCAAGATGGGTAAAAATCGTAATAAAATGAGTAATACCTCAAAAGCCAATGTTAATAGACTTGCATAAATAAAGGAAATCAGCTCGTGCAGACTGCAGACTGCATGATGCATATTACAGCTGCAGATGCGTTTCGACTTCAGAACCGATGTACGAATGCGAAAGACTGCACCTGCAATTGCGAGTAACGTGTAACTTTCCTATAAGAATATGTCTGTAATTCTCTTCGAAAATGTACTGTGACTCCAGCAGATGTGCTGATGTGATAAGGATCAATTTATTTCCGCAGTTACGACGGAGAATCCCACAAGAAGAAGATTGAATCCTTCCAGCGGAGGGAAAAAGTAAGGTTCTACATTGACCCCCCGATGCTCTCGTTAGCTTATTTTATGCCATCGGCGCGAGATTACTTCATTTCCAATTTAGTAAAAGCACAAAAACTTCACAAGATAAAATTATGGCCGCTATGATATTTTTAGTCAATGCTCTTTGTAATTGCGCGGTGCATGCCTTCCCCTAAAACAGAAAAAGACATACAACAATTCTGAGGTTGTCTGATTCCAGAAATCATAATAGCTTCTGAAGATCTCAATTGGATTTTGTTTTATTTTCTAAAATTTAATTTTTTTTATCAAACATTTCACTTTAATTTTTTTTTATTTTTTTATTCTTCTAATCATTTTATTTTTTTTTTTATTTTTTTATTATGAAATTAAATCATCTATTTTAGGCTAAGTCAGAAATCCGAGTCCCTCTATTCCTTTACATGCTATATATATATTTTTTCCAATTTCTGACTGTAGCAAGCACTCCAAACCTCTCACTTCACGTTTCTTTTAAGTACAGCACATCTCACTTATTTCTTATCATAAATTGTAAGGTCTTCAACCCTTTTGTTAATTAACCTGAAATATTTTCGGCAGTTCCCGTACACCAGGAGCTTTTGATGTTCACATTCCCCAACCTTTCTGATCACTATTGTTGAGTAAGTACGACAGACTATAGTGGCAGCATTCGGTTTCTAGCATTTACTGATTATTTTTCACTAATTTTTTTTCGCTTTTTTTTGAACTCGCTTCTTCTATTTTTTCCGAAATTATTATAAATATAATAATAAGCTAGTAACTTTTAGATACAAGATTTTGGAAACTTTCTGAAAGTTCTTGTTTCATTCATTCCCATTTTACTTGCAAGTAGACCGCATATATTTTTTGACCCAGGCTTTTTTCCGGATTTTGTTTTTTGCCAAACGGTGCGTTAACGTATATAACGGTCACAGTCTTTTTTCTGTTTTCAATTTTTTTGAGGTATCAAGAAATTTTAAGAATAAAATATATTATTAGGCTCTTTTTCTTCTTATATTCGAAAACTACTTAACTCCAGTTAACGGATTGCATCGCTCAGTAACACCAAGGTAGTCACCGGACTGGATACTGGACACTTATACATAGTGCTGAGTTTTTTATTGTACACTATATTTAACTTTATGGGTTATTTCGTTAATCTTTCTAAGCCATTTCATTCAAACCACCATTCATTTTTGATCAAATCGCTTTAAAACTTCCTCCCGACAAAGTGTCCTGAGCTCATATCGAATTAATTATCAACTAATCCCTTATCCATTCATTTTTTTGTTTGACAAAAAGTCACACATCCTCCTGCTATCTTAGATTTACTTTGATTGCCCTCGGTTTTTTTCTTCTAGGAATTATCTTACATTTATTAAATTTGAAATTTCCTTATATTATTCCATCTAGGAAGACTTTCGTCGATCGTCCACTTTCATGCCGTTTCAACATTAAGATATCCTTGCACAATGAGTAAAAGAAATACCACGCAAGAACCCTCCATCAAAAAGAATGCATTTGTGCATAAATTGTACTCAATGTTGAACGATCCAAAATTGTCACACCTAATTTGGTGGACCAGAAATGAAGAAAGTAATACTTTTGCCTTATACCCAGGTAAGGAGTTTGCTAACGCCTTAACTGGTTATTTTAAGCATGGTAACGTGGCCAGTTTTGTTCGTCAACTACATATGTATGGTTTTCACAAAGTTTCCGACCCTCAAATAACCGATCCCTCCTCCAGCAATAAAGATGCTTCTCCAATATGGGAATTTAAACATTCAAGTGGTAAGTTCAAGAAAAATGATGAAAGTTCCCTAATCTACATTAAAAGAAGATCCTCTTCAAACAGCTCGAGAAATAATGCTAGCCTAAATAATGAAAATGATGCTAACATACTTATCCCTACATCAACACCGTCTCCAGGCCTGCTCGATCATATACCTCACCACACTTTCCATTTTGGCCAACCCCCTCCTCATATGGCACACCAACCATTCATGCAACCAGGAGCTCCAATTTATTATCACCCAGCACCTAATGCTCCACTACCTCCTCTGTATGGTCCTCACCAAGTGCATCCTGTTCAATATCATCCGGTTAATTATCCTTACGTCGACCAATTTCAGAATCAGCAAATGCCACCTCAGCAACAATTTCAACAACCTCAACAACGCCCCTTTTCTCCTGCAGCGCTAGATTCCAAATTTCAACAAGGTGTGCGACAGTCGTCTCTGTATAACACTCTCCCACAGGCGTCGGATAATAATAAAGACGCCCCAGTAGGTCATAATTCCGATACCCCATCAGCAGACCGCATGTCCATCGTGAAATCATCCATGCCACCAACCAATCAACCTCCACCAAGCAATCAACCTCCACAACCTCCACAACCTCCACAACCTCCACATCCTGCCCAACAGCTCCCCTCACACCCGTCTAATGTTCATGCCCAACACTATACTCCAAGCCTTCAATTTCGTAAGATATGGGAAACTAATAGCCTGTCGAGACCTAGAAATCCTTCTCTATTATACGATCCTTTAGCGCCAGCTCCATCTCATAAACAGCTTGAGGAAGATAATGAAGAATCAGGCCCAAAGACGTCCCATGCACTGCCCATTTCTGTTCCTGCTCCTCCTGCCCAACTAGGACAACTGCCGTTACTCCCAGGACGTAGTGATTCAGCAGCTTCGTTTAGTACAAGGGATTCCATAGATAGTACAAGACTGTCAATTAAGCTTCCACCCCCCCTGTCCATTCATAGAGCTTCGTCCAATTTACCTGGCAGCCCCAGCTTAAGGTCTGCCACTGAGGATAGTCTTTCGCATGCCGGGTCATTCTCTGACCGTCTGGCTGGAAGTCTGTTACTGGGTTCCGATCGGATGAAGCATCCTCGAAGCGTGCCGGACCACGCTGACGTCAATTCCAGACCAGGTTCACCTCCAATCAAGCCATCAATGGTACCGATTAGTAGTCTGATTCATGAAAGGCTTCGCCCGTCACTTATAGAGCTTCACTTCGGGCCTAATTCCACACCTGGTCTGAACAGTGGACTGGCACCTGGACTGGCATCTGGACTGGCATCTGGACTGGCATCTGGACTGGCATCCGGACTGGCATCAGGCGGAACATCTCGAGTATTACTGGCAAATACTGCCAATTCTCTTCCTACATCCATATCTTCATTCAAAAGCATAGCTGGTGTTAAGCTACAAAAAGATTCAATAGGATCCCAGTCATCCCATACGAATTCGGTCTTTTCTAACAAGTCATCATTGCTGCTGGTTCTGCTGGCACAGAGAACATCCTCGTTTGGGCTGATATCTTTCCATCCCTCAATCGATGGTCATAAGAACTCATTAATTGGGCCTCACGATCCTATACCACAGGAAACAATCAACGAAAATGAAGTCATCCCTGCCAAAACTGATGTTCATTCACCTCCATTTCATAAGCCTCGACTGCCATCGTCTCTTCTGTCAGCTCCTTTAGGCCCTAGACCCAAAATGTTTCGTAGCCTAACGCCCCCCAATCTTCATTCTAAGTTTCAACAAAAGTCACAAATCCATTCACCGGTTCCTAGGTCATCTACATCATTGTCTACGTCTCATCATCATCACCATCCCCATCACGGACTGAATTTATTTCAACTTCGATCCCTCACTCATTCCCCTTTGCTGAAATCGGTTTTAAACGAAGAAGACGAATCCCAAGAGAGGCTTGAACGTTCTAGCTCCCCTCATCTCATAAACAATATAGAAGTCGTCAGGAATAAAGTTTCGGTTAATTCCCTATTAGGTGATGATAGTACACGATTTTCAAATATTAATAGCATAATCAACGAGAGTGAGCATGAATCAGAAGAAAAGGAAGATAAAGAGCAAGATATGAAGGATTCTGAAGCCGTTAAAGATATAAAAGAAAGAGATTTGGAACCTACAAGTCCTAAAACAAGTATTGAAACGCAACCTGGCGATGATAAAGCACAAGAAACCAAGAGACAAAGGCTTGAATAAAAAGAAAATAAAAATCCATAAGAGTTGAGTCAACTTAAAAGTTAATTGATTTAATCAATTAATACCAGATTAAAATTCCAGAGCTCAATAGGCAATTGACTTCAAAGCCCATCCAATTTCATAGTAACAGGAAATTATTAATTAGACTTTCCTTATGTAATATTTATTATTTTCTCGATTACAAAGGTCAACGAGTATTTATTACAATCCCAAACATAAAACAAGATTACAAATCATTAGACCATATTTATGTTGATGAAAACATGCTACACTACTCCCAGAACACACATTATTAATTTTAATTTTTTTTTTCACAAAACTATTTCGTTTACCGAACTTAATTTATTCTTCAATCATTTTTGTTTTAGTTATTAATTGCTTTTATAATGTTAATTTGCTTCATGTTTGTTATGCCTAGATTTAATAATTCTTTCCGATGTATCGTAGTTGCTTTCTCGTATATTGTCCAGGAATTTACAATCCAGTTTACAGGATTATAAGTGAAAAATTCGCTAGTTTAGCAAACATTTTCAATTATTCATTCATTTAAAGTTGCATTTAAAGTTTGCTTACAATCTAATTACTTAATTACTTAATTATTATTTACTAGGAGGGATTCAATTTTGTTGCAATATTACCGCCAGCAACAAGTAAGTTTTACCGCGCTCGTCTAAACGCACCAGCAAGTTTCACATTCAACCGAGACTTATTTTCATGTGCCATCTAAACTTGAACGTTGTGGTTTTCTATTCAATAAACTATACTGTTAAAGCAGGTTTTAACAAGATATTTTTCCGAGAATAATAAACTGGGTTATTGGTTGTTAATCGAATAAGGTTAATAATGCAAATTTTTTTTATTTTTACAATCTCTATAAATTAAAACCCTATAGTACAGAAAGAGGGCAGTATGCAGTAGAACTTATTCCTTTGGAATTGGGTGAATGCAGTTTAAACCAAACCGCTTCCAATAGTATTAAAGAACAATAGTCTTGAAATTCGGCCCGGCCTCACAGAAACAGTAATTATAGCCGTTTCTTACAAACTTGTACGAACACACAACAATCAACTCAAAAAGGGCGCCCTTTCTTCTTCTTGTTAACTTTGGATTCAAATAAAAGGTTTGTACCTTTATGCACGGTTCGACTCCGAAACTTTGCCATCTCGTCATCCTCTTCCTCCTCTTCTTCTTCCTCTTGATCAGCCTTATCACGACTTGACCGTTTCAGGGCGTCCTTGGCTTGTTTCATTTGTTTCAATAATATACTACCCCCTTGATTTTGCAGCTTGCCTTTGGTCTGTTCCACCCGTTTTCTTGCATCGTCTCTTTTACTGGCTTTCATTTTATTCATTAATGCATTCATAGCTTTGGAGTTTCCCACTCGATTATCGGATTTATCGGTTTTCAATTGTTTTAATCCTTGTTGTCCAGAATTGAGGAAATCTGAAACAGTACTGTACCTACTGTCTCGCTCTTCCAAATTGTAAAGGCCCGCTCCATTTGGTATTATAGGTAGATTAAAAAATGTAGTACTATCAATTTTATCATTGACTTTTTCACTTTTATCAGTTGGTAGCCAATTCATGACTTTACTATTGGCCCGCCCTACTGCGAGCTGGAACCGGGCTTGTAGCTCCTCTTTCTCCTTAATCTCTTTCCTTCTATTGACTTTCGACATAGTGGATGAAATTAATTTTTATCTCATCGCTTCCATTTTGAATCATTTATTTAATTCGAAAAGTGTCATTTTATTACATAATACCGCGGCAAAATATACTTCCCAAAAATCAATGATAAGATTTTTGTCTGATTTCTTCATGGTATGCCTATAGTAATAGTTTCACACCCTTCCAGTCTTGTTTCTTATATTGTGGCAGCTACTTTAAGACTTTCTCACCGAAATCCTCGGTCTTTGAAGTTGGTCATAGTGGAAAAATCAGGGTTAGATAATGGTATGTTCTTCCAAGACCTAAGGCCCTGGTGTGGATGTGATTTAGCGCAAAGCTTAAGTGAAGTCCCGTATTTGACCCAAGCCATTCTCAAAATTGTTTTAGACGGACAACAAGTAAACAAAAATGCTTTTGGTTTGGGTTCAATGGAATTTATTAGAGAACCCATGAACATGAATATGAACAGGCCCATTTCGAGACATAATGCAACGATAATGGCTAATGTTTCACGGAATGCTCGTGGACTTGTGTACCATCCTAGAGCCATTGCCGATCTGCTACGAGAGTGGATTCTTGCCTCCAGTGACCTGACCATAATCGCTTTGTGTAAAGGAAATCAACTACAAGATGTAACACACCAAATACAACAAATGTACCCGAAAGAAGAGGTTAAATTGATAGACTTCACCACTGGGGTGAAGTCCAGATTGAGTCATTTCATAATTAATTCCGGATTGAATGGAATAGAGTACTCAGGGCAGGTAAAACCTCCACATGCACCTAGATCGATTTTATGGCTACCGAGTTCAACTCAACGAAAACAACAACTACGATATAACAACACCACATGCGGTCGAGCAACGGTTATCAATGTAGAGACTCATGAGAATTTGGAACATTCTGAGTTGGATATCAACTATGCGCTATATTTGGCATCGTTGGCAATACAGTTAATGGAGAGGGCAGAACAACCACACTATTTATCAAGGTTCTGAATAATACAATATTAGGTCTATAGAGCCTATATACTCAATATATACCCTGGCTCAAGGGCATCAGTTCAAACAAGTTAAACTGGTAAAGTGTTAATACCTGCCAATCTATCAATCGTTGGAGCAAGGGCAGGATGACTTAAGACATCCCCAATATAAGGAATTGATCTCAAGAATTGAATGATTGTACCAAAGAAATCACCGAAAAGACCCAAAATTCCAAAACTTTCAATGATGAACCCAATGAATGACCATCTCATCAAAATCAATAATATCCCCAAACAAAAGCATACAGTTCCTCTTATTTTAGTAGGTCTTGTGAAAAAAGTGATGGTTCTTTGCGGACCAATGATTAAAATCAACCCAATCACGAAAAGAATGTTACCGAGGGCCAAAAAACCGTGATCAAAGAACGTGAAGATACCAAGCACGAAGAAGAGGAACCCACAAGCGGTGAATCCGACTCCAAATTCTAGTAGTTAGTAAAAGATTGGAATCGATTTGACGTAATCAGATTTCAAAATGAAATTCAAGGAAAATTCTCTGAAATCACGAGGAAAAAACATACTCTGTCTTTCGCTTAACCAAATCATCGCGTGTTTTTCCAAACTCTAGCTCTGATTGTATTGGCACACGAGTTAACTCGAAGTTGTTGTTAATAGCTTTGATTTAACGAGTCAATGTCGCCATAGCCGGTTGAATGTCGCCCAACTTGTTTTCCCAAGTGCGACAAATATCGACGCGAACCCTTCCCGAAAAATCGACACACAATATGACATCAAAGCTTCAGTTGAAACTTAATTTTGATTTCAAAATTTGTAAAACTTAAATTTACTCTAATCTTTTCCCTCCACATTTTCGCTATGTCTTCATCTTTTGGTGGTAACGAAGAAACTCTGCAACCGTCCGTGCCACCGCCCAGCTACGATGAGGCCATTAGCACCGGCTCCGGCCACAATCTGGCGCCCCCTCCGCCACAGAGACCCCCAGCACAAAGACCCCAATCGTCTAACAGTTTTCGTCCACCTGCACCCAGTCCGCCACTGGCTCACAGACCTAGACCTGTTTCTCCCAGGCCAAATCCTACTGAAGACCTCTATACGTCCAACAACAGTCTACCCTTCCGCTACCCCAAAGGCTATTTTTGCAGGAAATGCAGTAACTCGGGCTTCAAGCTGAAAAATGGGAAGGCCTGCAAAGATTGTTGGGAAACTTTCTACTTGAAAGACCACGCATATAATCCCAATCCAAATCTCCCATTTCGCTATCCCCGGAGGTATATGTGCAGAAAGTGTAATAACACTGGCTTCAAGTTAAAAAATGGCTTACCCTGCCAGGACTGCTACGAGAATTTTGCGCCGAGAAATAGAGTCTCGTACCAGCAGACAAGACCTGCTTCGTCGTTTCCGTTTGATATGGTCGACTCGATCTTGGGCTCTAGCCTGTCTTCCCAGGGGGTACCCTACGGTGCTCTTCGAGTGGCTCCAGGTGATCCTCGTCTAGGTGGTATTCTTTGTGGAAGATGCAGGGGATCGGGTCAAGTGAACTACCTCTTGGATATGGATCTATGTAATGTATGTGGTGGCACGGGCAGGATCCAAATGCCTCCTCAACCCCCAATGCATCCAATGCCCCCGCATGGTCAAGGCATGAACCCGAATTCATACCCCCAAGATTATAAGCATAATTACAATCAAGGATGGGGAGGTAAAAATTGATCGCATTACAAAGCTTTACATGTTCTGTATTACCTTATGACAAATAACTTATGACATTTAATTTCGTGAATAAACTATGTAGGGGGGATTCACCAAAACTATTGCACTTTTCGGGCTGCTCTAGTCGTAGTTAGATGGGTACTTGAAGTCTGTCAATTCGTAAAAGTTTTCTTTGACGTTTCTGACAGAGACAAATCTGGTCAAAATGTTACCGGAACCGGCCTTATCGTTAGTACCAGACATTCTAGCACCACCGAACCATTGTTGACCAACAACAGCACCAGTGGATTTATCGTTAATGTAGAAGTTACCAGCAGCGTAACGTAATTTTTCTTCAGCCAATCTGACGGCATCACGGTCTCTAGCGAAGACAGCACCGGTTAAACCGTATTTGGTAGCGGTGTCAATCTTTTCCATGATAGATTCATATTGAGCATCTGGGTAAACGTAAGCGGTCAAAACAGGACCGAAGAATTCTTTAGTCAAGTATTCGTGGTCTGGGTTGGAAGCTTCAATAAGGGTTGGTTGAATGTAGAATCCATTGGATTTATCGTATTCACCACCTTTGACGATGGTCAATTCTGGGTCAGATTTGGCCTTGTCAATGACAGAAGCTAATTTATCGAAAGATTGTTCATGGATAACTGGACCCATGAAGTTGTTCAAAGTAGCAGGTTCAGCGGTGTTACCAATGGTGATGTTATCGATAGCAGCAGACAATTTTTCTTTGAATTCAGACCACATAGATTCAGGAACGTATAATCTTGAAGTGGCAGAACACTTTTGACCTTGGAATTCGAAAGCACCTCTTAAAGTAGATAAGACAGTGTGATCAATAGAAGCAGATGGGTGGACTAAGTGGAAATTTTTACCACCGGTTTCACCGACGATTCTTGGGAAGTCTCTGTATTTGTCTTCGGCAACGTTAGAAGAGATCTTGGAGTACAATTGTTTGAAAACATCGGTGGAACCAGTGAAATGTAAAGCACTGAATTCACGGTCTTCTAACACAGTTTCAGTGACTTGTCTTGGTTCACCAGGAACAAAGTTGATGACACCTTTTGGTAAACCAGCTTCCTCCAAGATGTTAAGTAAGACGTAGTTAGATAAAGCAGCGGTAGCAGAAGGTTTCCAAACAACGGTATTACCCATTAAAGCTGGAGCACCAACTAAGTTGGCAGCAATGGCAGTAAAGTTGAAAGGAGTGACAGCGTAAACGAAACCTTCCAAAGGTCTGTATTCAGCTCTGTTCCAAACACCTGGAGAGGATTCGATTGGTTGTTGTTGGTACAATTCTTCAGCGTATTTGACGTTGAATTTGAAGAAATCAATCAATTCAGCAATACTGTCAATTTCGGCTTGGTAAACGTTCTTACCTTGACCCAACATGGTGGCAGCGAGCATATCGTAACGATATTTGGTGGAAATCAAATCAGCAGCTTTCAAGAAGATGGCAGCTCTATCAGTCCAAGAAGTGGCAGCCCATTTGGCCTTAGCGGCTTTGGAAGCAGCAATGGCATCAAGAATATCTTGTTGGCTGGCTTGGGAGACGTTGGCCAAGTTTTGTCCGTGCTTAGATGGGTTAACTTGAGGTTTGGTGTCATCTCTGTAAATTTTTTCCCCGTTAATGACGAGAGGAATGTCCAAAGCACCGTTGTCGGTGAATTTGGTGATGGAAGCTCTCAACAAATCCCAATCTTTCTGGTGGTTGAAAGAGAAGTCCTTAACTGGCTCATTAGTCAAGCTTGGTGGAACCTTAACGTGGGATAATTGTGAGGCATATCTCAATTGAGGTCTGGCGACAATACTAGCTCTAGTAGCTGTTCTAGCAGCGTTACGGAGCAAAACACGGGCTGAAGTTCTCAACATTTTGAAATCAGTTAGTTCAGTTGGCTAGAAAATTTCGACGAGGGGAAATAAGCTTGTTTATATATGATCCAATCTGAAGCCATCAGTTAATGGAATTTAATGGCGAGATGAGAATCAGCGCGGGGAGGCAATGCTAAGCGAGGAAGCCCGTGCAAAAAAAGGCAGTGACAAGCGAGCGCATAGACTCATTTTTGCAATCGATGAGTGCAGAAAAAAAAACCAGATGCTGATAAGGTTGTTGATATGATAAGGGTGGTGTGTTCAAATTGTTGTTGAGTTCAATGTATTGATGGCGTCTGTGAGGCGGGAATCAATGTCCGTTTTGTTCTTCTCGAAAATGGCGTTCTGCTCATCTAGTCTCTCACTAACTGTGTCCAAAGACTGGTTCCAGCGACCCATATCTCTTTTCAAGGCGTCAAGTACACCGTCAATCTCCTTGACAGCAGCAATTGAGTGTCCAATGTCCGTGTGAACTTTGTGTAGCGAACGGAGGCGGGCCAAAACGGAAGGAAGCATCGCATTGACCTTATCGAATTCATCCATTCTCATGTAAAGACTGTCGATTTTATTTGCAAAAGAACTCCGACTTTGGCTCGAACCAAGTGTGTCAGACTTGCTTTCAACACTTTGTGAAGCAATTAGGGCGAGTTTCCTACTGGTAGCCAATTTTTCTGCTTCTTTGTTTAATTCCTTGATCTCATGTTTGATCTTGCCTATCTCGAACTCAGGGTTGTAGATTATGTTAACCTTTCGCGTGAGATCATTCAAGTGATTGCGTAAGGTTGTGCCAGATTTTTGTGGCGTGGATCTTTCCAACTCATGAAGGGATTCCGTCCCAAGAAGGCGCTCTAGTGAGTGTATTCTGGACTCCAACAAGAGCAATTCAGCCAGTTGGGCATCACTCTTGACATCAGGCTTGGGCTGTGCCACAGAGGCATGGAAATCTACTTTGACCAAGCTCAACGCATCATTCACGCGATTGGTGTAGTAATTAGAGCTGGTTGTGGCCTCTGAAACATCCAATTTATTGAGTAGCTGGTCCAACTCTTCCACTTCAGATTTGGCCGCAACATCCTCTTGCCCCAGAACGGCATTTTCGTCTTCAAAAATCTTAATTTCTTCGAGTTCTCGCCGTATTCTTGCCAACTTCTGTGATTTCGTTTCTCTCGTGTGTGTAACTTGGTAGCCTGAGCTGGCAAGCGGTCGTGCCACAGACCCCAGGAAATCAAGGTCAATTTCTCCAACTAAGACGTCGTTGCTGAACCGTTTTCGGGCGTCGCTGGTGCTGAATCTGCTCCGATCAATCTGTGATTCGTCTGTGTTGTTGTATGCATTGGAATCGTCTATATTCCTCGATTCAGACTCGAGATTGACATTCAATTCGGTTTCGACATCCGAGGTCTCGAACACATCTTGTGCCTCGAGATCTATATCGGGAAGATCTTTGTATTTATCAGCCATTGATGTAGATTGGGGGAAGAATTATTGGCTGGTATTGAATTAATCTGGAACGCGATTTTTACAAATGAGACTTGGTGGGCCTGGCGAAGAAATTCCTGGGCCGGTTGAGACCAATTTCAGTGCCAGCCGTGCGAAATCGTGCGAGCCCGTGCGAACACCTCTTGCCAAAGGCTACAAAGAATTACCATAATTATAAATTAGAGAAGAATGACTGTTGATCGACTATTATTTGACGATTATTTGTACCACATCTTCGTCGTGTACTGGGTGCTGAAGACCACATTTTTGAGGCGAGTGTTTTGAGGAGGATCCCCAAACTAATGCGTACTTGAATTGGTTCTTCATTTCTCGGTGAATGGCATCACAAACTTGCATGACAGTGGAGTTGGCTCTCACCACCATTGGATCATTGAAATTTGGAGCAATACCACGTCTCTTGGTATAAAGTCTGACCAAGCCCAATTGTCTCCATATTTCTTCTTTCAAGTCTTCGATGCCCAAATCCAATTCACAAGACATAACCACGGTGTTAGGCTCTCTTGCCAAACGGTCACATTCTTCCAACGACACCGCATCGATCTTATTGTAAACGTACAAGCATTTGATGTAAGAGATGTGTTGGTCGTTGATGATATCGATAAAATCATCGATGGTGACATTTTCGTCTCTAATAAGAACGTCGGCATTATGAATTTTATATTCTTTGAGAAGACCAGCGACTATTTTCTCGTTCAAGTGTTTGGGAGGCGAAATCAGGTTCAATTTGACCCCTCCGGTGGGTTTAATTTTAAGCGAGATGTTAGGTCTTTCTTTATTCAACCGGATACCCATGGTTTCCAATTCATTTTCCAAAATTTGTCGTTGATCATGACCCTTGGTAGCATCTAACACCATCATGATTAAGTCCGATGTTCTCAGCACCGCTATCACTTGTCTACCACGACCTTTGCCCAGAGATGCTGCCTTGATAATACCAGGAAGATCAACAATCTGGACTTCGGCCCCATTATATTGAAGGATACCACCGACTGATGTCAATGTAGTAAATTCGTAGTTGGCAGCTTCCGATTTGGTATTTGTCACTTTCGAAAGGAAAGAAGATTTACCAACCGAAGGAAAACCAATCAATGAAACTCGGGCATCTCCAGCCTTAGCAACTTCGAATCCCTGCCCTCCACCAGAAGATCCTTGGCCTGGTTGAGGTTCTAAAAGTTCTCTTCTGAAACGGGCTAATTTCCCTTTAAGAAGACCAATGTGATATTCCGTGGCCTTGTTTTTCTGAGTTCTGGCTAATTCCTCCTGAATAGCTTGTATTTTCTCCAAAACTCCCATTTGCAATAAATTGAAATTATAACTATAGTTCTTTGAAATTGAACGCTCACTGATATTTTCATATTTGTAAAGTGCACCAGTTCAAATAAAATGGGATGCCATCGCAAAATTTCTCCAACTTATTTACTTAATTATTTTTCCCATATAAATATGGCTAGAGCAAACGGGACTTCTATTGAAGTGGCAGGTGTGCTAGGAGGAGGTGCCGCCAAGGTAAAGAAGAAGATCAGAGACATTGAAAGACTTTTGAAGAAATCAAAACTTCCCGCCGATGTTAGAATTGAAAATGAAAGAGCGCTCAAAGCTTTACAAATTGATTTAGAATCAACTCAAGGACGTCTTAAACAACAGAAAATCGCAAAAAAATACCACATGGTTCGTTTCTTCGAGAGAAAGAAGGCCATCAGAAAGTTGAAACAGGCAAGAAAACAATATGACGAGGTTGCCAAAACCGATGTCAAGAAAGATATCAAAAAGGCTAGAAAGGTAGTCAGACATAGTGAAATTGACGTGGCATACGTGATTTTATTCCCGAAAGATGAAAAGTACATCTCCTTGTACCCGAACTCCGAGCCAACAGACACCTCCAACCCTAAGGCCAAAAGAGGAATTCAAGAAGCTGAAGAGAAACGCAGAGGGTTCAAGAAATACGTAGAGGAGTTGATCGATAATGAAAAATTACCATTTTCCTTCGAAGAAGCAATCAGTGGTAAGTCCATTGTCGTTAAAGAAGACCGTGTGGCCTCTACAAAGGAAGTGGACGCTCCCGAAGAGTCTCAACAACAAGATGAGGAAGATGATTTCTTCGAATAATTTAGCATTTGTATATTATATTAACCATGCCTGGCATCAATGCATAATGATAAGGAGCCGTTGTAGTTTCATTGTAATGTATGTTTGTGGGAATACTTGATATCCACAGCGTCATTGATGCATATGACCTTGATTTGCTTTCCTTCCATATCATCGGGAATATCCAATGTACAAGAAACTTTGCCTTTCTTCCCATAGAGCTTTGGTGACGCTCTCTTGATGAGTAAAAGCTCATTTTCGGCTTCGTCACAGAGAATCACAAACCACGACTCTCTCTGTGCTTTAGGGAAATGAGGGCAGTACACCTTGAAGTCGTGATTCAAGGGCATGTTATCATGAGCCAACTCTACCGTCAAACTATCAGATTCCAGTTGCAGAATGGTCAACTTACCAACAGGCAAACGTGAGGCAATTCTGGTGAATTCCTTAACCTCGGTCAGACCCAAAGTTTCGGCCAATTGACCCAATTTTTGCATTCCCATACGTCCCACGGACGAAAGTTGAGTAGAGTTGGAATTCTTTGCATTCAATGACAATCCTGGAAGTGTCGAAACTGGATCGTCATCGTACCAACATCTCTGTTTGACACATTGCATCAACTGGATCAAATTAAGAACCACTTTAAAGTAGCCCAACTCACTAGCCGCGTCAATATAAGCTTGTAAAACACGCAAAGCTTGATCCAACACAGATACTGTATCTTGGGCATAATCAGCAATGGGAAGCTCAACCCTGCTCATGAATGCTTGCACAAGAAGATAGGCCTTGACGTGAGGATCCCAGATAAACTCCTTTTGTAGATCTTCAGCAGGATATCTCAGGGCTTGAGATAACTCCATATTGATAAGCTCCTCCCCATGACGAGTAGGTAACTCGTCGTACTCAGCAGCATCACAGAGAAGTTGGAGACACTGGCGAAACCCTGATTCAGGATTTATCTTATTGAGGAAAAGACGAAGCGTTTTGTGGGAAAGATAGTAGTAAGAAGCAACATGCAAGAATGGGGTGGGGGCAAGTTTACCTGATGGACCAGATGAGACACATTTTGACTCGGCCAAATTATCAACCGAAGTGTCAACCAATTGAGCTAAGTACTGAGACACTCCTGCGGTAGACGTATCAGTAATTCCGTAATAAGTTGGGTTATTATGAGCACGTCTGTATAAGAACGTCCATGTCAAGAAGTCGAGAGCTTCCTGTCTTGTAGCAATGGTTCCTGCTGAAATCTCTGCACCAAGATGGTCATCCAATACTTTATGAAGTGAGGATTCCACTGGGAAACCGGTGTTGAGGAAATGCTTATAGAAAACCTTCTTTGATTCCTTGGTATAAACGATAGCAATACCACTGGTATCAAAAGCCGGACGACCTGCACGCCCCATCATTTGAAGAATATCTGTCAAATCCATGTCACGATAGGCCTCAATTTTGGCATCGAAGAATTGAGTACCCTTAATGATAACCAAGTGAGCAGGTAAATTAACACCCCATGCCAAAGTAGATGTGGCCACAAGAATTTGAATCTTGTTATTCTCGAAAAGACGATGTGAGATCTGTCTGTCAGATTCCACTAAACCAGCATGATGTAAGCCAATACCAAATTGCAATGATAATCTCAAAGTATCATCTTTAACATCTTGAAGAATTTGCAGAAGCTCCCTGTCATCCATATGAAGAAACCTACGAGGATCCAGTTCTGCACCACATAAATGTATGAGATCAAGAGCAGTAAGTCTGGTCTGTCTTCTGGAGGCCACGAAAACCAACACTGGTTTATTGGGCGAGTGCTGCTTGATAGCCATGAATGCTGGCTTGTTCATGGTTTTCATAAGGGGGCAGAATGCCAAATTGTCAGGGAAGCCATCGATATACATTTGCAAAGGAACAGGACGAACGGATTGGGGAAAGTTGAACAAGCCCTCACGCACACCAAGCCAACCAGCCATATCGATAGCATTGGCAACTGCAGTGGACATACCAAGTAATCTAATTGGTTTTTTGGTTTGGGACCCAATGTAATTCATACGACTCACAATCATTTCAAGAATTGGACCACGATCAGATGCTAAAAGATGAATTTCATCCATGATAACCAAAGAAACTTGTTGAACAAACTTACGTGTCTGCCAGTTACGAGAGATACCATCGAATTTTTCTGGAGTAGTGATGATAATGTCAGCTTCACGAATCTCATTTGCTCCTGGAAGAGAATCACCGGTCAATTCGACCAAACGATGGTTAGTATTGGCACAAATACGCTTACGCCAGTCATCAACTCTCTCTCGAACCAAAGCTTTCATTGGGGCAATGTAAACTACTTTAGAACCAGGGCGAGAATGGAATGCCTGCCAAATGGCCAATTCTGCAACCACGGTTTTCCCTGAACCAGTGGGAGAACCGACGAAAACACTATTGTTGGTGTTGTACAACGAATGGAACACCATAGTTTGCATTGGATTGAAATACTGGAATCTTTGATTGTAGATTGGTTCAATTTCTTTATCGTGCAAAGCAGACACCGGTAATGGCTGCAAACGCAACAAGTTGGTACGGACAGTCTCATTGGTAGGTTTGATGAGATGTTGGAACGATATGGTGTGCATTGTTTCTGAGCCCAACCAAGTATCACTTAACACACGCACCACTATCTGGGGTGGTGGAGGATCAGAGAGTGGGATCATTATATCCATCTCATGAGGATTGTTCATCAGTTTCTTGTTTAAAATGAATTTTTCGACATGTAAAATCTCTGAGTCACTCAGCTCTTCCACTGTTACCCAAAAGAATTGGGCATTGCCATGATAACGGTCATCCCACACGAAGTCAGGTTGCAAGACCACGTGAACTCTCATAACATTGGTGGTGATAGGGAATGCTTCTGCATCAATCTCGATATACGGGAAACGTCCAATCAATCTATAAAGGGTATTACCCATTCCATTATTGTGAACAAGAGATCCCAACTCTCCAGAATCCATATCTCTCAAAGTTTCCATGGATGGATTCTTACTGCGGATTTGACGTAACACTGGTTGTGACAATTCGAACTGAGCTAAAGGATGATCGAATGCCCATATTCTCTTGTCGATGGATTTGCATATAGATAACATGACATTCAGAAATTGGCCCCATTTACGATTAATACCAATTAAGAATAAAGCACGACAAATTCTTGCTGAGTTTTGGGCCACATAATTACAATCGGAAATCAAGGAAGAATCCCGAATTAAAGATTGTGAAACGTACGCCTGAAGCAAGATATTAGTTTTTCCTTGTGGTGACTCAACATCTCCTGCAACTTGACAGGGGGCATCCGACTCGAGTAACTTATTCAACTCAACCTTTTCTTCATCACGGAACTTGATAGAATCAAACTCACTACTCATACTGATCATGGACAACACGTCAGCTTCTGTGGCCCTAGGGTTTAACATTTGAGTGAAGATTTCAACAGAATTGTTTAATAAGTAGAAATCAGAAGCTATACGGCCCAAATGTTTAGCGGAGAAAGAAGAAGCATTCTCATCGAAAATGATCATTTGTAACTGGTGAAGTCTCCTGGCGGCGGTTATTATCATATCACGCCTTCTGTTATTGAGCAAAGGATCTTCTTGTAATTCACGCCAGTCAATACCATATGCAAAAGGATTTTGTCTCATTCTGACCATCATATAAGTATAACCTAGCCATTGAATACCCTCATCGACGTTTGTAACTGAGCCAAGGGAAATTTCAGCGTTCAAATTATCAATTAATTTGGCACTAAGTCTGGATTCAATTGGGTGCTGCTGAGTGATCAACGACACGTAATGATCAAGACGATCACTACTGGTACAGAGAATACCAGTACCAAAACTCTCATACTGGGGACGACCAGCACGACCAAAAATTTGAAGAATATCCAGAATTCCCAAATCTACAAAACCACCTTGTTTGGCATCGTAAACTTGGGTACCTTTCACAATAACAACAGCAGCTGGAAGATTAACACCCCAGGCAAGTGTTGCTGTACAACACAATACTTTGATGGCACCACTCAAGAACATCTTTTCAGTCAAATTACGATCTGTTCGTAACATACCAGCATGATGTACTCCAAAGCCATTGACGAATAATTCTCTCATTTCTTTACTTCTATTTTTACCAGCGACTTCTCTTTGAAACTTATCATAAGTAGGACATGTCTCTTTTGTATCAAAGAGTCCTAATTCTCCCAGCTCTTGGGCCATGGAAATAAATGTCCGTGCAGTCTTGACGGTGTCTTTACGAGAATGAACAAATACCATGACTTGTAAACCTTGACTCAAACTGTCAGCCAACTTCTCATAAGAGATTTTATCGATATTCTCTCTAGCTTGCTTGGATCCAGCTTTACCTCTTACACCGATGAGCTCTTGTTTCAATGGGCAAGGTCTGAATGATTGGTCAAAGTAAAACATCCCGATTTGTCTATTAACACCAAGGAAATCGGCCACATCCATATAATTTGGTAAAGTTGCAGAAAGACCAAGCACTCTGATCATCAGTTGAGTACTTTCAACCTGTCTAAGAGTTCTTGCAACCAATGTCTCTATAACCGAACCTCTTTCTTCATGCAACAAATGGACTTCATCAATGATAAGCAATTTCACTTTGGAAACGAGTTCCAGGTCTCCACTCAGTTTTCTAGTGACAACATCCCATTTCTCAGGAGTGGTGACAATGATTTGGGTATTCATAATTTCACTCCTAGTTAACTGCATATCACCAGTCAATTCTCTCACAGAGATGCCTAGCCACTGTAATTTCTGGGAAAACTTCTCGACAATTTCTGCAGCCAACGCTTTCAAAGGAGCAATATACACGATTTTAAATTCGTCATAATCTATATCGACGGTAATCTCGTCTTCTTCGTCAGCAGTTTCTGTCACGAACTGATTAATCGTATGCAAAATCGTAAGCAAAGCAACATCAGTTTTACCAGCACCCGTGGGAGCACATACCAACATGTTTTCATTGGTATTGTAAGCCACTGGGAACACCAAACTTTGCATTTTGTTCAACGTCTTATAGTTTTTAAATGTGCCTTGGCAGAGAAAGTCAAGCTCCCTAATTTTCACAAGTCTGTCTTCAGAAATCCACTTATTTTTCTGGTTTTCGGGGTACGGTATCACAATGTCCTCATATGTGGGATAACTGTCTCTGGTGGTGCCCACTGGCAAGGAAAACTTCTTCCCTGTGATGGATAACATACTGCCTATATCCGGTTTCTTGAATACATGTGGGTATTTCTGACCGGAATTGGCCGGTGCCAATGGCTGTTTCTTAGCCTTTTCCTGATTCTCTATAAGCTGTTGCACCCTTTGTTCTGGTGTCATTGTACCCAAAGTCTCATCATCGCCATCATTGCTTTCGGAATCTTCCATGAGAGAAGACTTATTCTGTACTATTTTGGAAATCAAGTCAAACTCATCGAAGCCTAAAATGTCAAACAACGACGATTCAAGCTCTTCTTTGCTTGGATCAGACGATATAATTCCTTTGATTATTTCCAATGTTTCATTAGCCTCTTGGCCTCTTTGACTACTGATTCTTGCACACTCTTTCTTAACTTCAGAAACTGCCAGATCTCTGGAAGAGCTATCATTTAAGTTCGTTAAAATGTCCACCGAAATATCACCAAACTTTTCAAGAATTTTGTTCATAGGCGTGATTTTAGACACTTCATTATCGATACTGGGTGTCTTTTGTTCGGGAATTTCCAAGCTGTTCAACACGTCAATCATGGGAGCCATAGCCTGCATGTACGACAGCGTCGAAGACACAGTATACGATGCCATTTGCAATTCAATTCCGATGTCTAAGAAGAAGCTAATCTTTCATGAGTCAGACTAGAGATTTGATGTGATCAATCTGGAGCAAGCACGTGAGGTATCACGTGCGCACAGAAATATTGAAAAAGTTAAGTTTCTCAAGATGAGATGAGGTAAATTTTTTTTAGAATCAGTACTCCTTCGAAAATAGATCAACATGGTCAAAGGTTCTAAAACCAGGGCTGACAAGTCCCGGGCTACCAAGGATAACAAATCCAAGAAAAGAGCGCATGAAGAGGTCGAGGAAACCAGCGACAACGAGCAATTAGTCAATGAATTAGACGATGAGTTCGAAGAAGTTGCTGAGTTATTGGGAGAAGATATCAAGGATCCAGAGGAGAAGAAACAAAAGAAAGCCGAGAAAAAAGCAAAGGAAGATGAAGAGATTACTAGAGAATTAACCAAGCCTGTTGCATCGGAAAATCATGATGATATCGTCACTGACAAGTTCGAAGAGGCCGGATTATCAGAACCTACTTTGAAAGCCATTAAAGAGATGGGGTTCACTAAGATGACCAAAGTGCAAGCCAAAACCATTCCTCCGTTGTTGGCAGGACGTGATGTTTTGGGTGCTGCCAAAACAGGATCCGGTAAAACGCTTGCATTTTTGATTCCTGCCATCGAAATGTTGTACTCCTTGAAATTCAAACCAAGAAATGGTACCGGTGTTATCATTGTCTCTCCAACTAGAGAGCTTGCATTACAAATATTTGGTGTTGCCAGAGAATTGATGGCTCATCACACTCAAACCTTTGGTATTGTTATCGGTGGTGCCAACAGAAGACAAGAAGCTGAAAAATTAGCCAAAGGTGTTAATTTGTTGATTGCAACCCCTGGTAGATTATTGGATCACTTACAAAATACTCAGGGTTTTGTTTTCAGAAACTTGAAAGCGTTGGTGATCGATGAAGCCGATCGTATTCTTGAAATTGGTTTCGAAGATGAAATGAAACAAATTATTAAAATCTTACCTAACGAAGAGAGACAATCTATGCTTTTCTCAGCTACCCAAACCACCAAAGTTGAAGATTTAGCCAGAATTTCTTTAAGACCAGGTCCGTTATACATCAATGTCGTTCCAGAAAGTGAAGTTTCCACTGCTGATGGTTTGGAACAAGGTTACGTTGTTTGTGATTCTGATAAAAGATTCTTACTTCTATTCTCATTCCTCAAGAGAAACCAAAAGAAGAAAATCATTGTGTTTTTGTCTTCTTGTAATTGCGTCAAATATTTTGGTGAACTTCTAAACTACATTGATTTACCGGTATTGGATCTTCACGGTAAGCAAAAACAACAAAAAAGAACAAATACCTTCTTTGAATTCTGTAATGCCAAGCAAGGTATTCTTGTGTGTACCGATGTGGCAGCAAGAGGTTTGGATATACCAGCTGTTGATTGGATTGTTCAATTCGATCCACCTGATGATCCAAGAGATTATATTCACAGAGTTGGTAGAACCGCTAGAGGTACTTCAGGAAAAGGTAAGTCCTTGATGTTCTTAACTCCTAATGAATTGGGTTTCTTGAGATACTTGAAAGCCGCCAACGTTCCATTGAATGAGTACGAATTCCCAACCAATAAGATTGCCAATGTTCAAAGTCAATTATCTAAGCTCATAAAAAGTAACTACTGGTTACACCAATCTGCCAAAGATGGCTACAGATCGTATCTTCAAGCCTATGCATCGCATCACCTTAAAACCGTCTACCAAATTGACAAACTCGATCTTGTTAAGGTTGCCAAATCTTTTGGTTTTGACGTCCCACCAAAGGTTAACATCACCATTGGTGCCAGTGGTAAATCCGTTGAAAAAAAGCATAAAAAGCAAAGAAGAGACAAACAGTAAGTGCTGTATAGATTAATGTACATTAGTATTCAAACGTTTTGCGTTAACGTTCATATATTTGGGCAGTGTAAAAATCATATTCTAGTTGCAAAATTTATCATATTTGGTGGGAGTGCACACATCCATAAATTTATTGAGACTGAGATGAGACATTTAAAGATGATTTTCATATACAACATCTTCTTTAAAAATGCAAATAGTGAAAGAAAGAGACCAATTTCTCTCGAACTACGAGGTGTTCCAACATCTCAAGGACATAAAAACAAAATACAATTGGACCTTTACCCCTGAAGATGAAGAGGAACTCAAGAATTCCAAAAAGAGAAACACCAAAAGATTCACATCAAGTGGATTGGGACTAGAAGTTATAACAAGAGACGTTACTTCGTATCTCAGCAAGAGTCCCGTTGCAGAAATATCAAGTCCCGAATTGTTCAAGGAACTCATGTTGCATCTCAACACATTAGAATTAATGAAAGTTGAAAAACTTCAAATAGTCAATGCTTTGCCCAGATCAATGGTCCACTTGTACGCTCTCGTGGAAGAGTGTGACCAAAGGTTCAGTGAAGAAGCATGTGAAGGTATCATTCAAAAGATCAACGAGATCTTTCCTTTTTCACAAGAAGAGGGAGAAGAGGGAGAAGAACGAGAGGAAGAACAGGACGAAGAAAAGGAAGGCGAACAAGAAGATTAGAGGAAATAATGCATATAATAACTACTGTATACTAGAATCAAATTACTCTATTTGAACTCTTGTAAATTCTAAATGAAATCACCCATCAAAGGCTTGGCTGTTCCAAGATCAAATTCACCCTCAGCTTCTTTTGCTTCGCTTTCAGTGGCTGGACGCGGCTCTTCAGAGTCAAATGTCTTTTCAATTTTTGGTGCTTTGATCTTGGTTTGGGCCGATTCGTCGTAGCCTCGCGTTTGGTTGTAGTTATACCATTGATCTTTCATGTTTATAAGCATTTCGCTGACATCCGATATGAGTCCGGTGGGTCCAACGGCAAATATCGAGTCTGAATTATCCTTGGAATTGATCCAAGTATGATCCTGACCTTCCAAATTCTCTGATTCTTCACTCTGGTCTTGCTTTTCAATATCTTCATTTTGACGAGAAATTAATTCTCTCGATAAAATCTTGGATAAATCAATCTCCTCATCTAGCGAATCAGTACTTTGAAGACTAATATCAGCTTGCGATGTCTCCATAAGAGCCAGGTTATTCACAAAATGATTCTTGATTAAATGGTCAATCACCGGCCATCCATAGGCATTTGAAAACCTCCTCCGAACAATGATGTTATTATGAGCATCTGGCTTCAATTTTACTAAAACCTTTCTCCAAGTCATGTTTCTGTGATACTCTCTTGCAATTTCTTCCTCTAAATCATCCGTTTCCCTGATTTCGAGTTGATCAAGAATTCTTTTCCTCACACCAAATCCTTCCTTTTTGCTTTCATCAACACCAGATTGCCCCGTTTCGTCATCTTTGATTGGAGGTAAATCATCTTCGCTGTACATTTTATCGTGAATAATCACGTTTTCTCTAGCCTCGGGATTGGTGATGTATTTCAACAGGGGTAATGGGGGCAAAATCAATGATGCTGCCGTTTCGAATACGGAAGCTTTAGGAATAGCTTTAAACTTTCCTAGTTTACCTTCAGTTGTAGTTTGGTATCTGGTGTAATCTTCGTCCTTATCATTGGTGCTCTTAGATTGTTTTTGAGGCATCAAGAAGGACATCATTGCCTGTACTCCCAGCAGAATTAACGACTCTTCATTTTTGTTTTCTGCTTGGTCCTTTACGTCCAAATCTTTCATGGTAGGGATCCTCTCAGATGATCCTTCAGTCTTATCGATATCTTGAGAATGCATGATTTGAGTCAAACCTTTATAATCTAGAAACATCAAAGCGGAAGTTCGAAGTGGAACTATGCCGTCGTTGATGACATTGGCGTAAACTGTTCTTCTAGCAAATTTCTTCAAAACTTGGTGAGTAGGGCCTGTTGGAAGTAATAGTAACAATGGTTTAGCATCTTTTTCCACAAATTTCAAACCAAGATCCTGTCCGGTTTTCCCAACAATACCAGCCAGTAGAAGAAGTTTGACGTACATTGGATTCTCGTTGACGACGCCTAGCAAAGGCGAGGATAATGCAATGAAATTGACGGGGCGGATCTTCTCAAAAAACCAAGGAAAGTTATTCTTCAAGTATGCAATTGTAAACGTTTGTACCAAACCACCCAATGAATGGCCGATGAAAGATATCCGATCTACCAGTTTTAATTGGTCATTATTGGTGACAAGATCGACGATATGTTCAGCGACTCTACTACCCAAATACTTGATTCCTCTTTCGGTTTTGCAGACGTTGCCAAAAAAGCCCCTAACCACAACATTATCTTTAGACCCAACTTTGTCAATTTCTTCCTTAAGGTATAACATGTCTGCGCTAACGTTTGAGTGAAGTCCATGTGTTAAAAACACCAAATGCACTGGTTTCAGGGTGTCCCTTAAAGGGAGGCTCCAAATATCCAAAGTATCTTGATTAGAAACATTCAAAGTGGAGGAATCGGTGAAGACGCCGATTTTATCGCTATTGAGCACGTTATTTTCAGCAAGTGATGCATCGTGTAGTACTTTCTTTGATGTACCAATAGTTATTTCGAAATCTATATCCATTTTATGATTGAAGAGGATTTGGGAAATGACATCCACAACCCAGCAGTACTTCTCTTTGAAAGTGTGGCATGATAGCTCACAGTAGAATGATTGACCTGGGAGCAATTGAGGTTCGAATACCGGTTGGTCCGCGGTAATGAAGCATTGTTTATTGTGGTCATAGCCCTCTGGTTTACAATCAACATAAAGCACGTATGGCCCAGCAATATAGGCAGCCCTCAAAGCAATCAGTTCTCTGTTTTTGATCTTGACCCATAGGTTTCTGGGTGTATTAACGATTGCATCATTGTCGTTGGTCAATGAGTTGAGTGAAGGGGTGTATTGGATTTTGAATCGTTCGATTTGACCAGCTTTGACCGACTTGATTTGTCGATAGAGTATTCTGTCATCCATTTTTCCCCAGGAGCGATTTAAATGGTCAGGAATTTAATCTTTGAAGAGATGGCCAGCATGTGAAATGCACTGGAAATGATAGTTTCTGGATGTGATATGACCTTAACTTATGACGAGCGTTCAGCGTTGAGATGGTTGAGCTTTGGGCCTTGTAAACACAAGAACAATTACAAAGAAGGCGTAAAGGAAAAAAGTGAAACAATTCGTAAAGCAATTTTTGAAACAAATCAACAAAGCAGTTAAAATGTTGATAAGATACGAGTGAGAAATTATAATCTCAGCGCTACAACAATCCCTTCTCGGAAAATTCATGAACACACACAACAACGTCAGATTTGAGCAATTGGAGGCTCAGAAGGGTTCCAAATTAACAGGCTCTATGCTGGGGTCGAACATAGGTTGTTCCAGCCAAGTTGAACAAGACTATACAAGCAATATCACCTCGCCCAGAGACACGTCTGACCACGGGGAAGATCTACATCCAATCGAGCTCACAGCGCATGCATTACTCAATGGGCCTTTAGAGAATCTCCATGAGAACTTTGAGCTGTTAAACCAGTCACAGTATATTCTCTTGACTCGACTCAAGCTCATAGAAGAGCGGTTGAAACGGTTTGAACAAGCATTTGTTGATAACGATCGGTTTGCTACTGAGAGGGACGTGCAATCAGCATACCAGAAAGTTAGGGATATGAAGAATTCACTACTCAAATCATTGAACACCTTGGATAAAGTTGCAACGAGGGTTGAACGTCTCGAAAGTTTAGTATGATTTCTCAAGTAGTGGGTATTTTGGCAATAATCAACCAATCTACACAAAATTATATCCAATGTATATTCTAGGAGGCATGCATGAGCAAACATCTAGAAGAAGTTGATAAAGTGGTAAGGGTAGCCCATACCCTTCATACCAAAGATAGAGAGTAATAAACTATAGAAGAAGAAGATCAAGACGGTCAACACAATGACGGCGACGAAATTGATTTGGGCGTTTTTTAAGTCTGGGGCTTTTCTAACCAACAAAATGGCGAAAATACTCAATGCCCCATAGATGAAGGAAATGATCTGGGTCTCAACTCCCAATTGCAGTTGTTGGCCCGGAACGAAATAGTCAACATGGCCGTCTGGGTGCTCTCTAACATAAGGGACGTTTCTGATTTGATTGAACATGTAACCAGAGTTCAAGAGCAACACGGCCACAAGGGCCACCCCGCTCCATAATGAACGAGAAGACACGAATTTTGAGACCTGCTTATAGTATCTCTTTGCTAAAAGCACCAAGGCAAATGTAGACACGGCATTGATGGCGATACGAGAGTAGTCTGGTGGGATGTAGAGGTTGAACTTATGGCCAGTAACATCCTTCAAGAAGTCAGCGAGTAACTCGCGATGCACACCTTGGAAGAATTGGTACTCACTGAATTCATTGACGAAAGCATTGGCACTGTTACTGGTTGTTGGAGGGAAATGGTACACTTTAGGAATGTTGTTCAATTGGAATACCTGGAAAAAGTTCTTGGAATCAGCAAACTCAGAGTACAAGAAGAAAACATCCTTTTTACCATCTTCGTCTTGCAATTCATCTTTGCTCAATCCATCAGGGTGATCTTGCGCCCAAGAATTGGCAACAATCTCGTATTCGGGTAAAAACTCCCGACAAAGAACACAGTTGAGCTGTGGTGCCGCTGACGACAACATCAACACCAAGTGGTAATCTTTGGCACCACTCAAGATATCTTTATAGTTTCCATCATTGACCGGAATCACCCTGTTTTGGCCTTGGTTCTTGGTCAAAGCCAACAAATGCTCTTTGGTCATTGCGGCCATGGCAACATGGGCCATTGCCATGACACATGTAACTAGGCTCGATGCACTGAACTTCATTGGTGTGGAATAGTTTGTAGCTGTTAGTTTATTTAGACACGTAGTGCGGCCATTTGACATATCTGTCGTGCGCTGGGGATTTTTCACACCCAATATTACAACTGAATTCTAGCTTTACTTTATATTGTCGATGAATGTTGTGACTTGTTTGAGTGAAACTGATGTAGGGTGCTGCCAGAACAGCGGGTGTTACTAATTCTGTATGCCTGAATTGGGCATTGGGTGCTGTGGTGGATTATTTTAGTGATTCTTGTTGTGAGTATTTATTATGGCGAGTATACTAAGTAGTTAATGGTGAGTAAAGTTCTATATGGTATGCACCAAGTAGTATATCGTAAGCACTAAGTGGTTTATTTAGAGGCCTAGGTGGTATTTGAGTAATAAGTAGTTTCTTGGTGAGTATAATATACCAGTAGCATATACATACATTTTTTTATATGACTTTTTCGTCTCTTCATTTACATAGGTGTCTTGCTTCTTTTGATTCGATGTAATAACCGTTACTTGATGTCGTTCTCTCAACCTTTATTCATCCATTGTTTCAACTTCAAACCTCAGGTTGCAGCCAAAATCAATCTGGCACTTACCCTGGCCCATTTCAAACCGCTCTACGAGCAAAACGTAGGTCCCTGGATCCTCTACGTCACACTTCACCACCACACCAAAGAGAGAGTCGTTCCACTTCTCGTTAAGCTGTACTGCCTGCTCCGTGTGTGCATTAAACACTGAGCCCCGCATCGCCGGATGATACTCTGAGGCAGTGGTTACCGTGTCGTTCTCGTAATACTTGATTCGAATGCCAAATGATGAATGGTAATTGTTGGTCCGAAAGTCCACTTTGAGTCGGTTGCGGTTATTCCAGGGGAGATTGACTCGCCGCGTAAATAGTCCTAAGGACCCTGGAAGTTTTTCGATGGTAACACAATCGGACCGGCCATTATGGTACACTTGCAAACGGTAGTCTGATTCAACTCCAACGTCAAAAGTGGACAATATCATCTTGTATGTACCCGCAACCAAACCATCAACAGCTTGGTATCGACTAGCTGGTGTGTAATCCTCGTTGAAGATTAACTTGGACTTGTCGAAGTTATAAAGCGAATTAGACATTGGATCCGAGTAAAACAAATGCATGTTGATGCCTTTGTCCTTCTTCAGTCCTTCAAGGACGAAAAAAAGGTCGGTGGTTTCTTCCACCGTCACTTCGTACTGCGGGTTATCGAGAAATGACGAATAAGACCAATTCCCTCCACTTGAATGAAGATCCCAAGCACCGGTGATTTCTGGCACCGTATGGGGGTATCTCGCAATTGCTCTTTTCAATTCAACTTTCTCAGATATGTTATGGTAGAAGTGAAGCGTAAATGACTTCAACGATATCCCTCTGACCAACACCGTGTAGATGGCTTGTGCCTCTAATTCAACTTTAAGCAAAACTAGTCTTGTTGTTGTAAGTCCTGACTCTTTATGCAACCGGTATTGGTTGTGAAAGAGAATTCTGGTTCCAGTTCTACTGGCATACACAGCTAAGCCTATAGGATCGTTTTGCTTCTGGTCCTGTAGGTGATTCTCTAAAAGAAGCCACACTTCTTGTTTCGTAGATAATGGATTTGATAAACAGAATTGGGGTTTCTTCATAATATTGTCCGACTTAGGATGGACGAAACTGACACACGAGTTATATGCGAACAACCTGCTGGGGTCCCAATTAATGTAGAAGTAGCTCAACGAAGGCCAGTCAAATCGGGGCAAGCATAAAATTCTCAGATTTTGCTTCTCCAACCAAGGGTTCTTCAACTGAAGCGTGTCACCGTCGAATTCATGGATGAGGTAGTCGTGATAAGGAATTAGTCCCAATTTTGATTCCGCTTCCCTGGAGAGATTCCCAGTACCAATTCCCATGGTTGTTCTCCCCTGGCGAACCTGATCCCATAAGTAGACCATATTATCGGGGAATCTTCCGTAGCTCAAACGAATTATTTCCGGGACCCAGCCCGTGAGCATAAACATGTCCAACGCCATGTTGGAACCTTGGAAGTTGTAACCCAGGCCCATTACCGTTAAAAACGCTTTTTCCACAAGAGCAGGCCAGAGCAATTGGTCGTTGGCGGCGGATCGGACATGCAATGCCTGTGAGGAGTTTAGCGCTGGTAATCTGTTATCCACACGAACCGTACGTCTGCAGCCATTGAAATGAAGCGCCACATGATACTGTGTTGACAGCAAGTGTGGAGCAATTGACAGTGCAAGAACATCTCCGTGGTACTGTGCTACGGCTAGCAACGCCGACACGAAGGAGCAATTGGACAATAGGTCCTGATAGAGTGAATCTAGGTTATCCGTGGACCAGTCCTGGATCTCCACTGGTTGAAACCGGGCTGATATATGAGGCGGTAAGGCTAGTTCTTTCTGGTCTTGGTTCTGCTTTCGGGTTTGGTCTGGGGCCGTGCCGATGAATGAGCCCGGGATGGGGCCGAGTGCAAAGAGTGTCTCGTCAAGAACGGGCGGGAATACGCGGCCTGCGACATGGGAGGTGGTCCAGCGCACCTTGTCGCTAGACAGAAGGTGTTCGATGGAGTCGTATGTCTTCATTGCTATGTGGGAGAGGCGTAGAATGGATTCAGAAGCCAGAGATTTGGCCAACGCGTTAAGCTGTTTGATTGCACTTAGTGCCTTTTCTTTGGTGCCTTCACGGCCAAGCGCCGCGTCCAACCTGCTCTGTATCACCAAGTCGTAGCATTCACCCAGCATATGATGCTAAAGAGAGAAGAAAAGACGAAGAGGATAAAAAGATGTGTAAAAGAATAAGAAACAGGGGAACAAGACAAGAAATGATGTAGTAAATTCGCGAAGAATGAAATCATTAGACTCACGTATTGAAATCAATTAATAGATAGTGCACACTTCTTTCATTCTATTTCAATGACTAAGGAACAGAAGTCAGCTGTTCTGCTACCACAACCATTCTCGTACATAGGGCTTTCGTGGATTCAGCTCACACTAATCATTCTCCCCATCCGCTTGGCCAATGCCTTCTACATCCAGACGTTTTTCCAGCCTGATGAATACTACCAGTGCCTCGAGGTAGCACACCGTTTCGCGTTCGGATACGGCTATGTGACCTGGGAGTGGCGGCAGCAGCTCCGGCTGGCTGTACATCCGCTCTTGTACGCGGCGGGCTACCGCGCCAGTCTGTTGGTACCTGAGGCATGGGAAGCGGCCGCGGTGGCAGCAGCTCCGCGCGTGATAGGTGCGCTTGTGGCCACTGCGGCGGAGGTCGCGTCGTACCATTTCGTGCGAACTTACAGCGGGCTGGCGCGAGAGGCCGGGCTTGCGCTTTTCGTATCACTCACCAATCCATGGAATTGGTATTTCATCACCAGGTCATTCTCTAACTCGTTTGAGATGGCTTTGACAGCGGTGGCCCTCGCGCTCTGGCCCTGGGCAGGCCACAAGTCCGACTCGGTGCCAGCGCCCGTACGTGTGAGCTTGCGCCACTTGCTGGCCGCGTGTGCCGTGGCGTACGCCAGTATCCTCGTGCGCCCCACCAACGCGCTATTGTGGGCCCCCATGGGGGCCGAGATGGTGGTGCGGCTTGGCCCGCGTCGTGCGGCCCGCGCACTAGTGGTACTCGCGCTAGTGCTTGCGCTGGTGGTGGGCATTTTCGCAGCCGCAGACTATGTTTTGTACCAGCAACTCACATTCCCCCTCTACAATTTCGTTGAGTTCAACGTGGTAAAGAAACTTTCGATGTTCTACGGGTCGGCGCCGTGGCATTTCCATATTTTCCAAAGTGTACCTTTGCTTCTGATGGCTTATACGCCATTTCTCATCCACTCATTTTTCCAACCCGGAAACCAATTGCTTAAGACCGTGATGGCTGTGGTGATTGCTGGATTCTCGGCCATTGCCCACAAAGAGTTCCGGTTTATTTATCCGTTGCAGCCATTGTTTACCATGTTCATTGCCAAATCTATGCATCAAATGCAAATCCCCCAGAAATGGCTCGGATTCCTCGGGGTACTTGTGGTGATTCATTGCCTTATTGGCCATTTCTTCACTCGAGTCCATGAACGGGGTGTGATTGACATAATGCAAGACGTCAGACACGGCGGGGGTTCGTCGTGGGGGTTCTTAACTCCTTGCCATTCGACTCCGTGGCAAAGTATGGTACATAATCAATTACTCGATAACAATCTGTGGTTTCTTACTTGTGAACCCCCACTCCATTTGGACCGAGCATCTCCGAAAGCACTTCGTGAGTACCGAGATGAACTGGACCAATTCTATGATAATCCAATTGACTTCGTGGCACGGTTAATACCGGAACCAACTACTACAACCATCTCGATCCAAACTCCGGACCTCAACGACGTTTCAATTTCAAACTTCGCGCCACGCCATCAAAGTTCGACTCACGATAGAACTTGGGCACATCACATGATTATCTTTGAACCCATGCAATCAATTCTTGAACCTGTTCTACGTGATCATGGTTATCACCAGTGTAATCGGATGTTCAACAGTTACTTCCATTGGGACCTGCGCCGCAATGGTGATATCATTGTGTATTGCCGGAATTAATCAACAATCCGACTTCTCGGGGTTAGGTAATCAGCTTAATCCCTGGTGCATCGGAGTTAGCCCAAACCATAACCAAAACTACAATAGCCAACCCGATTCAAATCCGAGACTGGACGAAGTTGGCAACATGGATAATCCGACAACTGCTGTCTCGATTGATCCGATAGGCCATCACATGGTTCCCGATTTAAGGCATTTTATTGTTGCGAAAAAACGTATGAGCAGGTTGAAACTCAGGTGCGAATTTTCATCACCTGCCGACGATTTCGTCACTAGTCACCAGATGAATAATTCGATTATAAATAGTTGGGTAAATACCCAATTATTGAAAAATTCTTTCCATCATTAACAAACAATCATGTCTTCAATCCCTCAAACTCAAAAAGGTGTTATCTTCGAAACAAACGGTGGTCCTTTGGAATACAAGGATATTCCAGTTCCAACCCCAAAAGATAGCGAAATCTTAATCAATATCAAATACTCTGGTGTGTGTCACACTGATTTACATGCTTGGAAAGGTGACTGGCCATTGGCTACCAAATTACCTTTGGTCGGTGGTCACGAAGGTGCCGGTGTCGTCGTTGGCATGGGTAAGAACGTTAAAGGCTGGAAAATCGGTGATTACGCTGGTGTTAAATGGTTAAATGGTTCTTGTCTCTCTTGTGAGTTCTGTCAAGAAGCCAATGAATCCAATTGTCCTGATGCTGACTTGTCTGGTTACACCCACGATGGTTCATTCCAACAATACTGTACCGCCGATGCTGTTCAAGCCGCCAGAATTCCTCAAGGTACCGATTTAGCACAGATTTCTCCAGTCTTATGTGCTGGTATCACTGTCTACAAAGCATTGAAAACCGCAAACTTGTCTCCAGGTAACTGGGTCTGTATCTCTGGTGCTGGTGGTGGATTAGGTTCTTTGGCCGTCCAATACGCCAAAGCCATGGGTTATAGAGTCGTCGGTATTGACGGTGGTGAAGAAAAAGGTGAATTCATTAAAGAAATGGGTGCTGAAGCTTACGTTGACTTTACCAAGACCAAGGACATTGTTCAAGATATTAAGGCTGCTACTAACGGTGGTCCACATGGTGTCATTAACGTTTCTGTCTCTGAAAAGGCCATTGCTCAATCCGTGGAATACGTTAGATCTACTGGTACTGTTGTTTTAGTTGGTATGCCAGCTGGTGCTCAAGTTAAAACCCCAGTCTTCGACGCTGTTGTCAAATCCGTTTCCATCAGAGGTTCTTACGTTGGTAACAGAGCTGACACTGCTGAAGCCATTGACTTCTTTGCCAGAGGTTTGATCAAGTGTACCATCAAGGTTGTCGGATTATCCGAATTACCAGGTATCTACGAATTGATGGAACAAGGTAAGATCTTGGGTAGATACGTCGTCGACACCTCTTATTAGATAGATAAAATTACGATTAATGTGATAGCTTAATTTTGCAACTTGTATGCTCTAATGCCTTTTTAACGATTAATTAATGTTTGTTCGTATATTCCCCTGTTTGATGGCTCGGATCAGATACCGTTTGTTCTTTGGCCGCTAGTATCACTTGATTGGCCTCGTTCAATTGTTCGGCGTCTGCCTTGACTTTCTCCATCCACCGCTTTACCAAACTCTCGTTCTCCTTGGTGAGACTTGTAACTTTCTCGTTAAGAACATTATTTTGAATTTGGTTTATGAGGTTTTCGTCGTTGATGATTTCAATGGTCTTATTTTTTTCTTTCAACTCCATATTCAACCCTTCTATCTTAGCATTCAATGCCTTGGTTCGTGTCTCAAGTTGCTCATTGACTTTATTGACTCTCTTCTGTTCTAGCTGCGACTTCTCCATGTTTATTGTAGATTGGTTCAAGCTACGGGTCAAGGACTCCACTTCTTGTCTCAATCTAAAGTTCTCTTTTTGCAATTGCTCATCTGATTCATCCCGTCCCGTGTTTTGCGCTAGTCGACTAAATGCTTCAAAATACTTGGAGTCTTTCTTTTCGAACGCATCTCTGACACTTAGGCTCTTAAGGGTTTCTTCTATCCATGTCTCTTCTATCATTATCACTTCCTATCCTTGTCATTTCCTGTTATGCTCAATGTGTCAAATAAACGAGTGGTTAGCTAGTAGATAATTGATAATATTGCAAAGCGCGAAAATCAATTAAAAATGTTATCTAATCTTTTGTATCTCTTGCTTTCTTTATAATACTTGTTTCTTTATCATTTTTCGCCTAATCTTAACATCATAACTTCGTTAAACGCCTGACTGGTTCGTCAGTGCATCATATCTTAATTTATTAATACATACAGTATGGCTGACCCTGACCCATCTGATCAAAACCCACCATCATCTACTCCTCCACAGAATCAGCCTGAAACGTACTGGCTGTCTTTTGCAAAGTTCAGCCCTGTCACAATTCCGAACCAGATTCAATCATACACCACTAAGGCCGCCTCGGACACAGCTTTAGTCTCAGAGGTGTCCAAGAAGCAATGGCTAAATCCAGTGGCGGAAGCCGTTGAGGACACTTCAAGTCACGAGGCGGCAAATCTGCCAGTTCCTGAGGTGCCTACACTGAGCTGGTGGGCCTGGTCTGGCAACCTACCACAGCAGGGCACCAACGCACCTGTCAGCCCGGTTGCGACCAATATACCGAATGAATCAGACGACCTGCAACAACCGGTGCCGAGTAACTGGACTTGGTTGCCTACTCTTGACCTATTCAGATCTGCTGATGCTAACGAAATGACCCCACTCATGAAAAAGAACGGGAATGTGGGGAATGATGTGAAATCAGATAATTCTGGTAAAACATTGAACGAGACTAACTGGTTCTCGTGGATGTGGGGGAACTGGGGCACCAACAGCGAAGAGGATGAGGCAGGAGATGAGGAATACGATAATGAACAGTTTAATAATACAGAGATGTTCCGTGCTGCCAAAACCGCTATCGAGAGCTCGAAAGATTCATCCCATTACGCAATTAAGACATCAATCCACTCAAAAGATTACGAATTGGCAGTAAGTGGAACGCCAACTGAAAAGCAACCCGTGAGATACAGAACTAAAAAGAGACCCATCACACCTAATGAAGCACAAGAAAATGTGATAACTTCAGGAGTACGAAAGCAAGAGGAGCCTTCTAAAACTGACACCACTGTGGGTCCTAGCATCAAAAGTCAAGGGGCGGTACAAACAGCCTCTCCAACCCCGATATCCACGAACAAGACACTAATCAAACCTTCAAGCCCTTTGGATCAGAAAGCAACTTCTGTTATACCTAATTTTGATCAAAATTTTCGATGCATAACTTTAACCACGAACCTCAGATTATTAAGTGAACACATTGCATATCACCAACACTCTTCTGAGCGACATTTATACCGGTTGCCTTTGAACAGAATAACCCGCCGTAAAAACAAGATTAGAAAGGCAGTCATCATTGGTGTCCATGGATTCCTACCCATCAAGATGGTTAAAACATTAATTGGTCAAAGCACAGGTAATTCAATAAATTATGTCAGCAAGGCTGCTGAGGCCTTACAAGAATGGTCAGCTCAAGAAAATGGTGAAAACGATATAGAGATTCATACAATTGCTTTGGAAGGTGAAGGTAAAGTTGATGAACGAGTAGACAATCTTTTCAATCTTTTGGAAAATTGGAGGGATCTTATCAACCAATGTGACTTTCTCTTCTTTATTTCACACTCCCAGGGGACTCCTGTTGCCACCCACCTTTTGGCTAAAATGCTTCAAAGTCGGAGATATCATCTTAGTAATGGTAATCAAAAAATTGGGTTTCTCAGCATGGCAGGAATGAGTTGTGGACCATTTTTGGGGCTTGATACCAAACTTGTCATTCGCGCTTATACGTCACAAGAAAATGAAATAATGCATGAGATGTTTGAATTTGGGAGAAGTGGTAGTGCCGCTTCACTTAAACTTAATGAAAGTATGAAGGTACTCACCAGCAATAATGTTAAGATTACTATGAGTGGATCTATGAACGATCAGTTCATCCCAATTTTCCTGTCTTTAGCATGTAATTATAATCATGCCAATATCTTCCGGATTCTACATGTGAATAAGAACGGACAAATACCTCAATTCTTCCAAGTTCTTTTCAAGGTAATTCTTCTGATGAAAAACGTTGGATATTGCGACCACAATTTGATAAGGGATTTGAGTGATAGATTTCAAGGACCAGTTAATTACGAGGGAGGCCACGGGCAGCTATTCAATAACCCGGAAATATATCAAGCAGCTATCAAGCACAGTTTGGAGACCACTAGTTTAAAGCAGAATAAAGCATTGATAGTGGAGTCATCATTTGTGGGGAACCCCAAGTCTGGAAACACATTTGTGAGTAATAGTGTCAAAGGCATCGGATCTCATGTCAATGGATCTGGACTCAGTAAAGTCAGTTCACTACTGGTATCTATATTTGCAGCTGAGACAAAGGCTACTAGCGATAATATGAGTATAACTAGTTTTGGAGACGACGGAGGCCAGAATTTATATCATCTTCCATGGAATGTGAGAGGGCTTTTACAAGACTTGACACAGATCAGACATATTGGCAACGGACAGATGATCCACGAGCTTTTGCAAGCATTCAAAGATTGGAAACCTACAAGGGCGTGGCGAGAGTTGCGAAACAGCCTTGAGGCTCTCGACGGCCTTGAGCTCGAAGACCTTGTCTCTTAACTACGTGAGGCTCAGAAAAACCTCGACATGGTGAGGCTAACACAGGGTCAATATGCTTAAAGAGAGCTCGAAGAAATTACTCTGAAGAATTACTCGAAAAATTCTACAAAAAGAAATCAAGTCGGAGAAATCAACTTATTTTACATTAGCTCAAGACGTTGATGTCAACAAACAGCGAAAAAGATATTCTGAGGTTGACAAAAAAATTGCATACGACTTGTATATAACTTAAATGAAGCATGGCCCAAAATTATTTCCTATAATACATGGTGCTTTCTCAGAATTCACAATTACAATGACATAAGCGATCGTAGCCTCAGTGCGACGATCCTCGCACTCTCGTAAAAAACAATGTTTCATCGTGGATAAACGACAGTCACCAGCCCTCGGCTATAGTAGCCCCAGTTGTGGCTATGTAGTAGGGCTTACCGTGGGTGCAAATGCTCGGTGTCAAAAACGAGCCAAACCGGTATTCCCCGGGTGCACGTGATGCTCGCCAACTCCAGCCCGGTGTTTGCTGGAGAAAAATCTCCGGTGCCGGCCATTTTCAGCCATGCCTTTCGCCAGGGCTGGCACAAACAGCTGATGTCAGACAATCACAGTCTCAGTCTCAGTCTCAGTCTCAGTCACGATCACATTAAGAGTAACATTTGCAGTCACCTGTACATTTCCCACCACGACCCACGCCCTTGAAGAGTTTTTTGCATCCTCCTCAAAGGCGGGTCCGAGCAAACCTTATCGTTTCACTTTAAACATATCTTAGAAGATCCAGTGGCTCACACTGTTGGAGTGTGGCGCGTAGTCTCTCGTATTTTCCACCAATAGGGTTTTGCCATGATGCTAGCCAGGTGAAGCTAGATATTTTAACCCTTCGTATTTCTTTTTCGGTGAATAGCGCTTTGTATTCGTCGGGTGACAATAGCTATCCATTGAAAGACTGTAATAATATTATGATTTTTATTTTACGTTTATGTGGGATTTTAGCTAATTTTTTCCCTTGGTTTAGTGATTTTTTGTCTCTTTTTTTTTGGTTTTTGTTTTTCGTTCTGTTTGGTGTGAGTGTTTTTGGTGAGATTTTTGGCTTTTTTTTTTGGTTTGGTGTGATAGTATGGCTAGTTAAAAAGTAAATATCTCCTCTTAAATAATACTTCTTTTCTACATTTGCAAATCATCATTCATTTTATTGGAAACTTATCTCCGTTATCGTTGTCATACTCGCTCTCACCATTTCACTTCTAATTGCATTACACATCAGATCTTAGATCCCTTGTTAATTAAATTTTAATTTAACCCTCATTTACCTTTAACTCCTTTCTTTTGAAACAGCATGTCTGACGACTCAGGCCCTACCAAAAGAAACAGAGCCTCTGGTGAAGTGTTGGAATACCTCATAAGGGAATTCCAGCAAAACCAAAATCCGTCTCCTGAGCTAAGGAAGGAGATTAGTGATAAGACCAATATGCTGGAGAAAGCGGTAAGAATTTGGTTCCAGAACAGAAGAGCAAAAGCTAGGAAAGTCGAAAAATACGAACGTACCTCGAATACAAACCGTCATTCCATCGATAAATCCTCAGCAAGAAATAGTATCAGAAATGGGAATCCCGGATCCATTAACTCCTCTCGTTCAAATAGTTTAAGCATGAATGATTATAATTCGAACAATCTTTATGTTTCTCAATTAAGCCAACACAATCAGCATCAACCCCCAATCGAAATCAATGAAAAATATTGTTTCATGGATGTCCTGTCTTTATCGGTTGGGTCGTGGCAAAGATTAAAGTCTGGGTTCCATGACGAACATCTCTTAAGATCAGGCTTAGTGAACTTATCACCTTTCACTTTGAATAGTGTCATGTCAAATGTTGATCTACTCGTCATTCTTTCAAAGAAAAATTTCGAAATCAACTATTTCTTCTCAGCTATTTCAAACAATTCAAAGATATTATTCAGAATATTTTATCCTGTTCTGTCAATTCTTTCATGTTCGTTATTCGATAATAATTTGGATAAAATTAATAATGAACTTAGAATCACATTGAATCATTCTCCCAAATTCTCAGTTTATTTCTTCAATGGCGTTAATGCTAACTCAAATCAATGGTCCCTCTGTGATGATTTCAGCGAAGATCAACAAGTTAGTAATGCTCATGCCAATCAAGATGACGATTCATCACTGCCGATCCCTCATGTGTTGGTTGGTACTAGAAATTCTTTACAATACTTGAATTCTTTCATTCTCGAAAATAATCAATTAAGACCACATCAGTTACATCAAACTCCTGGATCTCATCCTTTATCGCAAACTGTGGGACCTGCTGGTCTTACCAAAGCCGAACAGTCATTCAACCCCGATGAACTATGGGATTCAACTCAAGCTCAACCCAATCACAATGATACTCATTCATACCCACTTGATGGTGAAACTTTGAACTATAGACTTAAAGGACTTTCACCATTCGGTGATTTTGATTCAGATACTTCTCCAAATTCAATCACAAGTAACAACAGTCATGCTCAAACTAACCATGAGACTTCAACTGTTAATAACAGTAAACGGAATTCAAGAGCAATGTTATCACACATTAATACTGGCAATCATATAAATAACCCAATCATAGGTGATAACTTTGATGAGCATTTCAATTCTCATATTAATAATTCCAGTACGACAACCCCACAATTCAGTTCTTCTAAACAATCTAAACTTGGTCTTCAACAAACAGATAATAATTCTATAAATCATGGTTCACAAAATTTTGATAACTACAGTGAAATGTTAAACGCCAATACTCCTGAATTTTTCTCATCTGTTCAGACCCCTACTTCTGCTGTCATAAATTATGCCAGAACTTTTCCCAATGTACCATCATCAGTTACTGCAAGTGTTCAAGGGGGTAATTCCGGATATCAAGATATTTTACACAGCCCAATCACTAATCCTCAAACGCAAGCACGTGAAGTTTTCAAGACTACTTTCAGTACTGATAATCATGATGATACCTCAACCACAGGCCACAATATTAATGATCCTTCATTAACACAAAATCCATTCGATTTCACCTTCCACAATAACGAAGATGAAGGCGCCAATTCCAACTTAGATGCTTTAGGTATTGTAAGTCCTGGTAATGATACTGCCAACAGTAATGGACAAGTTGACTCGTTCATTGATTTCCATGGTACCTACCTGTGAACTATGTACGACTATTTATTCTCATCTCACATATATGTCAGTCTGATACTAATCTCGCTCCCTGTATTGCCGTGCTTTTCTCTCACTTTCTACTTTTTGCAACTCATTTAAAGTAACATGTGTAATATATCTTGTTACGTGCAGACCAGGGGAACTTGTTTCGCTTGGATCCCTGATTTCTGGCACAAGTTTGAATGCTGCAAATTATTAAATGTCCAACAGTCTTAATAATTTTGAAGCTTATCTCCGGTGTGAAACGTTGTATTGATGAATAAAGAATCTATGTAGTTGATAACCTTCAAAGCCTCAATTTTCATGCATCATCCTGATATAGTAGCTTGCGGTGTCAATGACCATTCTAGCCTTTGAACTTGTTCAAATTCATCACCCCATAAATCGTATGTAAAAAGTATGTGCGCAGCGAATTTTTCATCATCAATATTACTACTAATTCTTCATAATGATCCGTGTAAATTCGGCCAAAACAACCATGGAATCCGTGCCGTTGCTCATGTCGCGACGCTGGTACTCGGCATTGTCCCGTCCTGCTCTAGACTCACTCCTACCCAAGAAGAAAACCATGAACAGACTACTCTTTGACAATGATAGTAGATTGCCATACAAGAAGACAATCCCTATCCTTAAAGCAGTGTACGACAACATAGATTTTCCTGATAATATTAAACTCCCTTCTTACACAAAGGGTGATGACTTAATGACATGCAAGAATTTACTTCAAACAGTGAGAACGCTTACCAGCTCTATCAACACCAACTTGGTGGATTTGGAAAACGAGTTGGTAGAACAGGCAGCAGAGTTGGGCAATAATGATGCCATAGCCATGTTAGCTTTCGAAACCATCAATGATCCAAAAAGTTCGAAAAATGACTACCAGTATGCCAATACTTTGATCTCGAGCTTGACAGAAATTAAACATCCTCTAGTGTTCAAGTTAGCTGGTGATTTGGCCTTTAGAAAAGGTTATCACCAACAAGCAGTGGAATACTGGAATGAATTTTTGACTTTAGAACCAGATACCATTCTCGCCAGTCAAGTCTACTCCAACCTTGGACTTTACTATTTCAGTTACTTGAAGCCCAGACCTGATTTGACAAGTGCAAAGCTTAACTTCGAGAAAAGCATAAAGTTTGGTGAATTGGACAGTCACATTCTCCAAGCCCATTACTACCTTGGTCAATTATATTCAATCACAGACCCTGAGTTGGCAAGGTATCATATGGAAACGTCTGCATCCAAAGGTTTGAAAGAGAGTTTCCCTTCTTTGGGATTTCTTGAGATGAATGTTTTCAACGATTATCACAAGGCTCTTGAGTGGTTCAAATTGGGCGTTGAATCCAACAACGATTTATCTTGTTTGATAGGACAATTTGATTGTCATGTGAAGTTGCAAAATTCAAAACAGGCACTTAATATATTAGCCCAGTTGCAAAAAATTCAGCAACAAATTCAAAATGTTGTTAAGTCCAATAAAACAATTCCAAAAGAATATGAAGCCACCTTGGCCAACAACCAGTCACTCCTTCAAATCTTTTTCGCTACGAGAGGGCAATCCATTGATTTTATCTCTAAAAATCTCGCATAGTCTATACATTATTTATTTAATAGCATTATAATATCGAAGATCGTTCGTGGTCTCCATAATTAAGTTCAGATGTGTAACGTTCTCTCAAAGACATTGGCTGACTATTGGACCTGACTGACATTCTTGTAATTGATCTGTTACTACCTTCACTGGTTTCCATCATTGAGGAACCCGATATTATCTCATCACTTTCATTAAACCAAAAATGCTGACAAGTTTGAAGAATATTGAATCTTTCATCAGGATCAACTATGAGTAAATTACTTATTAAATCCAATGCTGAGTCTCCGATATCGTCCCAATAAGGAGAATAAAATGCATATTGTCCGCTTAAAATTTGGTCTCTCATACTTGGAGGCCCTAATTCATCGCTGAATGGAGGGAATCCGCAAAGGCAAACGTATAATAAGACACCGCTCAGCCATATATCCACTTTTGTGGAATAATTACGATCGTTGTTCAAGATTTCTGGGGCAACATATGCTGGTGTTCCACACAAGGTATTAGTAAATTTCAATTCTCCAATAAATTTAGCTAAACCAAAATCTGCAATTTTCACTTTGACGTCATACTCGTCATCATCCCACGGACCAAGCAGTTCTTGGTTTGGGTTTTGTTTCGGAATGACATCTAGGAGGATATTTTCTGGCTTGATGTCTCTATGAATGATGTTCTTTTCGTGAAGGTAGTGTAATCCCAGTAGTAGTTGTTTGAAAATGGCCTTCGTTTCATCTTGCCTTAGCTTCAGCTTATTGATGATGCGCTGGAAGAGTTCTCCACTGTTCATTTTTTCCAATACCAAATACGTGGTGCTGGTGAACTCATTTATAGGCTCCACATAGTGGGAGATGAACTTGACAATGTTGGGGTGATCAATGGAGAGAAGTAAGTTCATTTCCTGTTTCAATTTAGCGTCTTCACTGTTGTTACCTGAGGAAGATGTCTTATTGGGGTGGAATATTTTCACGGCCACAATATCCCCCGAGGTTCTGTCTCTGGCCTCCTTGACCACGGCGTAATGGCCAGACCCGAGCTGATGGCCCAAAATGTAGTCATCAAAGAACGACTTTTGCTGAAATGACGCGTCTTGTATATCAGCCGCGTATCGGAAGATATAAGTGCCACCAGTTTTAGCGAAAGAAATCTTGTCTCCACTTCGTAAGAGCTTCGTTTTACCTCTTCCGAGAGCTTCGTCATTCACCAAAGTGCCATTGGAGCTCATGTCTGTCACCACCAAGTATTCTTGAGGATTTAGCGTGAATGAGAATTGACAATGTTTAGACGAAACATCGCTGCCGTTGATTTTGATGTCACAGACGCTGGAGCGGCCCACCAATACTCCTCCCAGCTTTTTAGGGATGCTTATGTGTGGCGACGCCGGCTGAACGCTGTATAGTTTGGCGATGCTATGATGATGGAATACTTGTTTCTTGGTCTTGGGCGGAGAAGCTATATCTTCGGATATTTGGAAAAGCTACGCGTTAGTAAATCATGTCAGCATTTTTGGAGCTAATAAGTTGTTTCACGTACTCTTTTCCTCGACAATGACATGTCTGGTGGATTGTTAGTGGTTATTTATGGAAAGAAGTAAATAGTGATTTGATGTGAAATTTCTACGTATGGCCGCGATTCGCAGTAACTAATTGGCGACTTACGAAAAATCAACATTTAGTATTCGATTAAATAACTCTGTATAACAAATCATTAATCTCGTGGTCCGACAATGCTTGCAAGTGGTGATTGAAGCGAGATCTTAATTGAGAGATTTGATTTACGGTTTTCCGTAACCCCTTCGCATCTTCTGGCGATATTTCCTGTAAAAACTCAATAGACTGTTGAAGTTTGGCCAAGTTAACGTTGTCTGCGTTGGTGTAGCTTCCATCTTCACTCAAAAACAAATTATCCAGTAGCTTCTTGTTAAGAAAGTCGTAATCAGTTTTCAATTTCTGTGCTCCTTCTCTGCTGAACTGGTTGTTTGTCACGATGTATTCTCGTAATATCTGGGCTAGAATCGATACCACTCGATCTGTCACAACGTAATAGTCGACATCAGCAAGGCTCCGTCTAACATAATTGAGGAGCGATGGAATTTTACCGATAAGATCAGAGAGTTGGTACGAGGGTTCGCCAGTGCTCGTTGACGTGTTCCATTGAGTAGAGTTGACATACTCTCTCAAACTGTTCTTCACCTCTTTGTGGAAAAAGTCTTGATATGAACTGATTATCTTGTTCAATAAAGACAGGTATTGTCCGATTGCCGTGTTAAACAAAGTCTCCCCTTCATTGGTACCTGTGATCATTTGATAAGTATTCCAGAGCTGTATAAAAATGAGCTCTTCAGTCCAGCTGTTGAGATTGTCGATAATGAATTTCACTGAACAGTACAATCCAGTTAACATTTCTAATCCTTTGAGACTATTGCTTATAGCGTCATTAGTGTTGGTATCTTCTCCAAGTCCACCGGGTATGAAGTTAAGAACTCTTTTTGAATTAAAAGAATCCTTGAATGATCTGTATGCTTTATTTACGAATTCAAAATATTCGTCGATGAACTTTAGTTGAATGTTGGACACGTACTTCAACTGAAATTTAACGATGCTAAGAGTCTTGTAGTGCGTAGTCAAGTTATTGAAAAGTTTCACGACATGATATGCTGAGCATGTGGGTTTTAATAAATGATTCATCTCGTGTGATTGGTCGCCATGATAATCGAAATCAATCTCTAATGCATTTTGGGGCCCAATAATTTCACTATCGAATCTTTTCTTGGCTAATTGGAATTCAAAATTCAACCAATTCGAAACTGCAAGACTTCCGTTTTCACCATCCAAAAGGACATCACCAGTAAGTCCAAGCCACTTCTTAGAAGGAGCCAGATTGAAATCACTGAGGTAAGGATTATACTTGAATGCGAGCCTGAGTCTTTGGTCAAAAGAAGTGAGCTCAAAGATCAAATGAGACAAAACCCGGCCTGTTTTCTCTGAAGCATCAGCCAGATCCTGTAACCTGGAAATATTCGTATTGATGATCCGCGTCATGTTGAAGATTTTACCTCTTAATGGGCGCAAAACCGAAGTGATTACTTCATATGAAGTTATACGGTTATATTTTTCAAGACTTCCACCAATGACCAATTCAATATGGGGTAATTCTTCACTGAAAAAAGTTTCCAAATAGTTGAATGCCCACTCTGGTTTTGATATTTTATTAGTGTCTTTGTTCTTATTACTGAAATGGTAGTTAAATCGAGCAATGAATGGTTCGAGTAAAATATCCACTGCCCACCAAGTGTCAGGATACTCGGGTATGTTGTTCAATGCTTGGAGTTCCAACAATTCCTTGAAATTGAGTTGCATGCTTTTCATTGGACCGGCTGGCACTGGGGTATTTTTCGATTTTGGTGATAACCAATGGAGTTTTTGCAAAACATCCTTCAAATCTTTCTCTAGTTCAACTCTTCTAGATAAAATCTTAGAATTGAGTGCTTGTGTGAGTTGCTCAGCAACGGAGGGGTAGCTCTTGGACATGGAATCTATTTGGAAGTCCGCTAATTCCTTAGTAATCGCTGAGAGATTCTTATGATCTACCGCTTTCAATTGGTCTTCCAAATCTTTGGCTTGCGATAAGAATTCCACTGTCTTCTGCGTCTCTAGATTATCTTCAAAAACATTTTTCAATTCGACTAGTACCTTAAGTTCTCCATGTTGCGCTATTAGATCATCGATTTGTGTTAAATCTGGTGAAGAAGCAGCTTGGTTAATTTGTTCCAAGAGCAATTCTATGTATTCCGCCGTGGTATCGTCTATCGCTTCTGGTTTTCCTGATAGTTTCAGTTGGACTGCAACGTCGATTTGTTTCTTGGTATCCTCCAAGCTCGATATTTTATCATCAATATTAGCCAAATCAGCCGCCGAAGTGAAGTTTATATTGAAGTAATCTGTCATTGTTGATATTTTCTGCGATTATATCAAACAACTTCAGTTCTTGAATGCTATGTTAAACACAAAACTCTTGATCACCGCTCAAATGAATTCAACTATTCAGTATCGTTTCATAAACTTGACCTGTAATTCTTATTTCACACTAAGAAAGTGAGGTACGTATACTGTGCGTCGTGCGCGCACCACCAAATATATCGTCGATTTTTCATTGATGATTTGATCCATTTTCACTACTCATACTTCATCCAAAATGCAAGCTCCAGTGGTGTATATGAACACATCGACCGATCGTCAAAGTGGGCTTCAAGCTCAAATGTCGAACATCACCGCAGCCAAGGCTGTGGCCGATATTATTCGTACTTGTCTTGGTCCAAAAGCTATGTTGAAGATGCTCTTAGACCCAATGGGAGGGATTGTTCTTACTAATGACGGACACGCGATTTTACGTGAAATTGACGTGTCACACCCTGCGGCAAAGTCCATGATTGAGTTAAGTAGAACTCAAGATGAAGAAGTCGGTGATGGTACCACTACCGTTATCATCTTGGCTGGTGAAATTTTAGCACAAACCTTTCCTTACATAGAGAAAAACATCCATCCAGTTATTATTATTCAAGCTTTGAAGCAAGCTTTGAGTGATGCATTGGAAATCATTCATCAAGTATCTGTGCCAGTTGATATCGAAAATGAAGAAGCCATGATCAAATTGATCAAAGCATCCATTGGTACTAAATACATCAATAAGTGGTCTCAAAAAATGTGCGAGTTATCATTAAAGGCAGTCAAGACTGTTCATGTGCAACAAGGTGAACATAAAGAAATTGATATCAAAAGATATGTCAGAATTGAAAAAATACCTGGTGGGGAAATTACCGATAGTGAAGTTTTAGATGGTATCATGTTGAACAAAGATGTCACACATCCAAAGATGAGCAGATACATAGAAAATCCGAGAGTCATTTTATTGGACTGTCCATTGGAATATAAGAAGGGTGAATCACAAACTAATATTGAAATCACAAAGGAAGAGGACTGGAACAGAATTTTACAAATCGAGGAAGAACAAGTCAAGCTTTTGTGTGAACAATTATTAGAATTCAAACCAGATTTGGTCATTACCGAAAAGGGTGTCAGTGATTTAGCTCAACATTATCTTCTTAAAGGTGGTGTCACTGCTTTGAGAAGAGTTAAAAAATCAGACAATAATAGAATTGCTAGAGCTACTGGTGCTACTATTGTCAATAGAATTGAAGACTTGAAAGACAGTGATATCGGTACTCGTTGTGGTGAATTTAAAGTTGAATTAATCGGTGATGAATATTTCACCTATTTAGTTAAATGTGAAAAACCACAAGCTTGCACAATTGCTTTGAGGGGACCTTCAAAAGATATTTTAAATGAAATCGAAAGAAATTTACATGATGCAATGGCAGTTACTAGAAATGTCATGTTTGAGCCATCGTTATCACCAGGTGGAGGAGCAACTGAAATGGCTGTCAGTGTTGGATTATCAGAAAAGGCTAAAACTATTGAAGGAGTTGCACAATGGCCATACCAAGCAGTTGCCGATGCTTTTGAAGTGATTCCAAGAACTTTGATTCAAAATTGTGGTGGTAACCCAATCAAAGTGTTATCACAATTAAGAGCCAAACACGCTAATGGTCAACATACCTTCGGTATTGACGGTGATTTAGGTAAAGTCGTTGATATGAATGACTACGGGGTTTGGGAACCTGAAGTTATCAAGCAGCAGTCAATTAAGACTGGTATCGAGAGTGCTTGTCTCTTATTAAGAGTTGACGATATTGTTAGTGGTGTTCGTCAACAAGGTGCATAAACTTGTATAGTCAGTAATACCTAATTCTTGAAAAATGTAGTGAGAAACTAATTGTAGTCTTTCAAAGCAGCCAATCTGGTTTTTTTTTGGCATGACGAATATTACAATTGTTCACCGTCGACAATGTTACCGCATCTTTTGCAGTTTGATAAAGAATCTTCTCACTTCTTTTGTTGCGACAATAATACGAATTCGCTTAATTGACTGATTCGCGGTACGGGTTTCGAGCGCCTTCTCATTTCTCATCGATGGGTGCCTCTCTATATTTACGTTTTACCGTATCAGGTAAGTGAATTACCATTACCCTAAATGTTAAGAATTTAAACAATATCCAGGGCCTCTAAATGAAATTGATATCGAATTTTGATATCATCGAGAAGCTAAGATTATTTTCCAAGTAACAGTTTTTTTCTCTTTATCTTTTGAAGAATTCAATCACCAAATTCAATTGATAATACGTATGGTCTTTTTCATTACAAGATCATTAAAGTAATATGTCAATCCCTCCTCTCCCGTTTAAAGTGAAAACGAAGGTCTCCTGGGCCGGTGAGGAAGATGGTGATCTAGGTTTCATTGAAAATGAAGTGGTGGAAGTCTACTCCGTGGTTGATGACAGTTGGTGGAGTGGTAGATTAAGAAGAAATAATGCTGAAGGTATATTTCCAAAAGATTACGTTCAGATTATTGAGGATTCAATTCCTCAATCACTGTCAAGTCGTTCAATCTCTCAAATGGCCTCTAAGCAAAACACTCCAATCAAAGATAATGATTATGAACAAAGATTTAGATCAAGCAAGAATAATACTCCAAGTAAATCATTTTACAACAAAAGTAAAATGAATTCTAAGAGATCAAATCCATTGAACGATCCAGAAGCTTCTTTTGGTGAAGATGAATATGATGCTAGCTTTGATCGAAGCTATGATAACTTCGATTCAAGAATGACAAGATCCAGTGGCTATTCGAGTAGAATGAGATCTCCTCAAAAATCTATGCATCATAGTTACTCTCATGATGAGTTGTACGATCTTCAAGCTCAAAAAGAACGAGAATTAGAAAACATTCGCTTGCTCCAACTGCAGAACCTTAAGAAGCAACAGTATGAACAAAAGCGCATGAGGCAACAACAAGAGAATTATCGCAATTCAATTGCTGTCACTCCTGATTCTCTGTTCAGTAATTCCTATAAAAAAGGGAAAAGTCCTATTCCAGGTTCAGCCTCTAAGCAAAGACCTTACAGTCAACATTGGGATCACCTGCCTTCTCCAACCCATAAATCCCAGTCATACACTGATATCTCTCATCAAAGATCAACACCAACAAAGTACCATCCTGTCTTTAAAAGTCAAACCGTTGAAAGCTTTTCACCCGAAAATTATAAGCGTAAGCAACCCAAAGAGCAGTATCAAAACTTTTACGATCCAACTTATGAGACTACTGCGGCTGCTGCCGTTGACGATGATGATGATGATGAGTTGGCTATGTCAAAACAGAGATTAGAAATGGAATTACAAAGAATTAAGCATTTGGAAAGAAAGAAAAAGGCAAATCTGAAATCCCCCCCTGCATCGAAACATATTAATGATCATGTTTATGAAAACTCCCTCGGTAGCTACGTTAGCGAAGATTTAATGTCTTCCAAAAAATTCCATTCTCGTGATGATTTAGGAAAGAAATTATCGAGATATGTCACTGATGAAGAACTTGATCAAGTGGAAAATGATGATAACCTCTACTATGATTATGGCAAGAAATCCTCGCCTTCCCCTCCTCCTCCTCCGCCTCCTTCAAAACATGATGTCTTGAAGAATTACCAGAACGCTAATGGAAGTCATGTCAAGGCTAGATATCCTTATGATGTCAATGACTTCGAAAACAATCAATTAAGAGATATCGATATCAACAGGTTGTCACAATTACAACAAGAAGAATTGAAAGCATCAATTAAATCTTTGCAAAGCGACGTCTTGAATTTATCTGAACTCAGCGCCACCAGTGCAGGCTCATTCATGAGACACAAGTACGATAAACAATACCAGCAAGCAGAAAGCAAAATTCAAGGGCTTGACTTGAATGATGATGAAGACGACGAAGGTAACGATAAAATCACAGACAGGAACGTTATGGACTCAATGTTTGAAGATAAAAAGAAGACTAATATCTTCCTGAAAATGTTGAGCAAGAAAAAGAATGAAAACGTTATCGAACAGAGTTTACAAGGAGATGAAATGGACTGGATGGCATTGAAAACTGAATTAACCAGAATGAATTCGTTGAGTACACATGATAAACAAATGCGGACTAGAAGAATAGTTAGAGAAGAGTCAAATTTGATTATTAAACCATTGGATTATGTTTCGGAAATCAACGTCAACGAAACTACTGAAGAAGTTGACGATGACGACCAAGTCCTCTCTGACTTCAGCAACATTTCATTCAAAAAAGCTGACAAGTTCATGGAAAACTATCAGATTAATTGTGACTTCAATGAATTAATCTCCGATATAAGTGTTAAATTCAATTCTTCTAAGGTTCATCAATTGAGATGTGTGTTGGTCCATTTGTGTAAATTCAAAATCATTGAGGAGCCTAGCAAGATCATGCAAATTAAGCCAAAATTAGCTGAGGTTGTTTATAAAGGCGAAGCATCCATTTACCAAATTATTTACTTATTCAAGAAAATATTAGATGCATTAAGAATTCGTTCAGAAATAGTTTTGGGTTTTTGGAAGAAGCCAAATGAATTTTACCATATTGAGCAGTATGTTGTTAATCATTGTTGGCTTTCCGTCGCTATCGAAGGTAAGATCTATATTATGGATTTGTTGTGTTTCAAAAATGGGTCAATTTGCAACTTGCGTAACGGATTAGCCAATTATAATGAACATTACTTTTTGACCAAGCCATTGACTGTTGTTTCCACCCATATTCCCTCAATAATTGACTTGCAACATGTTCTTCCACCAATTGATCAAACAATAGCCTTTTATTTACCAAGAGTATATTCAGGTTTCCATAAAAATCAATTACATTTCAAAAATTACAATAACGCTTTGACCAGATTAAAAGACTTTGAGATTTTTGAATTGGAACTTAGCTTGCCTACCGACGTTGAGTTATTTACTTTGATCAAAACTTCGAAAATCACCACCAATGAGCTTAGTTTATGTCAAATCTTTTGGAGGAACAATAAGCGTATGGCTAAAATCAAAGCTGTGCTTCCTGATAAGGAATCTATTGGAGTTTTACAAATCTTTGCTGGTAAAAAAGGGCTTCAGGAACATTTTGAGAATATTCATGAGCTTGCTATTGTCATCCCATTATATCACACTGGTAAATCCAAATACGGCAAATTTGTCACCAGATTTCCTAGTGGACAAAGTCAAAGCAATGATTTGTATATTAAGCAACCACAAACCAACAAGATATTCGCTAGGAACGCCTACAACTTTGAAATCATGCAGCATCCTTCAATGGGGCTCAACAGTGGATCAGGTATCATGAATCAAGATTTTAAAGTAATGATTAAATCGCCCTCCGGAAAACAATATAAGTTAGCCAAGAACGATCCTTTACCTTATGGAACATATGAAGCCAATATCAAATGCAATGAGCTTGGTACTTACACTGGTTTGGTTATCGGAGATAGCGGGTCCAGTTGGACTGTTTTCGCCCAATGGGAATGTGTTGCTCACGCAAATTAATGAAATGAAAGATTTTGAATTGATTATAGTTAGCTGTCAATGTCATTTTTCACTTACTTTACTGCATTATACTTGCATTTTTTCTTTTAAGAAATTACTTTTATTCATGTTGCCAAACTTCTTTATCAAGTTAATAATAAATCATTTTAAATATTAATAAATATCATTCATGCAAATTATAGACTGCAAAAAATTTAGGCTTAAAATACTGCGAATATTTGTATTGAGAATAATCGCATTTTCATTTTTTATCTTAAACTTCTTTTCAAAGAAATCTACCAAAATGTCCGTAAAGGTTGAGGTCCCTCCCTCTGTTGAGACTAATAAGACCCCGGAAGCTAAGCCGGATACTTTGAAGAATGTACTTAACTACTCAAAGGATAAGAAAGTGGGTGAGGGTACTTATGCAATCGTTTATCTAGGTAAGCAAATCTCCTCCAAGAGAAGAATCGCAATCAAAGAAATCAAGACAGGATTATTCAAAGATGGCTTAGATATGTCAGCACTTCGGGAAGTGAAGTATTTACAAGAGTTGAAACATATCAATGTTATTGAGTTGGTGGATGTTTTCCTGACCGCTAATAACTTGAACTTAGTACTAGAATTCTTACCATGTGACCTTGAAGTTCTTATCAAGGATAAATCAATTGTGTTCAAAACCTCAGATATCAAATCATGGATCCTCATGACATTGAGAGGGGTCCACCACTGTCATAGAAACTTTATTTTACACCGAGACTTGAAACCTAATAATTTACTTCTAGCTCCAGATGGTCAATTGAAAATAGCGGATTTTGGTTTGGCCAGGGCCTTTGGCAGCCCTCATGAGGACTTAACATCCAACGTGGTTACCAGATGGTACAGAGCTCCTGAATTACTTTTCGGTGCTAAGCATTACACTGAAGCCGTTGACATATGGTCGGTTGGTATCATTTTTGCAGAGCTAATGTTGAGAACCCCATATTTGCCGGGCAAAGACGATGTGGATCAAATGGATGTAACCTTCAGAGCTTTGGGGACACCAACTGAGCAAGTTTGGCCTAATGTATCTAATTTGCCCCTATATAATGCATTGAAAGTATACCCACCTCCATCAAGACAAGAATTGAGAAATAGATTCATCGCTGCCACTGAAAAGGCTCTTGATTTCCTAATTATTATGACTCAATTAGATCCAAGCAGAAGATGCACGCTGACGCAAGCATTACTTCATGAATATTTTCTCGAGTCACCTGCTCCAACAGATCCAGAGGCTCTCCCTACTAAAGGAGGTATAAAGGAGGAAACTAGCAATGAAGATGAACTATCAAATAAGAGGAGGAAATTGTAAAATACTATCAGTGAAAAAACTCTTTAATGTGTCTATCTATGATAAATATCCCTAACATACTCACCAATTGCCCACGATGACGTTAAACCTGGACTTTCTATCCCGATTAAATTGACGAATCCTTTAAATCCTTCTTCTTCCTTGATATAAAAATCGGCAAATTGACTGAAGTTTTGCTCATGGGATAAAAGTTTAGGTCTGACCCCGGAGTAAGAAGGGCTCAAGTCTTCTGTTTTAATACTTGGGAAGTACGTCGCAATAGCTTTTCTGGCCTCTTCCAAGTTGTCACTGCTTGCAATATAATCGATCTCGTCAGCATTTTTGGTATTCAACCATTGCAAATCCGGGCCAAATCTAAGTGCCCCACCCAAATCAAAGGTCAAGTGCGTTCCTAGGGATGAAGCATTTGGATTTGGGCAAGGGTAAATGAGTCTATTGGTGATCTTGCTGGTTTTTATGGGAGTTTCTGGTGTATAACTGAAGTAGGTACCCTTAGCAAAATAAGGAGTGAAATGTCTCTCTTTAGGTAATAATAAATTGGAAACTTTTTGAGCATATAAACCAGCCGAATTAACGACGTTGTCGGTAGTTATATCAAACGTACTTTCTGAGCCTGTTTCTCTCAATGTCAATCGATAATTGGGAGTCTTCGCATTAAATTCGATAGAAACTACTTCTGTATTCAATCCTAAAGTGCCATCGTTTTGTTCGAATTGGGTCAAAAAGAAAAGTGTGAAATCGTGTGCAGAGATGATACCAGTGGTTGGAGACTCCAATATGGCGGTTTCAGCTCTTATCAATGGGAATTGAGATTTAACTTCTTTTTTAGAGACATAATGGACTGGAACGTCTAAATCCCCGGCAAATTTATAGATTCTATCCAAGTATTCAGCTTCTTTGTCACTCTGAGCAACAACCCATTTACCACATTGCTTAAGTGGCACCTGAAACAGCCCTTTATCGTAAGCATTGTAAATTTTGTTCTTTCCTTTGATGCAAAGTTGGCCCTTCAAAGAATCTTTAGGATAGTAGATACCAGCATGGATAACTTCTGAGTTTCTGGATGTAGTTTCCATGCCCAAACTTTCATTTTTGTCTACCAATAACACGTTGTTACCATTCACTGCCAGTAATTCGGCGCCAATTGCGGTTCCAACTATTCCACCACCAATGACAACATGAGAGAAATCTGAAGAAGCAATTGGGGATTTATGGAATTGTCGTGCAAGTTGTCTCGGCAAGATTGGCTTCCTGGAAGCCAATTTGAAGAAAAGTGTTGGTGATGCCATTAATAAATAAGTAGTGAATTTTTGAAAAATATACTGTGGAGTCAAAATTTTGATTTCGTCTCGCTATCTCGATCTGACGCCATGTTGCGAAACATGTCAAATTTCTAGGAAGATATGCTTAGCATATTTGCAAGCATCAAACAAGAAGTGCTGCAATAAAACACAACTGAACTTGTACAGCGTTTTCTCAAATTTTGGAAAGATTACAAAAATAAACAGCTTTTCAAGGAAAAATAGGTTGATTTTAAATAGTTTCTGTGGAAAAAAGTTAAAAGTGCAAAAAATTGCAAAAATTGCAAAAATTGCAAAAAATTCAAAAGCATAAAAAGATCGTTAAAAGAAAGATGGGTTTAAGGATATTCAAAAAATACAACAAAACATATAACAAGCACTTCGGTTGATACAAAAAAATCCGAAACAACAAAGCAAGGTCGTCACTTGCTCAGATTTCTCGTAGTGTGTCAGATAGAAGCAGCAAATAAATCATGTTCTCGCATGAATAACCTTTTACAGCTGTGGGAAGAAAGTTTCAGATAAAACATATTCAGTCTCTCGAACAAACCTCCGGTGTGTCACTGACATTATGTTGCCTCACTTCAATAGTTGTAAACAAATAGAGCACAATATGTTTGACTCATGTAAACTTTTCTAACACCTAAAGGTTGTATAGTGTAGTGGTTATCACTTTCGGTTTTGATGTCTTTCAAAACCTCCGAACAACCCCGGTTCGAATCCGGGTACGACCTAATTTTTTACCCTGCTTTTGCACCTCAAGTCCGGCTGAGTCCGTACTCTTTTAACCATCGTGCGGCTGCCCAGCCACTACATGGAGATATACATGACAATAGTAGCTTACTTCAAGGATACCAAGGAGTAGTTGCTCGTCACTTCTATTCAGATCTTACCTACCTGCCCGGCGAATCAATCATCGAACTGACACAAATGATCTACATTTGCAGACGATTTGGCCGAAATCACCAAAACGAGCACGTGGGGGGTTTTCGTAGATATTAACATAAATTAATATAAGGTATACTGCACATAAACACAAACTTATTATCTGTTTTACCATTTACTGCAAAGCGGCGGAAACGTATATATATACAAAAAGTAAGGAGGTAAAAAAAAATCAAGCTCCCAAGTTGATAGCATCAACGAAATACAATACTATTTATCAATACCTTACTGAAGTGTCGTCAATCGTTGGACTTACCAAAAATATTTACCGGGGGTTTTATATCGATTTACAATGAAGTTTGGTGAACATTTAAGAAATGCTCTTATCAAGAATTATTCATTTTATTATATTTCATACGATGACTTGAAGCACCAATTGAAGAAGAGCTTAAAGGACAATGACAATGAATGGACTAATAAGTTTGAAGAAGAATTCTTGGCCTCTTTAGAATCTGAATTGGATAAAGTCTACTCCTTTACTAAAATCAAGAATACTGAAGTAAACCGAAGAATTAAGGATGCTGAAAAATACGTTTACGAAGTTGTCGAGGCTTTACAAAATCCAACTACTGCCAAACAACCCCAAGAGCAAGATTTTGAAGATTTAGAAGAAGAATTATCCGACATTATTGCGGATGTTCACGACTTAGCTAAATTCACCAGATTGAATTATACTGGTTTTCAAAAAATTGTCAAAAAACACGATAAAACTACAAAATTCACTTTAAGACCTATTTTCCAAGTCAGATTGAATGCTAAACCTTTCTTTAAAGATAATTACGATAACTTGATTGTTAAATTATCTAAATTATATGATTTGGTTAGAACTAGAGGGAATCCTGTCAAAGGTGACTCTTCTGCCGGTGGTGGCCAACAAAACTTCGTTCGTCAAACTACTAAATACTGGGTTCATCCTGACAATATCACTGAATTGAAATTGATTATTTTAAAACATTTACCCGTGTTGGTTTTCAATGCCGATAAAGAATTCGAAGCAGAGGACTGTGCCATCACCTCCATCTACTTTGATAACAAAGAAATGGACTTATACTACGGTAGATTGAGAAAAGATGAGGGTGCCGAGGCTTTAAGATTGAGATGGTACGGTGGTATGAAGTCTGACCAAATTTTTGTTGAAAGAAAAACCCATCGTGAAGATTGGACTGGTGAAAAATCTGTTAAAGCTAGATTTGCTTTGAAAGAAAAGAAGGTCAACTCTTTCCTTTCTGGAGAATTTACAGCTGCACAAGCTTTTGAAAAGATGAGGAAGGATGGAAAGAAGTCTCCCCAGGAAATCAATAACCTTCAAAAATTAGCCGAAGAGGTTCAATACAGAGTTTTGAAAGACAAATTCAGACCAGTCATGAGATCTTTCTACAACAGAACCGCTTTCCAATTGCCTGGTGATGCGAGAGTTCGTATTTCTTTGGATACAGAATTGACTATGGTAAGAGAAGATGACTTTGATGGCCACGACCGTACTAATGGTAATTGGAGAAGAATGGATATCGGTGTTGACTATCCATTCCCTAAGTTACCAGCAGCTGACGTTTGCAGATTTCCCTATGCTGTTTTAGAAGTGAAATTACAGACTCAAATGGGTCAAGAACCCCCTAGTTGGGTAAGGGATTTGGTGAGCTCTCATTTGGTCGAAGCAGTTCCTAAGTACTCAAAATTCATTCACGGTGGAGCTTCTTTATTAACCGATCGTGTTGATATTTTGCCATTCTGGTACCCACAAATGGATGTCGACATTAGAAAACCAAAAATTCAGGAAGAGTATGGTATTCACAGACACCAACAAAGACTCAAATCATCTTCCTCTGGTGGTGAATTAGACGAAGAAGAATTAATCGATAGTGGTGACTACTCCTCGGTTTCTGGGGTTCACTTCTCCAACGACATTAATCCATTGGAAGCCGATTTGGAAAACGATGAGAATACTCCTCTCTTGTACCCAGCCAATTATGCTCCTCGTGATGATGAATCCCCTGTCTTTAACTTTTTGAATGGATTACTCGGAAAATTTTTCCACTACTTTAACGATGATCGTACATTCACCGTTAAGCCAGGTACTAACTACGATTTGAATGAAACTTTTAAATCTAAAATCCCCAAGAATAAAACCATTTGGGTTCCCATCAGAATTGAACCTAAGGTTTACTTTGCAGCCGAAAGAACTTTCTTGAGTTGGTTATCCATTGGTATGATTTTAGGTGCTACTGCCACTACTTTACTCAATTATGGTAACCGCAGTGCTCTCACGGCATCTATTGGCTTCTTTATCAGTGCTTTGTTCACCATGTCTTATGCGATTTACAAGTACATCTGGAGAACAATTGCCATCAGGGAAAAAAAATCAGTGCAATACGCTGATAAATTTGGTCCTAATATGATATCTTTCACTATTGCTGCTGCCACTTTCGCCACCTTTCTTTTCAGATTCTTGGAACATTAGTTCAAATTTTTTAAAGTCCTTCCATAACTTTGCATTAGCATATACAAAATAAGTCTGTTTTAATTTTATATAAGCACGTATTTATAATAATTTAGTTTCTTGGATGTGAATCGAGCTATGAATATATGCTCAGCTCGTTTCTTCACGTCTTAAATTTTCTAATCTTTCTTCGATGATGGCATCTACGTCTTCATCATTTTCGTTTTCGTCTTTGAATGTACTCGATGTTGCGCCTTTAACTCTCTGTTGAAGATTTGATAAAAATGCATTTCGTTTTTTAATTTTGACAATTGCACCGCTTGGTAAAACTTCATATCCTTCTCTTTGCTCATTTTCGAATTTGGTTGCTTCCCCATCACCACTAGGAGATAGTTCAGCACGATTTGGGTCTGTTCCAGCTCTCTTTCTGTAAGCTGCAGAACCTTGTATTTCATCGCCTACTGCATTAAGGCTATCGATATCAAAATTGGAACCGAGCCCCACTTTTGGACTAATGTACTTCAATAAACGCACAAAAGTTTTTCTCCAAGAAGATACCTCTTTAGGAAAGTGCCAACCTTGGTGTAGTTCCATCAATGAATTATCTTCGAAGAATCTTCTCATATCGATATCTTTTTCGAAGAGGCGGAATAAATCGTCATCAGATGGAGCAAATATGAACTTGAACACTTTTATAAATATATCAATCAAGATTGGAAGCGTGATTAAAACTAATAATGACGCCCACCATGATTGATCGGTTCCCCAGGTGATCAAACCGTAATCGACGAAAAAAATGGGTGACACTTTAGCCCTGTATAAGAACATAATTAAAACATTCCAAACAGCATAACCACCTACTGATATAATAAATGCCGCAAAGGCTAGCCATTGTCTGTTTTGCATCTCAATCAACTCACATTTGGCATTGATGATTATAGTTAAGGTTGCGAACACCAATGTTCCTAATGGGAAAGTTGTATTGTCTTGCAATGCAGTATTACCCCAAATGTAATAAGTAATGAACGATATACCCACGCTTTGTAGAGCAGCTAACACCATCCAAGTGACGAAAACTTTCAAATTGAATGCTTGATAAAGACGACCTTTGGCGTAAAGCTCAGGGACTGCCAATAAGGTAGAAGGTCTTAAGTCTTTATCAAACATACCAACACATAAGACGGGGAGCGAGGTAAACAAGGTATTAAACATCGATAATGACCAACTTTCATACATGGAAGAGCCTGTGAACAAGGTATTTCTTTGGTAAACGGCTTGCGTTAAGTAAAACAATAACTCCTTGTAGAAAGTGCAAAGAACGAACTTGGAAGTTCTCACATAGTTATACCTTCCATTGACCAACAAAAGTTTAAGCAAAAACCTGAATTGAGCGATTGCATAATCAGCAGATCTAGCCGCTTGTAATCCTTCTTTACCAGTGATACCAACACCGATATCTGCACTTTGAATCATAGCAATATCATTAGCACCATCGCCAATAGCTAACGTAACACAATCCTTTTTGATTTGACGAACATTGGACACCATGTTTGCTTTTTGAGACGGTGAAGCACGACAACATACGGTAGAATCGACTTGAATGCACAATTCAATGAAAAGGGAGAGCAAAGTTGAATCATTCTCAATACTTGCCAAAGTAGCACCATCAATGACCAAGACACAATGAGCTACTCGTCCAGCCTTAATCTCAAGACCAGAAGTAGTGATTCTTTGAGCTAATACATCCTTTCCTTCGTCAAGAGATAACACAACAACTGTTGAATAATCTTTTATAAGTCGACAAGAATATCCAATACTAATTGCAGTCTCTCTTTTATCACCCGTCAACATCCATAATTTGATACCAGCTCTTCTCAATTTTTCAATTGCCTCACATACCCCATCTTGAAGTTTATCTTCGATGGCAGTAGCCCCCAATAATTCAAGTTTGTCTTCAATCTTCTCTCCAACTGCTTCCACCTTTTGAGCCCTATCATTCAATGCAACTTTGGCTTCACTATACTCTTCGGACCATTTTTCGTAAAATGCCTTATCAACCCATTTGAATGAGTAAAGTAAAGTCCTGAGCCCCTCCGTGGAAAATTCCTCGATATGTTCGAGAGTCTTTTCAATGATGAACTCATCGTTAACAAGTAATCTGTCATTTGGCAAGTATTGTGCATTATTATCAATGTCTCTATGCTCACTTTCTGGAACATAATCATCATTATCAATGCTATACCTTTTTGCTTGCTGAATATGCAATGACTTTCTGGCTTTACTTGCGATACTGGATAATTCTGTGTCTTCCCTTTTCAGCAAATTGAAATCAATAGAGTTCATTCGATTCATAGCATTTTGACCACCAGACAAGCCAAAGCTATTCCTGAATGAACTAGTAGACTTTCTGGATTCCATCTCATTCGAGAGTCTGGATTGCAAAACTGCATCTGCCTCCATAGTCTTTCGATCGGTAGAGTTAAGTGAGATTTCCTTAGCTTTTTGTTGAGCTAGACCTGCATTTTTCAACCTTTCAAGAATGATGTTATCTGCACCTTTACAAATTAGACACACTCTTCCGTCTGGGAACCTTACAAGAACGGACATCCTTTTCCTTGCTGATGTGAATTCAATCACCTCCAAAATTTCGTAAATTTCCAATTTCGGTTCATTCTCAAAACCATTGGGATACGTTTTTACCACGACGTTCTTATTTTCTCTATCAGAGACAACAAATCCTAGATCTCTGGCAGCTTTGACAAGAGCTAGTTCATCAGGGGAGGCCGCTTGATACTCAATCGATTCGTCCGAGTCATCAAAATGCTCTCCATTCACCTCTTCATCGTTCAACGACAGACAGGAGGAAGATCTTTCTGAAGTGGACTTTTTCTTTCTTGGCAGACATGTGTTACACAAGGCAATAGTTAAGAGAAAGAATTTTGCTTTCTTTGCGAAAATTGTGTTCGGTCTTGATTGGATATACTTCAATAATTGTAAAGAATTACTCAAATTTTGGACCTTTTCTGGAGAGGCTGATGCTTTCCAAGATGAGGTAGAATGTACCGATCTACCGTCAATACTTTGACGAGCAATGGAGGTGGTACTGTTTGTGTGTTTATGACCCGAAGCGTTAAAACTTTTCCGTGCGTCAGCAAAACTAGTTCTTGGGGTTAAGTCAAACGTGTCTTTCATGGGGGAAGAAGGGAGGACTTCAGTGAAATCGTACTTAGAGCCTGGGTTTTTCTTCTCATTCAACATGAGGTCCAAGTCATGTAACCAGCTGACACCGCAAATACTGAATTTTCGGAATATCATTTTATTATCAGTGAGAGTACCTGTCTTGTCACTAAAGATGTAGCCGACCTGTCCTAATTCTTCTAAAATTGTTGCGGTTTTAGCATCTGCCGGGGTATTTGTCTCGGCATGGTACATATCAATGTCATATTGCAAAAAACAGAGTTGCATGACCTTAATAATTTCCATGGTAACATAAAGAGATAAAGGAATCAAAGTATTGTACATAATGATAAACCCCATTAAAGTTGATGCAACACCCGCGTCTTGACCGAGTAAATACCAAGCTTTAATCTTGTATCTTTCGTAATAAAGTCTTTGGGCCATTGTAGAGAAAGCTGACAACAAAACGACCACCATGACCATGAAAATGACAATGTAGTTGATATTTTTCTGTAATTTTGGTGCTTTAGTTCTTGGATTTTTAATGTTGTTCATTCTAATCTTTGTCTCTTCACCTGTGAAAATCACCAACCCCAAAGCGGATTTCGTATTTCTTAAAATGCTACCTCTGTAAACGACATTATCAGGTCCTAAGGCGTATTCTTCATCATTCAAAGTGAATTGGCCTTCAAAATTATACAAGTCAATATTTGGATCTTCAACAGTCATCAACGTTCTGATATTTTTCAAACCTGGTACTGTTTCGAGGTACTTTGAGATTTCAGGATGAGGTGTTTTGGATTTCAAATTTGTTTCACCATCTAAAGCCATTGTTTCAACAAAAGCTTCTTGGTTCTCACTATCAGATCTCAAAAGAATAAAGTCAGCAGGAATCCATTCATTTTCTTTCACTTTGATGATATCGCCAACTTTGATATTTTTCCATTTAGTAGGATATTCTCTGAGATTGTAGCGTTTTAGTGAATGCTTATTGGTGTATGACTTATCAACATTTTCAGCGGAGCCCAGAGAAGGAGAAGGAGACAATGCAGTGGGTGTACCATTCAAAGGTTCCGGGAAGCTTTTGTTAGTTTTAACAGGCATAGTTTCAGTCATAATTGTAGCGATCGAATGAGTATCGAAATTAGCCAACTCCTCATCTTCTCTGATGACAATTGCTCTTTTATTGTTCTCTTCTTTATCGTGAAGGTGCCTCTTCCAATCATCAAAACCTTCCCTTGCGATGGAAATGGACATGAAGATACACAAAGGAATAATAGTAGTATAGTGACCGGTGGTTGACCAATTAGGTATCATTTGCATGATTGCCACGGTCATAAAATAGCAATTTGCAACTTTGGAGAACTGAGCCTTGAGTTGTTTTGGGAGGAAAGTCCATATATTGTATTTTGCGGAGGTAATGACGTTATTGCAATAAGGTTCACCGCTTCTTTCATCAATGAGAGCACAAAAATAGTCATCATAAAGTTCTTCTTCGAAGAAGTCATTTAAGTCTGAGCGATTGATACTTATGGGGATAACTCTACCATTTGTAGAATGTTGAGGGTTTTTACGTCGAAGTAATCGGTTACGCAATTTAGTTATAGTTCGAAGAAACTGATTTCTGGGAAGTCTTCGCCTATTGGAAGAAACAAGGCCAGTGGCGCTTGTATCACTGGAAACACTCAGAAGGGAACTGGAGCGAGAAAAAGATTGTCGGAGATGATAAATTGGAGAGATGGTATGTTCGGACGAGTCCGGTGCTGCTTTGTCAATCGATATGGACGGCACCGACAGGTCCTGCTCGGAGATGGGTAAATTTGATAGTTCAATTTGATTCTCAGGAACAGAAGATGGTGGATATACTGAATTCTGGGCAACAGAAGGGGTGTTTTGGTTCAATATAGCTTTATTAAAGAGTTGTGATCGGAGTGAAAGACCTCGTTTCCGTCGAGTCTGAGGTGTACTATTGATTTGAAGAGACTGGTCTCCATTCTCAGGTGTAAGCGTTTCAGATGTGGCACCATTGCCAGATGGAAGCCCACTCATGCTAGTACCTATGCAAATAAATACGACCAGTTACCTGAACAAATGCAAAAAAAAATAGATGTTTCGAATATATTACAATAAAACTATTGAAGCTTAATTAAATTTACCAAACGCTCGAAACATCGCTGCGGTTTTCGATCTGCCTCAGCCATTTTCCTATTTTTGAATTAATGGAACTTGAGGCAAATGAATGTACGGATGTGAATGTACGGATGTGAAGAATGGGTGTACGTATGTGCCGATGGAGTATTGGTTGCGAATTCTACAATAGTAAGGGGTCCACTTGAGAAAGTTCATTGCGTACTCAATTGAGTAAAACTAGAGATTTAGTCTAGTTTTATCATTCTAGACATGAATAAATTATTCTAGGCATAATGTTGCCCGTACTTTCCCCATACAATAGTCTTTGTATTCTTGAGTGTAGCCAGGATTACCCAATTCTACCTCTCCAGTCAATTCACTCACAACTTCTTCATTCCCAGCTATAAGCACCATACCACGGGGCATTTTCGTCAAATCTGGGAATGGCTCAACAAATTGACCATTGAACATCAAATTGAATATGTTGTTGGCAACCTGTCTACCCATGTACATTGCCCATCCGGCACTTTTGATGATAGGTAATTCTACTAAATCACCAATGCAGAAGACGTTATCAATTTTTTCATTTGTTTTAGGGTTGTCCAACTGTAAGTAGTCATTGACATACACGTTGCCCGCTTCGCTGACAAACTGTTTCTGCAATTGCGTAGATAAGAATGAAGTATTGTTGTGGTGATGATTGGTCCAGTAATTAAAGTCAGACTTAATTATCTCCCCATCAGTAGTCTCCAAATTGCCATAATCTGACTCGTTCTTGATTCGAGCCCTAATTACATTCACACCGGCTCGCGTCAAGGATGTTTTCACGAGATCCTTGAATTCATCCTTCAATGGTTCAGGCGGGAAAAGTGTATGTGGGTGAATCAAGTTGACATTCTTATCAGGGAAGATTTTCTTGATGTCTCCAGCCACTTCAATCCCAGTAGCTCCAGCACCAACGACGGATATTGTCTTGTGAGGCTTGATTTGTTCGGTAAATTTCTTCATCTCGTCGATGAATCCATCAAAATTCCATGCTTTTGGCGTAACTGGCCACAGTCTGTCTCTTCCAGCAGCGTATATCACAAAATCAAAATCAATGATAGCCTTCTCTTTGGGATTTTCATTGAGTGAATACTGGGCCTTCTTATTATCAAGATAAACCACTTTTCCCTGAACATAGGTAAGCTCAAAATTAGCTTGTGCAGGCGCTGGGAGTAGACTTTTTACGGTCTTATCATCACTGGAAATGACCTTATTGAACCAGAAATTCTCTAAATCTTGAAAAGGAACATATTGACTGGCAGCAAATTCAACATCTATCATTGCCCGAGGAATACCAAGGATGTTGAATAAACCAGCTCTTGGCTCAATTAAGGTTATGGAGATTTTCAGGTGGGGCTTAAAAGCGGTAGGGTAAGTGTCTAGTGATTTCAAATGGTTTTTTAAAGCGACAAGTGCCAGAAGTCCCAGGTATGCACCACCCACTATCAATATATTAGTTGTAAATGATATCGCAGAGGAGGAAGTACCGGGAAGGTTGGATGGGGTAGAAATCTGTACTCCGCTCATATTTTTGAAATACCTAAAGACAAAAAGAAGACTTGATAAAAGAAAAGAGAATGGAAATGTTCTTTAACGATATAGATAAATTTTAAAATTGTTAAGACAAACTAACCAAGAAATAGTTTTCAAAAAAATGATCACTTGAATGGGGAAATGGAAAAAAAAACCGAAGTGCAATGAGGTTTTCGCCGAACCCGGCCATTTGAATTTACAAGCCAATTCATGTGAAAAACCGCATTTGTCCATTTTTCATAATCGGTGCTCTATAAGATAAATATATAATGCTGCATAAATATACATATATTTTACAATGGTGATAAATTAACCGAATTTTTTAGGCTGTTCATATACTATCAATTCGATCAGTTTGCAGTTATAATGCGTAAGTGTACCTCTTTTTAGGGTAAAAATTTAAAATGCGCGGCTGGATTTGGTACCTTGAGTGAAATTGTCACACGTTTTGTCAAGAAAACTTGTAACAGGTTAGGTTATCTTATCTTAGAATTCGAAGTAATTTTCTCTTATTCAGGTTCAATTCTTCTTCCACCGAAGAGATGGTGGATTTCAAATTTTTTCGAATACTGTAAATTCTTAACCATTCCTCGAGTTGTTCTCGGTGTAGGCGTAATTGATCAACAAGAGGCTGTTTATTTGGATTACCATAATAAGGATTCAACAATAAATCAAACAATGGCATCCAAAGCTCAGCTTGCCACCACCTTTTGAGATTACGGGCTAGCTTGTAGCGCCCATCAGGAAGTCTTTTGGTTTCAATGTATTCACCATATAAAAGCGTGTGTACTATGGCTGCGATCCCATAGTAATCTGCTTCGTAGTTCCAAGGCTCTCCAAGGCGCATAGACGGACAATCTTGGTCATCAGTCTCCCAATCACTAATGAACTGACTTTGATCATTTCCAATTAATCTCATATCTAATGCTCTTCCGAAATCAATCATAGTGAGTCGCTTCTGTTGCCACCCGTGCGCCTCCTTGTCATATCCTTCGTTCCATTCATCACTGGACTCAAAATGAACCATGCAGTTATCTGCTTTCAAGTCTCCATGAATGATCCCTATTTGGTGTAAATTTTCCACGATTTCAAGAAGCTCTACCGTGAAAAATATGCAAAGGGCCTCATCCACAGAGTTGTCCAGATCTTTGAAATAGTTCACGACATCAAGCAAAGTACCCTGACTGGCATAGTTCATGACCAAATAACTCTCATCTTGAAAAACGAAAAGTGAATCAGGTCGTATTATACGTTTTCTCATAAATTCATTCAATTCATGTCTTTTGTGAATCTCACTTAGAATATAGAACTCCCATACTGAAGAAGGCGACTCAATCTTTAAAGCTTTTAATTGTCCTTGCTCAGTCTCAATAAGATAAACGGTACCGTAGCCACCTCTTCCGAGTTCGTACCGAAGACAGTAAATTTCATCTCCACAATATTTAACAATTGAGGCCGAGCCTTTGTTAAGAATTTTCTTATTATTGGTGATTGCTTGAAATTTACTCACACTGTTTATGGTCTTGTGTTTGTAGTTGTAAAATCCAGGGTAACGTTCAACAGGGGTATTCAATCTGCTCAACATATCTCCTCTGAATTGGCAATCACCCACATTATATATTGCCTTATCATCTAATATCGTTGAGACATTGGTTGGTCGTTCTATAAAAGGAGAACTTCCAGTAGAATTAGCATCTGAATCATAGTGATCTGTTGGGGGTGTGCTAATGCTTTCTAATGCAGGAGTTTGATTCTCTATATTTCTTTTGGTATCAATTGTCTCTGTGACAAATCCATCGTAATTGGTAGTACTCTCATGATCTGATTTTGCATCGGATTCGTAATCTGCATTCAAATTGTGTGCTGCATCGTTGAACATTCCATAAACTTCATTTTCTGCATTCTTGGAGTACATAGTGATTGTGGGGGAGTTACAATCATTCTTGTCTTGTGCATCGTCACCCTGGGAGTCATCTTTCAAGGGAATTGTGAAGGTGTCATCCTTAAGAGGAATAGTATAGGTGTGATTTCTTTCTGTAAAGGCAGAGACGATTTCTTCGTCGTTCTCATGTTCATTTTTTGATTGAGTTTTTTCAAGCTTCAAGTTGTCAAATTTTCTGGTCATTGCCATAATCTCCTCAAAGCAATATTCTTCTTCACGTGAAGGGTAAACTAGATGTAAATTTACTGAAACTCTCTCAGTGTTTTTACCAGGTTGTCTGATGATAGAAAATGTCTTACCATTAGAATCCAGCAAAGTTTCATAAACACTCTCAGGCTTGGCCTCCACTTCATCTCTATAAACTTGAAATTTTGGATTCAGCTGACTAGCGTCCACTTTTTGTTTAATCATCTCTCCCAGCCATGGTTTAGCTGAGAGTACATTCTCTTTAATTCTAGATCTAATACTTCCCAATTCTTTCAGGCCCGAATGATCTAACAAAGTCTCTTTGAGGCTAGGAGTCTCAGGGTCGGTGAAAACCTGCAATTTAGCTTTTTTGCGAGGATTTACATCACCAGATGATGCCAAACTTAATGGCACATCAGCACCTTTCTTCAAAGAGAGTACATCTCTTATAGATGCCGGGGGAGAGTGATTTGTGTCTTGACGTAAGGAACTGCGAGCTTCAAACAATTTGAATGATTTTTCTAGACGTGACAAGGGTCTAGCAGCACATTCTAATCCCATTTCGAACACTTGTCGGGCATCATTAAATTTCTCAGTCAATTCCAAATAGTTGGCGAACTCCTCATAGTATAACGCTAACTGATTTCCTATCGATTTTTTGGCCAAGTATATGAAGATTTGTCGAGGTGAATCCAGGTAGTTACTGTATTCCAACCACACTTTGAGGTATCGAGGATCATTTTTATAATGCAATACATCTCTGAAATTGGAAGTACATCTTTCCAATAAGTTCAAGAGACCACTTTCGGTGTTATTCCCTTGGGGGAAATTATCATGAGTCCATTGGATGTAGTCCACATATACTTGTAGAGGGTCATCCAATTCCTCGGCTTCAAGAAGACGGGATTCGAATTGTTGTCTTTGTTTATGTTGTAGTTCTTTGAAATGAGCCACTGACTTCGTAGCTGACGTAAAATTGGCCGCCAATTTGGATGCAGCGCGGCCACCTGGGAGTGGAGTGATATTCTCCTTCTGCAGCTCTATCACTCCAATGTCGGTGACAGCCATGTTATAGTAAAGATAGGTAGTTATTGTTAACTAGTTTTGTAAACACAAATAGTTGTGCGACATCTATAAACTATGTCGCATGATGGGTCTGCGCGTATGTCGCGCGACAATATCAATTCGTGGTCTTTTCCAAATGCAAACACACTATTACAACATTGAACATATTAGCCATGCTATATGCTGTTGTGACGTGGGCTTTACTCGCGTGCTTTTCTCTTGCTTCAGAAAGTAGGGCATATAATGAATCGTTGCATTTGCGTCCGTTGCCTCGGAATAGCTTGTTGACCGGTTTCAAGTTCCAGCTTGAATCAACCCCAACCCAAATCACCTATTATAATGAGTTATCACACGAGGAAGTAAAAATATCAGGTGATCATTACACTTACTTTCCCAGAACTTTGGGACCCATTCTCGAATCTACGAATACCAGACAATTGCACCTAAGATTTACTCAAGGCTGGTGGGATTCGAAATCTTGGGGGCAACTTCCTTTTAATGGCTTTTCCAGCGGTGGAACCGGGGTGGAAATGTGGGCCGTGGTGGAGGCACCTGATTTGGATACAGCTAAGAAGAATTGGTTCAAATTGGCAGAACTGTTGTCAGGATTTTTCTGTGCTTCTCTCAATTTCATTGATGATTCGATTACCACTTTACCAAGATACAGAAGTCAGGATGGTTATCATGATTATGTTGCAGAAGAAGCCAATAATTTATACTTGTTACGAGCTGCTTTACCTAGTGAGCCTATCTGCACTGAAAACTTGACACCTTTCCTCAAATTACTTCCTACTAGAGGAAAAAGTGGTATTTCCAGTTTATTGGATGGTCACAAAATCTTCGACTCCTTGTGGCACTCTATGTCCATTGACGTTCACACAGAATGTACTGATTCCGAGTGTAAATTGAAAATGGATCAAAGTATCAATAATGTTATTGATATAACTCGGTCCCTTAGAAGAGATAGGGAAGGAGGTATCCCAAAACCGACACCTGGTGATCAATTGCGCTGCGATGAAAATAAAGCACATGATATTTGGCAATGTTTCCCACTTCCAGACTCTACAGCCGTGCTGTGGGATTTAGAAAAACTTTATGGTCGTAAAATCAACGGCCCTGCGTTCAGTGACGACCCTGAATCTTCTGCCGTCTACATTGATATTGACCCCAACCACTGGAAGGTCAGATCCAATATTTTCAAGGACGATCAACTTTTATACTCCCAACTTTCCGACGAAAGCACCTCTCACATCGAATTTTTCATTAGAGATGAAGCCGAACACGATTTCGCATTCGAAACCACCGACAGTGGTAAAGCACTCCCAACAAATGATTCTCCGTTGCTTGTTTCCCGCTCCCTAACCGGTTATTCACAAGATAATGGTGGTCTTCGAGTCTCATTTAAAAATCCATCTCAAGAAAATGATGTCGAATTTGTCTATTTCGAAAGTTTACCTTGGTTTATCAGGTTGTATTTATATACCATGACCGAAGAAGGAAACGGGCAAATCAAAAAACGGTTTTATAAACCATCTATTGATCGCAAGAGACCTTCTCACTTGGAATTTTTGATCACCCTTCCCCCAGGAGGTAGCTTGACTTTAACCTACCAATTTGACAAGTCTCTTCTTCTATACGCAGAATACCCACCAGATGCCAATCATGGTTTCACTATTGAACCAGCAGTGATTACTGTGATGAACAAATCCCACAGTATCTATCAAATGAGAACAACAAGTTTGTTACTAAGTCTTCCTACCCCAGATTTTTCAATGCCTTATAACGTCATCATTCTTACTTGCACTGTTATGTCTTTGGCGTTTGGATCTGTATATAACTTGTTGACCAAGAAAGTCATTACTGAGGAGGAATTGGAAAAACTCACAAGTGCAAGCAAGATTTCTCTATTGGTGTCGAAACTCAAAAATAGAGTCACCTTCATCAAAGCAAGGATTAGAGGTAATTCTTCATCGTAAATTTATAGAAATACTAAGAGTAAATATCAATTTGTATACTTTAGAAATTTCGCAGCCTCTCGCGATCTCCTACTACTTTGGTGCGGAGCCGAAAATCGGCGTTTTACTCCAGCCGCAGCCCCGGAACCACTGCGAAAACAGAAGGAAACTCCGAATATCCGAGTTGACTCTTAAAAAAAATCACCTTTTTGTTTGTATAGTTACCACAAGCTTCTTATACCCCTTTCTTCATATATATTCATTTCTTCAAGAAGCAAACGAGATCTCGTTTATTTCGATAAAACTAACTATTCCAAAACGTTAAATCCAAAATGTTTGACGACATAATCGACAGAGACGAAAATTTGGTGTTGAAATCACTTGATACTAAGTCTCAAATTATTCCCGAGACGCTATATTCCGGACTTCATGAAAGATTAGATGATTTTTTATCCAAAGACTCGGAAGTTTTCCAGTATAATTATGGAAGAGTTAACGGATCTGTTCCTGAAAGACCATTATCATTCTCGTCAGCATACCCTAAGAAAGCCACCAATTTAGACACTGATCAGCATTACGCCAATTTTGACTACGAGAACCTCACAAGATGGATACCTCGTGAATTCTTAAGGATCCTTGTACCTGTTTTATACTTCCAGGACTTACAGATGGAGAGATTTGAAAAAAAAGCCGAAGCCTTGACGGCCAAGTCGGTACCTACATTAGAAGAGTTGAGTCTTTGTAACCGTTTAAAGGGTAAAAGCTACTGGACGCGAAACGGTATCTGGCATTGTACAACCAAGCCATTACATTTTGAAGAATCTGATACCTTCGGACCAAAAAGATTTTCAACCTATAATCAATGGGCATCCTGGGACTCTCAGATCCAAAGTCAAATCGACGAAGCCAGATTGAAGGAAGACTGGGATTCAGTTAAACAACTTCGAAAAATCAGATGCCTTTCCTAAGGTCACCTTACTTCGGTATTTTTCACTATAGAGCCTCGGGGCTTTATATTTGCATAAAAGCATAATATTAATGAGAGATAGTTATAATCTAATGTGTTCACGTTTATTAATGGAGTTTGTTAAGTAAATTTAATCAAAAAGTCAAGATTACAACAATTTTGATTTGAATGAAAAATTATAGTAAAGCTATCACAACGTAAAAGTCAAGAAGAATTTAAACAACAAGAAAAGCCTGGCTAGCTCAATCGGTAGAGCATTTGACTCTTATTCGTGAAAACGAGAGGCATCAAAAGGTTGCGGGTTCGAGCCCCGCGTTGGGCTGACTTTTCTTTTTTTCCCAGACTAATCACTTTTTTTTTAGCGCCTCGCTGGTTTCTCTTAGCGGTTAGATTGAGTCACAATTTTCAATCACTTACATTTTTCAATCATATAAGTAGGCAGCGTATTCAGTTTACCTTGCCCAAAAAATCCGAGGAAGTGAAATTCTAACATGGGTCAACGAAAGAGGCACGTGAGTAGTAAAACTACTACTTTTGAATTGGGAACACAGGCGGAAACACAGGCCAAACCAGACAGTAAGGTTTTTAAATGGCTTAAGATCGCTTCTGATAAGTTGGATGCTATAGGGGTTGAACAAAGAGGTATAGAGAGAATAGAGCCACATGAGAGATCATCAAATCGCACCAAGCAATTACTTTCGGTTATGGGATTATGGTTGTCAGCTTGTGGTGGTTTAAGTTCCATGTCCACATTTTACTTGGGACCTCTCTTATTTGAGCTAGGGTTACGACAAACTCTTAGTGCCTCATTGATTGGTCACACTATTGGGTGTGCCATAGCGGCTTATTGCTCGTTGATGGGGCCTAGATCTGGATGTCGTCAAATGGTGGGGGCTAGATTTTTATTTGGATGGTGGTTTGTCAAATTGGTTAGTTTGGTATCAATCGTTGGTGTCATGGGATGGTCAGTGGTGAATTCAGTTGTTGGAGGTCAGATTTTAACTTCTATGAGTAATGGAGCAATCACATTATCAGTTGGTATTGTTATAGTCGCCTTAATTTCACTTGCTGTTGCTATTGGCGGTATCAAACATTTACTTAGAGTGGAATCGTTTTTAAGTTTACCGGTAAACTTTGGATTTCTTATGTTATATGTGGTCGCCTCGAAGAAATTCAATTACATAGCTGATGGGAACATTACTCAGCTCGATAATCCAACCATAAAAGGAAATTGGTTATCTTTCTTCTCATTAAGTTATGCACTTACAGCAACTTGGGGATCTATTGCATCGGATTATTATATTTTATTCCCTGAAAATACTCCTGATTTACAAATTTTCTGTCTCACCTTCTTTGGTATATTCATCCCTACTTCATTCGTTGGTATTGTTGCCCTTTTGATTGGTAATTGTGCGTTGACTTATGAACCTTGGATGGTTGCCTACAACAACGCAGGTATGGGTGGAATTTTAAATGAAGCTTTCAAACCTTGGGGTGCAGGTGGTAGATTTCTTTTAATTTTGATTTTCTTCTCCCTTGTTTCCAATAATATTATAAATACTTATTCGGCGGCTTTTGGTGTTCAACTAGCTGGTACAGGCCTAGCTAAAATACCCAGGTGGTTGTGGGCATTCGTTCTTACTGCCATCTACTTGACATGTGCATTGGTTGGAAGGCATAAATTTGCAGATATCTTGGGTAATTTCTTGCCCATGATTGGTTATTGGATCTCCATGTATTTTGTCATGCTTTTAGAAGAGAATACCATTTTCAGATCAGAAAGATTTATTCATTTATATACCAAGGAGTTCGAAGGCACGGAAGAGTCGGAAGATTTGGTGCAGAAAGAGAAACATCGTATATTGTTTGGCACCAGAAGAAAGCAATACTACAACTTCAAGATTTGGAATGATTACGATCGTCTTACTAGGGGTTTGGCATCCACTAGTGCCTTCGTTATCGGCGCTTCAGGTGCTGCCTTGGGAATGTCTCAGGCTTACTGGGTAGGTCCTCTCGCCAAATTATGTGGAGGAGAGTTTGGCGGTGATATTGCCATGTGGTTGTGTATGGGGTTGAGTGGTGTTAGCTACCCGCTTCTCAGGTACATAGAACTCAAGAAGTTTGGTAGATAGAAACCTATTTGCATGTATACATGTATATATTCATATGAAGTAGTCTTGATGTACGATCATGTAAGACTGGCATATTCGCAGCAGCATCAGATTTGCAGCCAAAGCGTAGAGTTTTAGGACAAAAAATGTTCAAGTAGTGGCACCATTTCCTCAGGTGGAACATGCCGAATGTATGGGTGTATCCAATGATGAAGTCCAATTTCGGCGGCGGCTATTCGGAGTTTAAAGATCTCCGGATTCTAGCCCATGTGCAGTCCTTTGATCTACATTTACTGGGGGTATTTTTAACCAAGACTTATTTAATGAGTTCCCCACGAATTGTTGCTCTATAGAACGAAATTGCTCAAAGACATCTCTTACAGGTGATTTTGATAGAATCCCTCTTCTATAGGTATCACTCAAAGGATGATTTTCCACAAAATCGAGAAAACTCTGGTTCAAATAGAACCGCTCAACACCGCCAATTCAATTGAGGCAATATTACCTTCATATCCCATGCACAAGTCTATAGTTCATCGGAAGCTCCAGCATGAAATAGTCACACAAGCACCTCCAGCGTACAGCCAAGATGGAAGTATCAGCAGATTCCCAACAACAGCCTCAGTGGATACAGCCAATACCATAAGAGTTAATGAATTGGTCAAACTACGACCCGAGAAAAACCCCCATGTAACCGTTTCCATAACGATTACCGAGACACCTAGTGAAATTGGAGACACTGCCACTGTGATAAACGGTGGAAGTAAGGAGTATCGTGCCAACGACTACATATATGGGTACGCTATAATTGAGAACACCGGCAACGAAACGATTCCTTTTTCGATGTTTTACATGCTATTCGAAGGAATATACCAATATGATGACAAGCTAACGCACAGATTTATGACCATGATGGACTTGAATGCATCACTCAGCAATACTCGGGCCCCAGTAACAGAGTACGATGATACTGATAATACCTGCTTGTTAATGGACAATATACTCCGGCCCCGTACAAGGTACAAGCGATTCTTCACATTTAAGGTGCCAGCATACATTTTGGACTCCACTTGTAAGCATTACCTCACGGACCATCTCATTTTACCTCCGAGTCTTGGGGGATTTGGCAAATATCGGGATTTTGGTGTGCAAAGTACTTGGATTACTTACGAGGTCAATGGGTACCTAGTTGCCGAGAACCAGAGGGAATTCTTGAACATTGGTTCTGATAGCAAGATAATTCGAATAATTCCAAGGGTCGAACATGTATTGCATGATCGGGTGGCTTCATACAAGAACTATCAATTTTTTCTTTTGGCTCTTCGACAAGAGTTGCAAATGTATAACAAACGAAGTTTCACCAAACTTCTAAGTAGCCTTTATGGAGGAGGGCAACTAAGGCAGGATATCAGTAAAGAATTCATCACAGGAAGAGGTGTTAAAGTCGAACTAAGCATAAGTAACCCTGATCTTAAGATAAAATATGTCCCTCCTATATTGGGCCACCCAGGCACGGAGCAAACATTGAAAGTGACAATTGATATCAAAACAGATGGCGCAACGTCGATCAAAGTGAAAGAAACCGAGTGTGATTTAGTGATTGTGACAATTGAATCATCAAATTATTCTATCCCATTCGCAATTGAGCCAGCAATGGTTTTCAATAATCGAACAGATCTCACGTTTAGGGATATTGTCCAGAAACCATATAAGAAGCTTCAACAAGAACTTAAGAAGAACTACTTGCTGGCCAAGTTAACTCCAGGGCTGTACCTCTATGAGAATGTATCACGAATGAGTCACTTGAACTCCATATATCACGAATTAGAGATAAGTGATGTGAATTACGAATGTTCTCGAATTGACGAAACAAGTTACTGCGTTGAACTCCGAGCAGGACTTAAGTCAATGCACATAAAAAAATTAGACAAGGCGGTAAAACTCAACAGATTTGGGGGATTCTCGCTTACTCCCAGCTTCAACACTTGTTTCATGGCCCGTCTCTATTTCATGAAGGTGTCACTCAAAATCAATCATTCCAGGCAAATACTTTACGTTCCGGTGACTGTGGAATGAACATTTTGCAAAAATGATTGCACTTCCGAGTTGATTTTCATATTTGTTGATTTGCGCTTCCAAATTGTACTGAATTGATTCATACGGATATAGAGTAACCATCTCATAGTATATTTCCGCTCAAAACACAGACATTTCCTCCAATCCTGAGTCATGATTGTGGGAAAAAAAAATGCAAACCCCGAGTGAAAATAGACTGCGAAAAAGTGCGATAACGGTGCTAATCTTCCCCAACTTGGTGTGTTTTTGAAGAGACCCAACATCCATGTAATCGATAAAATCATCGCATTGCTTCCATCACTTTCTTCAATGTTCCATGAAGAATTTTACCAGCACATCTAAACGTCATTTTACCTCAATTCTGAGCTTGTGAAAATCATCTTCACACTCGTACCTGTGATTCCCCCAATCTGAGTCATTGCGATTTACGAGACTTTTTCAGGCGTGGCCCCTAAAGGTAATAAAGATTCCGATGATTACAAATAAACCACTTTGTATATAAACTAGCTAATCCCAAAGAATTTTATGTTGATAAAACCACAAATGTCACAGCCATTGACTAGTCACTAGCCCCTGAATCTCGAACGATATCTTTAAACCCCATAGTATATTCACCATGCCCCCAGATCAAGAACAGGAAGAATCCAGGGATCCAGTTTGGTCCATTTTGCCATCTTATGACATGCACACACGAGCTTTTGCCCGAATGTCTGAACGCTATAATGAAGATGACTTGCCTGGCTACTCCACTATAAGAGACGAGCAGGCCTCGTTGAACCTGACCACACCAAGTACTAGTATATCTGGTCCTTCCACCGCCAGCAGCACAACAGCACCAACATCGAACGACTCAGCCGCTGCTGGATCCAGTAGCAATCAATTGACTCGAGATGCCCAGGTCATCGTCACTGATCAGGATACCAATTCTTGGGCAGAAACCATTATCGATAACATCACTGACTTAAGGGTGTTAACAGACAGCAACGAATTTGCTTCAAAGATCAAGATGTCCGTTCACTTCACAGAACAAGTGGGTGAAATTCATAAGAAACCTGTATTCATTGATCCCTCCCTTCATGAATATAAGAGAGGTGACTATATCAATGGTCATATTCTCATTGAATGTAACTCAGATGTCGAAGTTCCCTTTGAAATGTTCTACGTTATCTTCGAAGGAAACTTTCTGATCAAAGATCCTAAAGGCGGTAGGAGACCCTTGAAATATAAGAAAATGATGGAAATGTTCGATTTTAGTGCCTCTTATAATGAAGTTCATATTAATAGACTTGTCTCAGAAACTGACCTTGCTTATACATGCCCTCAAACAGTTGATAGTGTTGATAATACTCACTTGACCTTGTTCTGCCGCTTAATGAAACCACACACGTGCTATAAACGGTTCTTTACTTTCAAGATTCCTGATAAATTACTTGACTCAGAGTGTAATGAACATGACCTTCTGTTGCATACCGATTTACCTCCTACCATGGGTATTCTGGAACTTTTCCCAGTTCCAGAGAAGGATCAGTTCAAAGATCTTTCGTTCAACAATGCCTCAAACTCTTACGGTATTTGGGCAAGATTCATCGGTAAAGCTTCTCAATATAATGCTACAACTTCAATCGTTGGCAGTGATGGTAAAACCTTAGTTAACTCTGAAGGTGATGAATTTTTAATCCTTAAAGAAACAAAGAAATCCATCCGGATCCTACAACAGGCTCGGAATTTGTCTGAAATTGATAGGAAGATGAAAAATATCGAGATCAATGATATGTACACTAACCTCAAATCGAGACTTGAAGATAAGCTAGAAATTGGCCAGAAAATGCTTGAGTCTTTGAAGTTAGATAAATTCGACTCAACTTTCGAACTTGCAAGAGAGTTAGAAGAACACAATAGACGCGATGCTATTAAATCTCGGCAATTATACAGAAAGAATGTCGGTACTAAGATTAGAGAATCTAAACAATCTTATACTGGAAACACCAGGTCAGAACAAGTTTTTGATGAAATTATAATCCCTCTTGAGAAGAAAGGATTTGTATCGGCTAAACCCTTGGGTACTTTCAAGGTAAGAACACCCCATAAAAATCGTATTATGACATATATTCCCCCACCCAAATTTCGTGTTGACCAAAAAGTGGATGACTCAACTTGGAAATTTGACATTCCACTTAGACTAGAGTTTACTCCTTCATCTAGAATGAAGGACTCAAACATCTCGAAGGTTTTACCAGAGATCAAATCTATAATTTTTGACCTTGTCGTATGTAACCTCAAGAGTGAAAAATACGATCTTCCCATAGAATTTAACCACAAAATGATCTTCAAAAATGGAGTGAAATGTCTGTATCAGGATCCGGTATCTGATGATGATAAAATAAAGACTAACATAATCGAACCCTTCAGGAGAATCTCGAAAAAATACTATAATCTTTTCACCGAATTGACCCCTGATACGTTCAGGGTCGAAAAGTCATTGATGGATGATCTTAAAGCAGTAAGTCAGATTGAAGAGAAAAACATTATGTTGGAAATAAAGGATGTTTCACTCAATGGTCATAAACGAACAAGAGTTGCCAAGTCAGAATGGAAATACGACTCTGATTCTGGTACATATTACAATGATGTTGAATTTTCTATTGATGTCAACTCAGCTTCTGTTAAATATACTCGGCAAGCTGAATGCTGCCAAACAAGGGCATGCGATGAGTTCTGCTTGGTTCCAAGTTTTCAGTCCTGTAACTTGGTCAGGATGTACTATTTAAAACTCAACTTCCATTTGAGCTCGGATGAATTTTTCAATTTGAAGCTTCCAGTAACAATTGAAAAGCATTAATTTTTTATATATATATATATATATTCCTATGTGTACATACATTAGTATTAATTAATAATTTATTGAAGTAACTCCACGATTATCTTATGAATGCAAATAACGAACTCAATTGATGTGTGCCTTTGACAATTCATCAGCAATATCATCCACGGCTTTATCCTTCTCGTCAATATCAAGATTGGCCAATTCTTTTTCTAATTGATCCAAATCTTCATTGTCATCCTCGTCGTCACCCTCTTCATCGTCTTCATCTTCTTCGTCTTCACTGTCGATTTCTTCCAAATCGTCTAATTCATCTAATTCACCAAACCCCCTTTCTTCAAATATATTATTGATGGCATCTATTAAGTCAGAATCTTCTTCAAATCTGTTACCATTTAACTCCAAAGACTTCAATTTAGGCAAGGAATTTTTGATGACACTAACTAATTTCTTCAAAGCATCTTCTTCCAATTCATTGTATTGTAATTTCAAAATCTCCAAAGTCTCGTTCTTCAAATTCTCAACTAGGGCAAGGGAACCCTTTGACTTCAATAAACAATCATTCAAGTTCAATTCGGTCAATTTCGACCAATTACCGATATATTGAGCCAATTGGACGGCACCTTTGGTAGTGATTGTGTTATCCTGTAAATCGACAATTGATAAGTTTTTATTGAAGCTTAAGCCTTCAGAAATCAATTTGGAGATACCAGCCGGACGAATACCATTTTGGTATAACTTAACTACTTGCAAATCATCATGATTTCTCAAACCGATCGACAAGTAATTGACAGAACCATTCTCCAATCTGTTTCTACCACATATGAAAGTTTTCAATGATGGCTTATTCGATTGTTTCTTAGCTTTTGCTAATTTAAACAAACATTTACCAATTCTAGCACCGGCAAATGGACCCATACCATTATTGGACAAGATCAAGTGTTCAATGGTGACAGCCTTGGGCAAGTATTCTTCAATAGGCTCAATAGTCTGTAAACCAAATGCATTATCACTCAAATTGATTAATTTTAAATTTGGCAATTGTAATAAAGCTGGCAATAAGTATTCCAAAGATTGGGGAATTTCAGTGTTTAAACGACCGGTGTATAAGTCACTAAAGTTGATTTCAACAATTGAATCCTTGAAATTTAAAAGTGATTTACTCAAAGATTCAGATGCTTCGATACCAATAGTGTTACCACTAAAATCGATCTTTTTAATAGATGATTTAGATTCCAATTCTTTCAAGTATGGTTCAATATCAGCATGAGAATTAAACTTGAGCTGCTTTCCAGCAATGGAATAGGTGTTAGCATCAGTCACACCCAAATCAACAACAACAGAGGCCATTTTAATGATAATATTATTGAATTCTTATAAAGTTTAAGTAGCAAAACCAAAAAAAAAAAGAGACTACAAAGTATATAAATGGAGTGCACTTACCAATGAATATTTATCGACAAAATTTTCAAATATCGAACTGAGCAAAAGAAGAATATATAACTTCAAGAACAGAATAGAATGTCCGGTAGAGTCCAAGTTCCACAAGAGTCCAAGTTCCAGCAATTCAAGAAGACCCCAGCTTACACTGCTGTTGTTAACGTGACTTTGTTTATCGCAGGGGTCGCCTTCATCCAATCTCCTTTGATGGATCAATTAGTGCCACAATTGTAATTAAACTTCGACAAAACACCAAATCAGAGTTTCCAATCAGTGTTTACAATTACAAATGGCAAGTAATTCACCAGGCTACTAATTTAGCTTATCGAATATCAAATATTTGAGGATTTATGTGTCATCCTTATGATATTTACTGTATATACATTTAATTTACAAAACAAACTTTACAAAACCCTTGAAGGGGCTCATCACGTATTTACCACCTTGGTTGATTCTGGTTTAATTATTCTATAAGTAAGTTTAAAGTTATGGTTGCTTAAGTTTACTTAGTATATACGTAGTTGCCTTATTGGTCAATCAAAATATTGTTGTGAACTACCGCCACCCCTGGTTGAGATTATCATGTAGAACAACTTTAACTTTTAGATCAACTGAAACTATTAGTCCGGAGGGCCATGAATGATTTGAAACAATTTTTTCCGAAGCTACTGATAGCTCTTTTAACAACCCTGCATCATCTATTTTTGAAGGTTGTTTAAAGAATCAACAGATAATTTCAATTATTGCAATAAAGGGCAGGAAACGCAGTAAATACGAAACATAAGAAACTTCCGTAAATAAGAATTGCAATCAGGAACAAGAAATTCTATTTAAAGCTTTGTCGAGGTAATTTCATTTGACTTTTGCAATGATATCCCTTTTAGTGCCACTCATTTGATTTTGAGTGATTATCTTGATGGGTATTCATGTCTTATCGACTTTTGATCCGAAGTTTAGCCGAAGTTCTACGTCAATCCTCTTTAATTACGGAAACCACGTATATAAGTTTTCTTCCTTGCATAAAATCTCAGGTAGGAAAGGATTGTTCTCTGCATCGCGTAGCCTAGAAAACCGATATTAGCTATTGAGTGTTTACAATATTTTTCTGCAGCATAAGGTTTGGAACTTTATTTGTTCCGATATTTTTGCGACCTTTCCCTTGAATAAGTGAAATAGCTCAGAAGCTGTTTCATCGTTCTTGGTGAGACCAAACAATGTTGAACGACAAGACAAGGATGGTTCGAAGTAACATGAAATAATTGACTTTCCATCAGTAGTCTAGCTTTGCTTTACTTTCGCATTGTTTAAAACATTTCATTACGATTACATTAGTCGTAATGATTTCAAAGTGCATGCAAAGATTGCCGCACTGTAAATGGGATCAAATAATATTCAGTTTTCCCAGTAAGCTGTCACCTCGTATCGAGAAATGTCACAGATTCATTACAGTAAAGGAATCGAAAATTTGAGTCCAGGTCTTCTTTTTAGTCTTTCGACATCATTGCATATGAGCAAATTCCTCATGAAGAATCTTGACATTTGAAACTAATGATTTGCTATGTAGAGTTAATCCTAAATGGGAATAGCTTTGGTTGTTTCTAAAATTCGAATCAGAGCCACTCCAATATGATACTTTAATAGATTTTAGCCCGTGGATAGTGGGTAATTTGGATAAATTCCCGATTCTGATAGGATTGAGTGACCTAAAACATCAGAATCAGGAGTATAAAACTTACGATACCCGAGTTTTGTCCAAAATATTTTTTATTGACATTTCAAGGGTTTTCTATATTTCGAATTTGTGAATCACGGAAACTGACCCGGTAAACTACACATAATACCAAGAAGTGAAATTATTGAAATAATATTTGTAATCCATAAATAAATCACAAGGGTTTTTGTAAGTAGTCTTGCCTCAAGTGTCTTTAAAATTATATATATAGTATAAGGAAGCAGGATAATACTTGTTAATAATTTAAATAGCTCTATACAATAACAACAAAGTTTCAAAGGCTTTTAATTCTAGTCTTGAGTCTAAATCTCAAACTTCAATGCAACATATATTAAGTTAAGATAGAGACTATAGTGGGTAAAAAAACAAACCAGCTAGATATTTTCATATCGTTTCACTCAAAGTTGGAATATTCCTTTCTAATTGAACACGAATATGATATGAATAGTCTAGAAGGGTATGACCAAGATTATTTAACATTAAAAGAAATCATCGATAATTCACCGACTTTGAAAAGCTTCCAGTACGAATGTCAAGAAATCATGTCTAAAAGATTTTCCATGGATAGAAGTTTTTACAAATCTAGTAGAAATTTCTTAGCTATTATTTATTTACTCAATTTTGAACCTGATGATAGGATATCTTTTATTGAGGTGATGAAAAACATTGATTTTTTCACACTAGACCCCAGTTTATTAACAAAAGAGAGTCTCAATAGCATCAAAGATCAGATCAATCTGTTGATGTCTCTGCCATTGTTCCAAAGATATCGTATTAATAAAGATTACTGCCTAATGCTAATCGGGTACTTAGATTTACCAAGATTTCGTTACAATGCATCCAAAATATACAGCATAATTAGACGAGAAAAGGAGGCATTACGAAGGAAGAAGCGATATCTCCAACAAGAAGTCGAACATTTATCGATAGGTGATTTCAATCATGTTTTTTCGGACAGGCTGCAAATATACAGCGCATCTAGTCATAGAACGAGCCATGAAAATCCCAGCACCGAAGAAAGCGACATTCTATACATGAGTTCGTCAAAGTTTAACCCGTCCCTCGATAATTTTTATTCACCATATTTAGAATAAATCCCAACCAATAAATAAAACAGTTGCAAAAATTCAAAGATATCTGCAACCGCATATATCTTTACACTCAACTCCGAAGTACGAACTCCGGAATTGGGCCGAGGGAGTTTGACTTGAGCCGACGTCGTGCATATACCGATATACTAACTACCCCATATTTTCATCTGATAATCAACATGCTCTGTCAAAAGTAGTGATCATTATTTATCAGCCCATATTCGGTAGGTGAAAATCGTAAGATTGAATGAGACCATCAGGATTATATCGACGAAGGGTCCCCTCTCACTTTAACTTTTATCAGCCAATGTGTCTAATTTAACTACAATTAGACACAATCACGTGATACAGATTTACTCTCAATCGAACTGTTAGTTCCTCGGTAAAATGAATTCCCCCACATATCCTCGGCCAACTTTGATAAGAAAGTTTCCGAATAGATGGCCTTATTATTGGTAACGTCACTACATACTCAAATTATGTGTAAATGCGCACAGTGTAAGTCGGGAATTAATAATATTTTCAATTGACAAGAGCCGAAATATTTAGTTTTTGTGGAGTAAAATCAAATGATGTTTGAATTTGAAATAGTATAAATTAAAAGTGATTTCTCATTTTTAGTTATTTTATATACATTAGTTATCATTGTCACTTTTTTAATCACAAAACAAAATGGCTACTGCTAGTAATACTGTGAACACACTTACTCCTCCTAATCCTCAAAGTTCAATCCAGAAGGAACGTGCTGAAGCCAAATTTGACCCAGTCAAATTGCACGAGTTCTTAGAAGGTTCTGCTGAAGGAGCAGCAAGATTCAAGAAAGTGTCCCAACAAATGGAAAGAGATCCAGTCATAGCTACCGGTGCCCACACCTATGACTTGACCAAAGATCAACAAAGAGAAGTGACCGCCTTGAAGATTGACCGTTTAAGTAAATATGCTGAACGTGAATCTGCCGAAGATTTCAATTACCGTTTGAGTGTGGTGTCCATTTTTGACCCTCAAGTTGTCACCAGAATTGCCGTCAATCTCGGTTTGTTTTTGAGTTGTATAAGAGGTAACGGTACCGCTGAACAAGTTAAATTTTGGACCAACACCAAGGAAACTCAACATTTGAAACAAATGTATGGTTGTTTTGGTATGACTGAATTAGCTCACGGTTCTAACGTTGCTGGTTTGGAGACTACCGCTACTTTGGATAAATCTACCGATGAATTTATCATCAACACTCCTCATATTGGTGCTACTAAGTGGTGGATTGGTGGTGCTGCCCACTCTTCTACTCACTGTAGTGTTTACGCCAGATTAATTGTCGATGGCCAAGATTACGGTGTTAAAACTTTCATTGTCCCATTGAGAGACTCTAACCATAACTTAATGCCAGGTGTCGTTACTGGTGATATCGGTGCTAAAATGGGTAGAGATGGTATTGATAACGGTTGGATCCAATTCTCTGACGTTAGAATTCCAAGATTCTTCATGTTACAAAAATTCTGTAAAGTCAGCAAAGATGGTGATGTTGTTTTACCACCATTGGAACAATTGAGTTACTCTGCTTTGTTAGGTGGTAGAGTTATGATGGTTATGGAATCTTTCCGTTTTGCCGCTCGTTTCAGTACCATTGCTCTTAGATATGCCATTGGCAGAAGACAATTCAAATCTGGAAGCGGTCCAGATGACGGATTGGAAACTCAATTAATCAACTACCCATTACACCAAAGAAGATTGATTCCTTTCTTAGCATATGCTTACGTTTACTCTGCTGCTGGTCACAAAATTGGAAATGTCATTACCACCACCTTGGATACTTTAGACGAAGCTGTTGCTAAGAACGACATGAAGCAAGTCATGAAATCCATTGAAGATATGAAATCATTATTCATTGATTCTGGTTCTTTGAAGTCCACTGGTACTTGGTTGACTTCTGAAGTCATTGACCAATGTAGACAATCGTGTGGTGGCCATGGTTACTCCTCATACAATGCTTTCGGTAAAGCTTACAACGACTGGGTCGTTCAATGTACTTGGGAAGGTGACAACAACGTTTTGGCCATGTCTGTTGGTAAGCCAATCATCAGAAGTGTCGCTGCTAATATCAAATCTGGTAAGAAGGTTGGTGGTACCATCAAATTCTTAAACGAATCCAAGGAACTTCTTGGTGACGAACCAGTTTTGAAATCTTTGGATGACTTGAAGAACGTCGAGAAGGTTTTGCGTGCTGTTGAAGTTCTTATTGTCAGAATTGCCGCCGAAGCTGCTCAAACTGTCAAGGAAAATAAGGGAGAATACGATGTTGTCGGTGCTGAAATGGTCACCTTATCTAAATTGAGAGCTCACCATTACGCCTTGAGTGAATTCGTTGACCGTGTTGAAAGTTATGACCAACAAGACTTGAAACCATACTTGCGCAGCTTGGCTGACTTGTATGGCTCTACCATTATCTTAGAAAGATTCAGTGGTGACTTTTTGGCCCAAGGTGTGTTGCCACCTAAGTTGTTGAAGACTTTGAGCACTCAATACATTCCAAGTTTGTTAGCTGAGATCAGACCACACATTGTCCCATTGACTGATTCTTTCCAACAATCCGATATGCTCATCAATGCTCAAATTGGTCTTTATGATGGTAACATTTATGAGAACTACTTCAAGACCACCAAGGAACTTAACCCACCAAGAAATACCAAAGCCCCATACTCTGGAGCCTTGGAAGGTATGTTGAACAGAGACTCCTTGGATGCCAGGGAAAGATACGAAAAATCTCCTGAAATTGGTAAAATCTTATCTAAGTAGGTTAGTTATTTATTGCTTATGAATGTATAGTTAATGTTTCGAGTATTTACTTGTAAATCAACTTTTCACTAAAGCAAACACTCAGTGAAATGTATCTTTCCAAGAGAATGGATGCAAAAGTCTAACGGCGTCTTGCATGGTTCCGTCTCATCACTGATTATCACCTGATATGTACGGTTATTGTTCGGCCGGTTATTAGACCCGAATAGTGGGGTTCGGACTTGGAATTTCGGCGTGCTTCCGTAAACGCTTCGGTGTATACCCAATCAAATGATCTTAAGCTTACCACAAATCAACTCCGAACAGGCAATCAAGGTTATGGAGTGGAAGTTTATAATTATACCTATATTGATTTCGGAGCTTGTGAAAAAAGTATTGCATTAACCCTATTTAATCCTTTTCTTCAAGGTTAAGTTGAAAATCACCCAATTTGTAATTCAATCCCGTCCAAGTGGTACCAGCGTCTCCCCACACTACAGCTTGAAGTACTTATAAAAAGTATGGTTAGAACATTAGCATTGAGTTGCAGCTGCTCAACCAAAGCACTCAAAGCGCACCATCTGAAAAATCTGGATGCAAATGAGGGGACCGTACGTTCACAATAAACCCCACAAAAAAACGGGACCAATATCCGAATCATTTATATGTATATATATAGGGAGAACTCCTTGGTGAATAGTATGTTAGAAGCTGAAATCCATAAAGAATGTTTGTCAGAAATTCAGTAGCATCCTCGAAAGGACCAGATCCCGCTGGGCTCATTGCCAAAGAGAGGGAAAACGTGCCATTTGACACCAGAGCCATGCACGAATTTCTTGAAGGGAAGGAGAAATCAGCCCAGATCCTCGCTTTGAATCAGTCACTTGAAAGAGATGTGACTCTTCAAAGTCAATTTTCTGATTACGATCAGTCCACACACGAAAACAGAGAACAGACCACGGTTAGGATCAACCGCATGACTAGATACATTGAAACCGAATCAGCAGATGATTTCCAGCGTCGGTTGAACTTGATAACCGTATATGATCCATCGCTTGGAATCAGAATCTCCGTCAATTTGGGCCTTTTCGGTAACTGTATCAAGGGTAATGGTACCGACTCTCAATACCGCTTTTGGTGCGTTGATAAGGAGGCCCGTCACATGAAACATTTGTGGGGTTGCTTCGGTATGACCGAATTAGGACACGGCTCCAACGTGGCAGGATGCGAGACCACCGCTGAATTCAACGAAGAATCCGACGAGTTCATCATCAATACTCCTCATATTGGTGCTACCAAATGGTGGATTGGTGGTGCTGCTCACTCAGCCAATGTCTCTGTCATTTATGCCAGACTTATTGTCAAGGGCAAGGATTATGGCGTTAAGACCTTTGTGGTACCTTTGAGAGACTCCAATCATGATTTGTTGCCTGGTATTGCAATCGGTGATATTGGATCTAAAATGGGAAGAGAGGGTGTCGATAATGGTTGGATTCAATTCTCTAGAGTTCGCATTCCTAGATTCTTCATGTTGCAAAAATTTTGCAAAGTTAGTAGAGAAGGTCAGGTTACTCTTCCTCCTTTGGAGCAATTGAGTTATATCAGTTTACTCGGTGGCAGAGTTTTTATGGCTACTGACTCCTACCGTATTTGTGCCCGATTTGTTACCATAGCCCTTCGTTATGCTGTTGGTAGACGTCAATTCAAATCCAACTCCAAGGACGAACTCGAGACTCAACTAATTGATTATCCTCTTCATCAGCGTCGTTTATTCCCTTATTTAGCCTTAACATACGCTCTGGCTTTGGGTACTAACAGATTGGAATACCAACATGCACAGGTATTAGAGGAACTTGATATTGCTATCAAGAAGGACGATATCAATGCCATCAAACTGGGCATTGCTAAAACAAAATATTTGTTCAATGACTCCGCTTCGTTAAAATCGACCTTAACATGGTTAGCGGCTGATTGCATTTCAGAATGTAGACAAGCTTGTGGTGGTCATGGTTACTCTTCTTACAATGGTTTTGGTAAATCCTACGATGACTGGGTAGTCCAATGTACATGGGAAGGTGACAATAATGTTTTGGGTATGTCTTGTGGAAAATCGATATTGAAAAATGTTGACGATGTGTTGAACAAGAACAAGAAGGCTGGTGGGACTTTGGAGTTCTTGAACAACGCGAAGTCATATGTGGGTGAACAAATTGTTCTTAATAGCGAAGCACAATTGAATGACCCAATTCAAGTGTTGACTGGTTTGGAAACTTTGATCGTAAGAATAAGCGATCATTGCTTATCTGTTTTGAAGGGTAACAACGGCGACTGGGACGCTATTAGTCATGAACGAGTTGTGTTATCAAAATTGAGATGCCACCAGTACTTACTTGAGACTTTCATTCAAGAAATTAGAAAAGTGAATGACGAAAAATTGGTGCAACTGTTAAAACCCGTATTGTCATTATACATAGCTCTGAGTATCTTTAATGACTTCAGCAGCGAGTTCATCTCCTTCCAAGTTTTGGACAAAGTCTTGAAAAGAAAGATCACCGCTGGCATTAGAGATGCCAATATTCAAGTTAGAAAAAATGTCATTGCATTGACTGATTCTTTTCAACAGCCCGACAACATGCTCCACTCGGCAATCGGAAAGTTTGATGGTAATATTTATGAGAACTATCTTGGTATTGTCAAAGAAAACAATCCACCATCAAAGACGAAAGCACCATACTCTGAAAAGTTGGAGCTGATGCTAAACAGAACTAGCTTAGAGGAAAGGGAGAGGTTCGAAAAGACTCAAAAAGTGGCTCAGGTTTTATCCAAGTAGATAGGTATTGAGTTTACAAAGTACGTTAAAAGCTCGTAGTCATGTAAAAGGTAAATAGATAAGCAGGTCTTAAGCAGAATATAACTGTCAATGGCACAGTATATCAATAAACTCTTAAATCCGTTACAAGAACCTCTCGGTGGCCAAGCTGGCTAAGGCGCGAGACTGTAAGATTTCAGATATCTTGAGATCGGGTGTTCGACTCACCCCCGGGAGATTTTTTTGATTATTTTTTATTCGGATAATATGGAATAGCGCATCAGCAAAGATTTCCTTGTAACAACACTAACTATTGTTAGTGAAACCTGTAGAGAGAGAGTACATACGTACCGGAACACTAAGCATCAGGTACCCAACACGACAAAATTATTTTTTTCTTTGGCTATCGCTGGCTTTGTCCCGTTTAAATGTTCGTAATTTGAGATTTCGGCTCCCGAGAAAGATTGGAGGAAAAGCTAAATTTGAAACAAGCGAGGACAAATTAATAACATATATTCAACACTTTCTTTTCACAAGGAACTACATCGGTAATACATTCATAAGATGGACGGAGAAAAAATCATTGCAATTATCATTGGTATGTGCGAATGAAATTCCCAAGTCAGCTGGCATGTTTCAGTCACGATTTAGTGAAGTTGGCAGTGTAGACGAGAGAGATTATCAGATTCTCATTGGAACATAATACTAACTCAGCAGCCTTAATCTTGCCACCATTGGCCGTTTTCCTCAGAGAGGGTATCAGTGCCCCTTTCTGGATTAATATTTTACTTTGTATCTTCATCTGGTTCCCTGCTATTTTGCACGCTCTCTACGTTGTTCTTAAGCACTAAATTGAGTGATTATCGAGTGATTAAGTAGTTAATATATGTAATATTATGGAAATTATACAGTAAACAATCACATCTCCCAAAAGAGATACACGGGCTCAGACTCATTGAATTTGGTTTTCGACAAGCCATCATCTCCGGTTTCACCGATTAATGTGAATTGGTGGAAACTTAAATATAAATACGGGGAGTTCACTAAACTTAAATTAAGCTTATATAAGCAGAGTGTATGGTGACCCATAAAGTTTTCAAGGGTAAGGCTGATTGCGCTCGCTTTGTCGCAATCTGCCAATCATGGACTTGCTAGAAACAATCAACTAAAGCGGGTTGGAAGCAAATGTGACAGAATTTTCAACATTCCAACGCTAGTTAAGAGTGATTGCATTTTATGAAATTAATTCCCATTAGTGAAATTCTTGACTAAAAGGGTTAGGTCTACTTAAATTACTTATATGAGCGAGTGAATTTCCTCATATTCATATCCCGCAACTTAACTCATTCTTGTAGTTTTATCTTATAGACAACACAACATCTTACTTTGTTCGACTTCCACCTATTGTCTCTTATGTGGGACTAATACTATACTACTCCCGTTAGTTATTTATTTTTTGCGTTTTTCCCTGAACTTCCTATATAATTCTCATAACAGTTGCTTTTGGCTATTGTTTAATTTAATTTATTTTCTTTGATCTCTCGCATTTATTACTTCCTTAATTCCATTTCTTATCTCTCAGGCAATTTTATTTATTAGACAATAATATCCGTTTTTATTCCGGTCGAAACATTTTGTTCACTATTTCTCAAAGTCGAGGTCTTTGTTGCTGGCAATATAAGTCTTGTCAAATTTGAATAATGCCAGACGAAACTCTAGTTGACGCATTCTCGACTACTGGAGATTCCAGTAAATCACCACCACCCCTGGATGGTACTGACTCATGTCTACCCTCCTTTTCATTTCAAAAAAGACCCATCAAAGCATGCTCGAACCATTCAGCCATATCTGCTATCATCCCTTCGGCAAGTTCCTCTCGGAAGTCTTCTACTTTGACTTCAGGTCTTTCCACAAAATCTCCTGACTCGTTGGCTTCGGGCAATAGTAAATCCAGACAGGATACAAAAATTCATTCCCACCCCCTTATAGATTACGATGAACAAATACGAGCGCCAAGAATGTCAAACATCAGCCATTACACATACGATAAGGAGAAGAAGTTCACAAGATCGGGTAGTATTCTTACCAATGCCTCGGCAAATACCTTATCTACCAATACTTCAAAAGAAAGCGTGGTAATGGAAAATGATTCACGTGAAAATTCACACAAAACCACCACTGCTGCCACCCTGACCGGTTCCTCCCTGGATGACAGACAGTATCTCCCTGCTGCATTTGATTTAACCCAACCAACACGCCGATTCCTGGCTCCTTCATCCCAACTAGGCATTGATCTGTCTCCTTCCACCACTATCCTCACGTATACCACTGATAACTATATCTACGAACGTAATAACACTGCAAACCCACTACCACGGCCAAAGACCGCCGGATCACGAACAAATTCATTCGAGAAGGAAAATCAAAAACTTGATGAACAAGACGAAAAGAATAATTTACTTAAGGCATTAAGCAACCTATCGAGTAATACTACCACTCAAGAGAGACAACTCGAATCCCAACAATATCTGAGAGTCAAAAACAGAATTAATAGTAATACTTCGTCTCATCACCTTAGTAAGCGAGATGGGACAGAGCTTCAACAAGTTTATGAATTGAAGAAACCATTATGCGTTCCGGCGGTACTTCGTCCGGCTGTATCCAACACCGCCCATGCCGATTCATCGTCTACTACTAGTGGAAATGATAGTTTTCTTTTCAACACTTCCCTTACTCCTCCACCAAATGAAGATCCTGCCCAACATGAGGGCTCCCCACCTACACCATATGTGAACATCAAAATGTTCCCCATGAAATTTCCGGCTAATTTGTCGGAAGACGAGGAAGATTCAAAATGTTCCGAAGCGGTAGAACCTACCCACAAGCACTGGAAACCAAACTCATCCACCGACCACTGCATGAAATGTTTTGGAACTTTTGGCAACTTCTTCATCCCCCAACTGAAAAGACGTCATCACTGTCGCTTCTGTGGATTCATTTTCTGTGCCAGTTGCTTGTACAAGAATCCCGAATTAATCACCTACAACACTATAATTGAGCTGGGAACAACATCTGGAGAAGACAATGACTCCAGGTTACGCACTGTGAAAAGTAACAAAAGCATCACCCAAATCAACAGTGAGGACTACATTAGTGGAGTAATGATGGATACCAGAGCAAGATTGGTGATCCCTGTTATGCGCAACTTCAGCCCCGAGTCAGTCCTTGCTCATAAAAACTATAAAATCAGTAAGATTTGCAAAGATTGCGGATCCAATTATGCCAATCTAGTCCATGATGTTAACTTTGACCGTTGGAAAGACTGCGTTGCTCAAGTTGAGAAATCGCCATACATTTTTATTGACAACCCATATTTGAAAAAGCACTACGAGGAGCAGGAACAATGTATGCAGTCACTGCAAAGACGTTATCTGAGAGACGAAGAGTACATGTTCGAAGATAAAGAGAGACAACCCCTGATTGGTCAAGTACCCTCTGACTGGACATGGAGTACTTTTTAAAAATAATCACATCCTTATTCAATTCGCCATTTCAATTCGAACTCAAATTTGAACTTCACTTCCTTTTCCTTTTCCCATCCCATTTATACTTATGAACTCCTCTTATTCAATTCTAGTGTGTAATTAAATATTTACCTATTGTTAAGCCAACGAGGCAATGACGCGTAATTTTGACTTCTACACGTAGCCACCCGATATCTGACACATGAATAATCTCTTTGCTCAACCTCATAATAATCACACAATAAGGACCACTTCGAATGCAAATATTCTGATCAAGAGTGTTTCCATTGTATACATAGCAGTAGATGAAATCCAGAAAGTTTGTGTCATATTGGAGCTTGATTGTTTTCAAATCGACAGAAATTGCCTTCTTTTCAAGTTCGCTTTTTTTCGGTAATGTGTATTTTTTTTTTCGATTTGTTAGCTGAATAATGGGGGGGAAAATTTTGAACCGTTGATTCCAATTTTCTCCTTTTAAGTTTCGACAAACTATCAGTGTTTTTTTTTTTAGAGTAAGAGTCAAGTCGATATTTTATTGATATTGAGAACTCATATAGTACAGTTGGACAGAATACCAAATATCAAAGCTTTTCGGCTGAAGGTAGTTTCAACTAGTTGAACATATATCCATCCGTAAAGTTGGTGATCTAGTCGATTTGATAAATTCCATTTAGTTAACCAGACTTAATCGAAACTCATTCATCGAAATCTGACAGTTTGAATATCATATAAAGTCCCACATCTCAAAGTGAATAATCATACGTGGATATCGACATTGATTTTCGAGACGTGTTTGTTATTTTAGTCTAAGCCACCCATTGATAACTTCACTATGTATCAACAACCAAACCACTCTTTCGATTCTGCTAACTCGGGGAGACGATTATCGTCAAACAACCCCTTCAGACTTATGCAACAAGAGACCTCAAGTTTCCAAGGCAATAGACATCACTCCGGCGCCTCTAGCAACTCCCAAGCTTTTGAAGATTGGGTCGAGAAGAACAAAATCTTGATTGACATGTCAGACGAAGAAGACGAACATCATGCTTACGATAGTAAGAGCCCCACCTATGAAGAATTCAAAAGACCCGTTTTTCCTGCAAGACCCTCCAGAACTGGTAGTGACTCCAATGTCAACTATAGCGAACGGTACGTATCAAACTAACATTTAGGAGAAGTATGAACACATAATGAGTAACTTAGGTTTTCTGAAAAAGGCCATCAGAGGCCAATATATGGCTGGATGTGGACATTCTGTGACTGAAAATGCTCTGGTCAGACTGAAAATGCTCTGGTCAGACTATATCTGATCTGAATGAGTGGTCAACTTCATCAGCAAGTTTTCGGATATTACCAATTGCCCTAGTCTATGCATCTGACCCTGATATGTGACTTGACCGATGAAGCTAGCTTAGAACTCAAGAAGAAGCATTTTTCAATCTCTGTTTTTGACTAGTTCCTACTCCATGGCCCTTCCCCGTCTACAATTACACTTTTATCCATTCGCCATACACTCATAATTATTGACTGATTTTCGTCGCCTCATCCCTTCCACATCTTGAACTGACACATTTCCACCGCAGTCACATTCCCCAATGCCACACCGGAAATTCAAATTGCCCACGATTAATACCTCCAGCCTTTTTCTTTACGTCCTTAAGCTTTCCGGATCCTATATATGACGTATTGCAATGTTTTCTCATTTAGCAACCAATCCTAGTATATGCCGACAAGCCTAGGTGTACGGACCCATCCTTAATCCGCATTGCCCAAAAATCGTGTCGGCTGTACAACAGCCACGCATTTTTCCCATTTTCGGTGACGCACAAGTTGAGACGCACTCAAATTCGCCTGGATTGAGGACTTTGGAGCAACAAATCTAAACAGGAAAAAACTCTGGCTACGGACAAAACTTTGTTACATTTATCATCGAATACTTCTTCTTTTACAAGTGTGATACTGGGATTTCTCGATACTAACCATAAACAGCAAGATGTCCTCCAATAATCCATTTGCAGCTGCTTTGAATGAACCTAATTCATACGTGCATCGTCGCGATCCTCCCCCTCCGCCAACCTCCAATACAACTACCGGTAGAAACGGCAACAAAGCGCCAGCTCGTCCTCCAAAAGACAATTTACCTCCTCCATCATATGAAGAAGCTGCTGGTCCTGAAAAGGCCAAGTCAGATTACCCAAGGGAAAAGCCTCCATCCACTTCTTTTCTGGGCCGTCCACATCGTTCCCACTCTGACTCATCAAGACCACATCGTTCCCATCGTTCCACCAGTGACAGGAGACGTGATGACCATGGCGAAAGACGTCATCGCTCATCCAGAAACAAGTCACCTTCCAAGAAGAAACCAGAACCAGTCAAAGCGAAGAATTTGGATACAATCGATAAATTGGATGTAACTGCATTCTTCGGTGGTGGATTCCATCACGATGGTCCCTTTGACGCGTGCACCCCTCATCGTAACAAGAATAGCAAACAAGCGCCTGTAATGGCTTTTCCAGCTGATGGTCCAAATAACTCTATTAAAGGTTTAGCTTCAAATCTTGATAAGAACCAACAAATGAATTTGGCATTCGGCAATTATGATGAAAATGATCACAATGAAATTGTTGGAAGACATTCTTCAATCAAGAGAGCTAATCAACCAGCTCAAGGTACTTATAATAGAGCAACATTGGACTCTGAAGATGCCACCCCTTTAATTAAAACTAATAAAATCAGTGATGATCCAACAACGACTTTATATACTCCAAAGCATAATCCATCGGTCATCAATTTTGATGCTAATGTCACCGCTCAACCAATCCATGGATCCACAACTGCTGGTTTAGGCTCGTCTACTTTCCTTGAAGATACCCCAGCCCCAAAAATCACGAATGATGAGTACCTTTCTGTCAATAATGGTGGGTTGGGCCGTAAAAAGTCTTTAGTTCAAAGATTACGGAAGAATAGTGCAAGTGAACAGAGCTCCAGAAGAAGTTCAAATGATGCTAATGCCAATTCAGCTCTGGCGGCCGCTTCTCCACCTCCTGGAAGATCTTCTTTCGGTGAAAGTGATGTGATGGGAAGCAACGGTGGAAACTCTTTGTTGAGAAGAGTCAAGAGTTTAAAAGTTGGTGGTAAGAGGTGATTTTATATCTCAACTGAGACGACTTGACTTTTTCCTTAATTTTAAACTATACCAAAAAGCTTAACTTATTTATGACTCGCTCATCGCTTTTCAACGCGTTAAATGTCCAGATTTCTATGGGGTCAGTGTTGTATTGCTGGAAGTTGGCCATACATTCACCACTTGATTGTGCTATATTTTTCAGCTTCACAAAATGAAATTATTTGTTTTAACCTCTTTCCATGGCTTTCAGTTCTCCTTGGAGTAATTTCTCCCTATTGGTGGCAACTTGTTCAAAATCGGCTCCATTCATCGTTCTATATCAATCTCTCATTGTGGTTGTTTGGTTCTTCAGTAGATTCCATCGTGCGCTTCTTCTGGGTGTTGATTCTCTGATTCAAGTTTGTTCTCTTTCAGTATACTGTTATTTCCATACATCGCAGTCTATTTTCTATAACGACAGCCTAATTTGTTTCTATATTCACCTTCACTTTCACTTTGTAGCAGTGTCTCTTATTACTTGGACATATCGTGTACAGTTCAATTATCAACTTCCTGCATGTACATTTCTTAGAGTGAGAAAAAATCTTGAAAAAATTCAATCTTTACAATTTGAAACTATATAAAAATCACTACTTACGAGAAGTTTGATTCGAAATTTCTTTGAAATTTCCTTGATAATAGTATTACCTTCGTGCAGAATGTACAAGTGTTTAACTTCCAGAACAGCAAGAGCTATATACACTAATTGCAACCGCCAAAGGTTGTCACAACGTTTAGTCTCTTATGCTCTTCCAACTATTTCCCAATTAGACTCATTGCACTCCAGCAAACAAGATTTTCAAGGATTATATAGTAATTCTACAGTTGAAGAAATCTGGTTTAAAAGAGGAGAACAATTGGTGGAGAGGTTAAACCAACTTTTGGAGGAGAACCAAATAACAAACCCACCGGCTGATTTGAAAGAATTAATAACCTTGACTTACAACAAGCCAGAACTACGTGACGTTTACTCCCACGCTTCATTATTACACAACTTGCAATTCACCTTCGAGACTTTGAAGCCAGTTGAGTCTGGTGAAGGCAAGGTCAGAAAATGTACCGAGAAAGACTTATTGAGATCACCAAATATCAGTAGTGTCATTTCGAACGAACCAACTGATCAAAAATTGAAAGACTGGATTATCTCATCATTCGGTTCAATAGTTGAGTTCAGAACTCTCTTATTAAACTCTGCTAAAGGTATTAAAGGTGACGGTATCACCTGGTTGGTGGCCAGAGCCAGTAACAGAAAATCATCTATTAACTATCACGACACTGCTTTAGAAGCCGAAGATACCACTTACCTGCAATTGGCCGTCATGAATACTTACAATGCTGGTATTGTTGACGACTCTTTGAGATCAAACCAAATTACAAAATTACAAGAACAAAAGAAAGCTAAGATTGAGGCATTGAAGAAGAAGATTGAAGAAAGGAACAAAATAGAGTCGGAAAACCAAGATTCCAAGCTCAGTGAAGACGATCAAGTTTATTTGAACAATTTGGACGAAGAGTTACAAAAATCATACGAATTGATCTCCATTCCAAGTAATTTGAAACTTGGATCCGTCGAAGAAGCTGAAGCCAACACCGTATTTTCTGATCGTAAATTGTTACCTTTGTTAGCCATCGATGCTTCTCCAAGGAACTACCTATTGGATTATGGTGTATTCGGTAAACAACAATACTTGGATAATGTTTGGGATAGCATTGATTGGACTGTTGTTGCCAAAAGATTACCAGAAAGATTAGAAATCAAGGTCGATTTCTAATTGGTTTGCATGTATTTAAGTAGAAAAGTTTGTACATAGAATATTGAACAAAATATAAAGTTGGGCACAAGCTTATGTTCCCACTATCAGCAAATGTGTATAAAGTATAGAGTGCCTATATAGTACATACTAAGATTAATTTTTGATAACTTTTTTGACAATTTTTTCCACTTCATCCCAGTCATCAGTTGGAACTCTGGTCATTTCAATATCACCAAAGTATTTTCTAATCGCCATCAAATCATTATAAGATTTTTTATCGTGAACGAAAGAGATAGAAACACCAAGTCTGCCGAACCTACCTGTTCTTCCGATTCTGTGCAAATACGTGGATGGATCGGGATTTCCATCTTTGTCGACTGGCATGTCATAGTTCACAACCATAGAAACACTGGCAATATCAATACCTCTAGCCAAAACATTGGTAGTGATTAAAACCTTTGACCTACCTTCACGGAAATCATCGATTAATCTGTCTCTATCGGCAGTTTCCAAACTACCGTGTAATACCGAAACGGCATGGCCTTCGTGTTTCATTTGACCATATAGTTTATCGGCAGTAGCCTTGGTTTGGACAAATATAATTGAAGAGCCAATTGTCAACAAACCGTACAATTCACACAAAACCTCAAACTTATGTTCTTGAGAGTCACAGTCCATGTATAATTGTTTGATTCCATCAACATTCAATTCTTCTTGTTTTAATTCCAAGCTGTTAGCGTTTGGAACAAATTTCTCAGCATACTTTCTGACTTCGGTTGGGAAAGTTGCAGAAAATAACACAAGCTGGGTGGTTTTTGGTAAAAATTTCTTGATTCTTACACATTGGTCACCCAAATTTTGAACTTCCAACATATTATCGGCTTCGTCTAAAACGAAAACTTTCACATTACTTAAATCAACGGCTCTTCTCTTTTGTAACTCCATCAAGGTACCTGGAGTACCAACCAAAATCTGCGAGGTGACCTTGGCTCCTCTTTCCACTGAGTTTGGGACGATTAACTGACTAGTAATTTTGGTAAATTTACCCATTGTTTGAACTACGTCAAGGGTTTGTCTAGCCAATTCTCTAGCAGGAGACAAACAGATAGCTTGAACGTTTTTAATAGATTCATCAACTCTTGATAACATGGTCAATGAGAAGGCTGCTGTTTTACCTGTACCTGACTGAGATTGACCAATCATATTTCTGGCCGGATTCGACAACAATAATGGCAATGCTTTTTCTTGAATCTTGGATGGTCTGTTGAATTTCATAGCGTAAAGACCATCTAATAATTCCGGTACCAATCCTAATTCTTTGAAAGATTGAACGGAATATAAAGGAGAGTTTGGATCCGCTTGCAAGTCTGCAAGCTTCACCTTGACTTCGTAAGTTGATTTGATAAGGCCAGACTCCTGTTGTTCGTCCTTCTTTTCGTCATTTTTGTCTTCTTTTGGTTCTTCATTCTTTGTCGATTCGTCTACCTCAGACTTTTCAGTATCTTGTGTTGATTCTTTTGTATCATTCGATTTTTCCACACCCACTTCCTTCTTATCGGCGCCTAATGTTAAGGATCCAAGAAGCTGGGAAGCGTCAAGATCGACGCGTTTTTCACTTGATGACATTCTATTGTGTACGAATTGGAATAAAAGATGTAAATTGATTCCAGTTCTATATCTTGTAGTTGTTTCATGGAAAATTTTGAGGATTGTGTGCAGGGTTCAGTCACGTGCTCTCCTGGCTTTAAGTTGATCGATCACTGTCATTGGGAAAACATGAATGAGGAAAGTTAGGTAGTTTTTCGACATATAGAAACTGAATGAGTATTCAATAGCGTCTGGATAGGTTCAGATTAAGGAAGCGAGATGGTTGAAGTGCAAGCTTACTTGACTGAGGAGGGATACAAACCTGAGGAAGGAGAATTAAAAAAAGAAAGCCCGACGCGGGGGTCGAACCCGCAACCTTTTGATAGCCTGATAACTACTAATTAGTACTTAAAAGTCAAACGCTCTAGCCATTGAGCTAGCCAGGCCCCTTTTGTGACAAAATTCCCTTATTGGATTCACAAAGTTTGCTACTAACTAAAGAATAGAACATGATAATTGTTGACTACTGTTAGTTTCACAAATATAGATACGAATAGTTCTTTTGAAGCATAAATTTATGTTTATTTGATTATGATTTGGTTTATTTAATATGTCATACTGTTGGAAGGAAATGCTAGTTATAATGTCCACCAGCTATGTCAAGCTGGAAATGTTTAAACCTTCTTGGGGGATTTTGCAAGACATTTCTTGAATGGTTCAATGAAAGGTACTGTGTACATGAGCTGACCTAAGTCAGCATCGCTATCCTCGCCTGCTATCTCATCTCTAGCAATGATGTAGCCTCTTATAAGCAACATTGTGAGAGCTGATATGGCAAAACACACTCCAACGAAAATGATGCAACGAAGGTATTTGGTAGGTCCATTTGTGTCATTCGTGAGGGTAATACCGATCACTGGTGATGCAATGGCCGAAGCACCTAAGAATGACCAAATCATTGAAAATGCAACATTTAATTTTCGAAGACCAACCATACGCGTGGTAATAGATGGCAAAGTACTATAAAGTGACCCCATTGTCGAACCCATAATCAATCCGAAAATAATAACAGTGGCATAATTTCTGGCAGGGATCCACATTGCTAAACTGAAGATAGCACACAAAGTGTAAATTATACATGCAATTGTTGTTGCGCCAAACTTATCGGCTGCTAATCCAACAAAAGGTCTACCTAAGAAAGACCCCAATTGGACCATTGCTGCCACAATAGAGCCCTGGTATGGTGAGTAACCTAGGGATACCGTGAAGTTAACCATGATGTATAAGACAATAACATAAGCGAACATGCAGAACACAGTGAAGAAAAGTAGCATGTAAAAACCAGCACACTTTAAGACATGTTTGTCAATAATAGTGAATTCAATTTTCTTTTCGATTCTAGTTTTGACCAAGAGAAGGGCAAATCCAATGACACCCAAACAAATCAAACTTTGAGCTCTCAAAGCCCACCACACTGATTTACTCTCAGTAATCTTTTGCATACCTAAATTGAAAACGACACCACCAACTCCAGAACCACTAGTGGCCAAACCACCACTCAAAGTTCTTTTCTTCTTGAACCATTGAGGTAAAACTGTGATTGCAGGTAAAGAGATGAATGCCAATCCCATACTATTCACAAGCCCTTGTGTAAGGTAAAGTTGCCATAACTCTTTAGTGAAACTTGCTAGCAAAATTCCAAGGAATTGTAAAATACATCCTGCTAACATTATACCTCTAGTTCCTAAAATACCCTGAAGGTAATTCACCAAGGGACAGAAGATGATAGTAAGCCCCATTGCAAATCCACCTATGAGCGCATAGTCCACAGGTTTAGCGCCTTTGAAAACGTTATTCTCGAGGTCATAGTTTAGGTACACTGCAAATCCGGAATTGGCACCCCAAGCTCCGAAATTTAAAAAAAATACCCCAAGACACACTATCCAGCCTCGTCCACCATCGGGGATTTCAGTTAATGAATCTTTGGGTGTTTCTTGTATTTCCTTATCGTCAGACGAGTTGATTTCAAGCTGTGAAGCCCTTGTTACCGATTCTCCTGGTCCTATAGATATGCGTTCGTTTTCATTCTGTACATCTGGAAAATATTCCACATTCAGAACTTCTTTATCCTGTTCTCTCAGTTTATCTTGAGCCTCGTAGGATGAGGAATTTGACGACCTGTCAGAATGAGAAGTCATCAGGAGATTAGGAAGCAGTAAATGGTAATTTTAAAAATTATTGATGAGCTCTCAAATTAATAGAAAAAACCCTTCACATATATGTACCTATATAAGTAGATGCAATAGCTGGAAAAAAAAAAGTTAAGCGCACAACTATTACAATTCTGACTCAAAGAGAAGCGGCTAAATATCTTATATGAGCCAAGAGTACAAATTTAGAATATCGTCATATGAAAGCCGTACCACTAAACTTTTTGGCTAGGATCTGGCTGCGATCCGTTGGCGGCCCGGTTGCGGCCCGACTGGTGCCTCGGGTACCACCGACACCTTGATGCAAATTGACTATTTCTATTAAGCACTTTAGCAACCGTGTGACTCATTATCCGTTTGAGCTTAAATTTAATCACAATAAGCAATAGGGTTGTCAACGTATAATTAAGAGTAGAGATGAATTAGACAGATATCTTCGTACTCGCAACCTTTTCGGTGAATTCCGACACGCACAAACTTATTTCAACTCCGAATCTCGGGCAGTTTAAAACAGGCTGATCTTTTCGATTATGTGAATATATAAAGGAAGCATTGGTCTAAGACTTGAATTGACAAAGTGTGGACAAATGAAAAAAGTTGTTATAATTGGAGGTTCTTATGGTGCTATAAATGCTGCAAAGGCATGTTACAAATATGCGACAAGGGAGGATATTGAAGTAACTTTGATTTCCGAATCAACACACAGCTACTTCAATATTGCAGCGCCTCGTCTTATATTCAAACCGGCGTTATTGGAATCAGCATTCTTCTCTTTAGAATCTACTTTGGCTCTGATTTCCGGTGGTAAACACGTCTTTGTTCATGCTAAAGTTCTCGAAGTTGACTTGTTGCAAAAAAAAGTGATACACACGGTTGGAGTTACTGAATATGACTACCTCATCATTGCTTCGGGAACACGTACAAACAGTCCTGCATTCAAGTTAAATGGGGATCATGGGGAAACTTCGAGAGCTGTTCAAATAATGGGAGAGAAGTTGAACAAGGCGAGTTCCATTGCAATTGTGGGCGGTGGTCCAACTGGTGTTGAAACAGCGGGTGAAATAGGCTACTTTCTTGGTAAATCGGCAAAAATTACCTTCTACACTGGTAAACTTTACCCATTGCATAAGATTGGAGAGCAGAAAGCTAAAGAGGTGCAAAAAAGACTAGAAGACTTGAACATGGAGGTGATAAACAAGATCAAAGTTGTTAAACAGGAAAAAGAGGGAGAAAAAACTCGCGTTTGGCTTGACAATGGCACCAGTGAGCTGTTCGACATGGTGGTACTGACCGATAAAAATATCCCCAATACTGATTTCATCACCGACCCGTCACTTAAGAATGAAAAAGGTTTCTTGAAAGTATCTGGCCTGCTACAACTTCCCAATCACCCGGAAGTAGTGGCATTGGGGGATGTCATCCAGGGAGGCGGTAACAGTTTGCTTGACATCAGAAGTCAGCAAATGCCAGTGATCACCAATTTTATTCGTGGTACCATTTGCAACCAAAAAGTTTCAGTGAAAGCTTACAAAGCAATAACAAATTGTATCGCCATCCCTGTCTCCGAAGTCGGGGGAGTCGGTTTGCTCTTTGGTTTTGGTGTACCCAGTTGGTATGTACGTTGGGTGAAGGGGAAGGATTATATGCTTCCTCAGGCTCGGAGGTATCTCTCTTGACCGGAGATATTCCTAATGCGGACGAATTTCTAAAAGGTACAGAATCCGGCGAAAGTACTTCGGCGGATTTAACGCGTTTAACGAAAAAAAAGTCCGTTTGATAGCTTTAGTAATTTTACCAATATTACCAATATTACAAATATTACAAATACTGGTCCTATAAACAATACCAAAATCTGAAGGCGCAGAATAGACCTTATATATCAATTTCTATAAAAAGCGGAAGTCTCCCATGTGCAAAGTGAATAATCAATCAATATGACATCTACTAATCTTGTAATTATAGGTGGCTCTTTCGCTGGACTTTTGGTTGCCAAATCGGCATTTGAACAAGCCAAAAAGACAGGCAGCAAAATAAATGTTATACTCATTTCTGCTTCAACTCATGCTTATGGATCTTCTTGCAGTCCTGGATTGTTGACTCATCCTGAGAGATTAGAAACTTATAAAGTCTTCTTTGATGTCAGAGAAACTTTAGCAAAATATGCTGGTGATTCTTCTTACAAATTTATTCAAGGATTTGCTCAGGGTGTTGATTTCGAAAAACGGGTGGTCGATGTTGAGGGATATGGCTCCGTTTCCTATGATTACTTGAGTATCGCTAGTGGTTCAAGTGCTCAAAATGCTGCTTTCAAACTTAATCTGACTAGTGAAGAAACCACTAGAGAACTTGAGAAATTGCAAAGTGGAATCAAAACTGCTAAGACCATAGCCGTTATCGGAGGTGGGTCAACTGGTGTTGAATGTGCTGGTGAAATTGGTAAATGCTACGGGAAAAAAATTGAGGTTTCTCTTTACACCGGTACAAAAGGACCCCTTTATTCAATAAGAGAATCCATTTCTCGCCGTGTTACCAAGCTTTTGAAAGACGTTAATGTCAACGTTGTCAACGACATCAAGTATAAATCGACTGAAAAAGTTGGTCTGGCTACCAAGGTTTTATTTGAGGATGGTTCTTCCAAAACATTTGATTTGGTTATTCTTTCAACTTCATATACCCCGAACTCTGGATTCTTGCCCAAGAATATTCTCAATCCAGCCGGATACGTTATCACTGATGAATACCTTCGCTCAAAGGAACATCCAGAAGTCTTTGTAGTGGGTGACGTTGCTGCTTCTTCTCACGGCACCATATCCGACATCAACGTTTATACTAAACCTGTGGTTGATGCTTATTTGAGGACTCAAGTGTTCCACAAGAATGGAACTCTTGTCCCCAAGAAAGACCATGGCCGTATTCTTTTAATTCCTGTTGGCAACAGCTTTATCACACTCATTATGGATTGGTGGTTGCCTGCCTTCGTCACCCGTTGGTTAAAGGGTGACGACTATGGTATCAAGCTCCTTGCTCCTGGACTTGGCTAAGCTACATTTCATAGTAACATCATACAATTAATAAATTCTATAATACATCGTTATTCGTTAATTCTTAGAGTGAAAGATATAGTCGGGGAACAAAGCTTCCCAATCCTCATTAAATAAATCAGACGTCATTAGAACTGGAGGCCCACCAAAGAAATCCATATTTTCATCGAAAACTAATTCATTATTATTCACTGCTCCATTCACTGTACCAACGCTTTGTTGGTCCAAAGATGGTTCACTGTTGGAATCTATGCTAGGTTCTTGTGCAGTTGCGGGATCAGGCACTGAATTGGAAGCAGTAAGATTTGACAGCAGTAATTCCATAGCATTTGGTAGGACTAATTGTGGCTTTTCTAGAGAATCGTCACTAGTTTCAGATTTGACAGTCACTGAATTTTTCCGTCTGTCTTCGCTGCTTTTTTTCTTCTTTTCTCCTGTTTGTCTTTTCTTTGTAGTAGATTTAGACTGTTTTCTAATTTTGATATCAATGTCATTACCATATGTTTGTTGTAACTTCAATTGAATCAAATTATATGATTTTTCTGCTAATTTCCAAGTTCTGGAACACTCATCTAATGTACTCATGAAGAATTCAAGTTTTTCCTTGCTGTTTCCTATCAATTGTTTGCTTGAGTTTGTAAGAAGAATCACAGAAATTGAAAGAATACTGCAATAGACAATAAATATTGATGCCCTTCTCAAACCATGCACTTCTTGAAACCTTCGCAAAGTAACGTAAAGATCATCTATGCTCTCATTGCATATGGCACTAGGGGACAAGTGTTCTTTGTCTTTGAAATCTCTTGAAAGTCCAACAAAAGGTCTATTGAGGCACAATATCAAAATATAGTAGTAGTATTTAACGCATGCCAAACTAGGGTTATCGCCCATAAGCTTAAGCAGTTGTCTATCCCATTTGAGATCTTTAGGTAATTCTTCCTTCCATTTTCTAATTTGAGAATTGTACTGGAATAATTTTTCGATCCTTGAATTTAAATTGAGATCTTCTATATTATGATTCTCATCAAAATTATCGTGATCACTTCTAGTGAAAATATCATTGAGAACATTGTCAGAAATGCTGATCAAATTAATCACGCTTTTCAATGGATCGGAAATGTTGGACTTTCGAAGCCCATTTTTGTTTTCGAGTTCTTCTTGACTGATGTAACGATACTCATCAATCCATTCCAAGTCTGGTAAGTTGTCGGTTGCTGGAATAGTAGCATCAGACATTTTCAAGAGGGAAGGTCTTCCTAAAACTAAACTTATAAAGTGGTCAGCCATGAAAGACCCCCAGTAAATCCTACTTCTGATAGCTATGTCAAGAGGGTTTGATTCGTTTTGAGATTTGAGAAACCATACCTCTGGGTTTAATTGAAAGCCTAGATCGAATCCCATTCTCATCGCATTGCCTGAAAGCATCCAGCCTGAAGAATTCGAACCATTGCAAATGTCGTAAAATGCTAGAAGGAGGAAACTTTGGAGGGACGTGATAGAAGGATGATCTAGACTCAGCAAGAGAGAACTCCTGGCTTCGTTATAGTAGCTGATTGATTTGTTATAAATAGCCTCACTATCAGACATTCTGGAACCTAGGGCACAAATACTTAAAACCAAAACTCTAGAGCAATAGGTATTTTCAGATTTGGGATTAAAAAATTCTGTTAGGAATGATTCTCTGAAAATAAACATGTTGTGGTCAGGATACTGCCACGTAAAGAAAAGTTTGAGGCAATGTAGGATATCAGGATCTTTGTTCAACATATTGATGGTGGAACCTCGCTTTTTCTGAACAGCTGTTGGAATTCTAGCGGCCAATCCTGTTTCATAAACACTGGTAGGACCATAGACTGGTCTGCTATTGGTTTCTGGGGTATGATCGGTGTTCTGAGAAGTGGAAAAGGGATTGGTGTCACTTGTATCGTATTTTGATAATACGTCCTCGAGATCATTTTCTTCCAAATAAGCTTGTTTCTCTTCAATTGACTTGATTCTTTTAAATCTTTCGAAATATTTCGTCAAAGCTGAAACTTTCTTCTCCAAACTTGTAACGTAATTAGCTGGTGGTCGTTTCTTTCTCATATCATTGGTAATCTTGATACAATCAGCTCCGATCTTCTTGCAGCTAGAACACGGATGAGCAAAATCACATTTGACTTTCCTTATGCGGCATCTTTGACAACTTAAGTTCTTGACCGCTCTTTCAGCATCTGTTATCTCGGTGGAGCCCGTAGAAGCTATTCCGGATCTAGACGCTCCGTAAACGAAGTCTGGTGAAGTTTGTGATGAATCAATAGAATCTAAGGCCCTGCGTTTCTTGACAGGAGACAGCATCCAGATGATAATTGAGATTGACTATCAGACGTTAGTTGTGCTTTTTTTTAAAAAAAAATAATTTTGGTTTAGTTTGAAACTCAGATTAACTTGATTGTGAGCGAAAAAAGCCGTTGTTAAAATAATCGTAATAAACACAAAAGTCCGAGATACTACTAAAAAAATCGAAAGTTGCGAAGTAGCTAACAATAAATGAGTCATGGATATGAATATAAATATAAATATGAATCTAATTAAGAACTAGAATTTGGTATGTGGTATATATCACTGCCACTATTCCGACCGTTATTAAGATATAATCGAATATTTTCAAAAATCGAGAGGTGAATCCCGTTTGTTTCTTAATCTTGTAAGTCTTCAAATGAATTAATGGCGGATAGATGTAGACCAAAGGGATACAAGCGAAACAACCATTGAAACTGACAAATTTGTCAATATTGTCTCCATTGATATAAGCGATGTAACAGATGATTGCAACGCAGCATGCACGTTCAATATTCTTAAGCCATTTAACTTTTTGGTTATACTTCCCAGAGTTGTAATATAATTTGCCTTCTTCTTCAGCTGGAATTCGTCCCTTTGGTATGAAAAGTCTGGAGTTGAAAATTGCCGATTCTCCAATCTTTATGGCTGGGAACAATTGAAGTGGACCAGTAAGGAAGACTGCTAACGAATAAAGAACCATAATCAGTTGGACTGCGATATTACCTTGGGGTAGATTGAGTATGATAATGGATTGAACTTTTTCACCAAATGCAGAGTATCCGAGGGCTCCTACTGTGACAAATAATAGGGTGATTATTGCCATACTAACAGATAAAACCATTGGAAATTTTTCCGGATTTTTCATTGAGCTTTCGATAGGTAAAATGAGACCAATTCCTTCGAATGAGGTAACAGCAACGCCAATAAGCATGGACCAACTGTTTGGGTTGAATTGGACAATGTCAGGACCAAATCCTTCATTTAATAATTGAAGTCCCAGGAAATAAAATATAATCAACAATCCAACCATAATGAATAAGGAAGATAATAGCGAGATGAAGGAAAGCTTGGTCAAATTTCTGATTAGAACCAAGGGTATTAACAAGATGCATTGCGCAATAACAATATTTGCCGTATTGATATTATCCCAACCAAAAACATTAGACATAAAACTCGTCAAGTTTTGGGCAGTGAATAGAATGTAAGTAGCGACAAAGCCAATTTGTGAAAGGATTATTGAGACTAGAATACACATTTTGAGTGGTTTCCCATAGGTGTTGAATCCCAATTCACCAAAAGAGTTCTTGCCTAAGATCTTTTTGGATTGAATCAATACATAATAGCATGTATAAGTCAATAGTCCGAAGGCGGTGAGAGCAAATGTTGAAAACATGAGTCCACCATTTCTAAAAGCTCTGGGTAAGAAAAGAACCCCTGATCCAACAAGCGCTTTGAAAAGAAGAAAGAAGGTCTTAACAATTGACGCAGTACCTTTTTGTTCCTTCTTTTTACGGCGAGGTACTCTTGGAACATGTATACCTCTTCTGTCATGTAAAAGAGCCAGTTCTTCGTCGAAGACTTCTTCGTAGTGAGAGTCTTCTTCCTCCAACCCATAATCGTCATCATCCTCATCACTGAAATCTTCACCTGCGAAATGGCCATAGATACTGAGAAATTCGAAGAAATTGTTGGCGAGAAAACTAGGAGGTTCCACATTCTGCTTCAACAGTTTATTGATGATGAACTCTCTCCTGAATCCTCCCGGTACGTTAATATCGCTTGCAGTGGATTCTCTTCTGGCACGGTCAAGATAAATGGAAAAAGAAGAGCTTCTGGTTCTTCTTGTTCTTGGGGAACCGGGCATACTGCCGTCATTTTTGTTAGCGTTCTCTATCTGGTGGTGAATATTTCTTGCTATATCACCACCTTGCATCTTCAAGCTATCCTCGTGATTAACAAGATGTTTAGTCACCGTCTTATAGTCAATATTGGAACCTCCAATGTTGGAAATTTGGTCTTGATATCCTGAGGCAGCATCATTTATCTGACTGTGTGACGATGTCGAATGAACCGATGGTGATTCGGGTCGACGAAGTTGATTAACAGGCAGGCCGATGTATGAATGATTAAAACTTGGTGGATTACTCGCTCCTTCAAGAGGGCTTGTTCCTGGTCGTCTAGACATTTTAAATCTTGTAGAAGTTTAACTCCCTGAAACGAAAACAAGTATCTAGAGTCGGTACTTGTAATTCTTTAAGGGTGGGGATTGTGTTTAATATCCAGAGTTCCACAGTAATTTGAGATGAACGGGCTAGAGCCGTGGGTGGCTCTTAGCGGCTTAAAATTGCGGCTGGAAAAAAATTCACCAAAGAATATGAATAAAAAAATAATGACTCCCACGCGATTCGAACGCGTGCATCTTACGATAACAGAACTTGAGTCTGCCGCCTTAGACCACTCGGCCAGAGAGCCATTTGTTGAGGTAAAATTAGGCCCGTTCTAAATTTGTGGCACATACTACTGGTCTGATTAGAATAGGAAACACCTCGGACGTCTGTATTGTGCGGGCACAAAACACTTCCACTGTACTGTGTAGAGAAGTATATCTTATTGTTGTAAATTCAGATCCTGAGTGGAATGACTCTTGTCTAGAGTGGCGTTGTTCCTCTTGTGACCTCGATCGTGTTGGCTTAGCTAGCGACTTCAAAAACGGGAGAATGTGTTTTTCACTGGATTCTAGAACGGTAAGGGTGGTTTACATTCACCCCGCTACCTGAAATGGTGGCGCTGTTGTACAATTTTGGCAGCCAAGACAAGCATGTAATTTTCTAAAAATCTCTCGCTATTTTTCCGAGGCGAGATTTCATGCTCCCCTGTATTGGTTAATTTCTACATGTTGACGGCATCCGTATTTGCCGATGGAAAACCCTGTACCAAATATTGCATTCTGGTATTTGAGCATCAAGTGGGTGCATTGATTGCTGCACAGCGATCTTCGGGGAACCCAGCGAGTCCTCCATTAGGTAATTATTATTTCGAAATATGCGCTCGTTGATTCGCGGAATATATGTCTTCATGACTGAAAAAAAAGGGAGATCAAATTTGTAGAAGGTACTGCACTGGAAACATTTGGGCATTCCAGTGCAGATTCGTACTCATAATTTTGTTACAAAGGATAAACTATTAACCAACTTATTGCTTCTCGATAATAACTCCGACGTCAGATAAGATGACGTACGTTGATACCCCTTCCAGCTGTCAAAGTAGCTTCAAAACAAAACCGTAGTTAGTAGCTCCGACTTGCGGTAAGGCAATTTAATGTATTTTGACTAGGTCATTTCCGCATTTATTATTATTGATCTTTGAGGTTAGCGGCGTGTGGTTTTCGGAATAATATGTTTCTTTGTACGGAAAAACCTTATTGCTTATACGAATATCCAATATATACAAAACATCGTGACTAAGATGATTAGGGACATCGAAATGAATGCCTTGATACCATAAGATTTTGTCACAGAAGGAGAGAAAAACAAGGTTCGAATTTGCAGCACAAGGTAACTCGGGTCGAATTTAGAGTTACGTGAGAGATCCAATGCGAATCAGTGCCCAAATTTCAATTTGTGACTAGATCTTTCGAAAGCATGAGGGCTATATTAAGATTTTAGTAAGCACCTTGGTAACACCATCCCTTCGTTTGCCAGACGAGGTAAGGAGACTTCACCAATGCTGTGGAAGATGTTCACACCCGCAGAAAGCAACCAATTAACACCTGCCACATGTGAGAAAAAATTTTCAAGAATCCGATCAAAATCTTTAGGAAACTTCTCCTATTACCATAGGGTTCGCAACTTCCTGTAATTCAAGGTATTGAACAATTGTGAAAAAAAAAATAATCCAGGGATCTTGAAAATCACGCTAGTCTCTTCCCTATTGAGATGTGATATTTCTTACACTAAACCCAGAAGATCGTACAAAATCAATGGCTGTTCAGCAAAGCTTTGGTTTAGTAATATTTAGCAATCCTGGGTGATTCAAATGTACATTGCAAATCAATCTCGTACCTACGAATGGATGTTTTATATTTCTCATGCGGCGAATTGGTTTTAGCGGTGAAATAAATCACCAGTTACGAATTAAGCACTATAAGCCTCAATCTTTTCTTGAAATTCGTTTTAGGCCGTAATCCCAATTTTAGCTTCGTTTCCCTACGTAAACAGATACCTTTCCACTAAATTCCGGACCAAGATTCTTATTGTCTAGCACTCGTATTGTGAGGGGCGGAATAATATGCGCAAATAAAATTTCCCAATTAGGATTTGACATGAATATGCACATCCTTGTTAACTTTTGGTGACCCCAAGCATGAGTGTATGCAACTAACCTCACTCGCAAGGGCTCTCGAAGGCACGAACAAGAGCTCCCAGAGAGTTTTCCGAGAGATCCATTCAGACTCAACATGTTCAAAATCAAGCAAAAGCTTGGGATTGGAAGACCTCCATTTGTGAATGGCAACTTATCAAAGATGAATTAATTCAGCCATCAATATTGGATGATCGAAAACGCCGGCTAAAGAAACGCTCTAACAGGCAATCGTAAACCTTTCTGTTTTCGACATTTACTTCGCCAATTTTATTCCGATGCGTCAATTTCCACAAAGGGTAACTCGCAGAGAGAGCGAATTGTCTGAAGGCTTATTCAGACATTTTGTTTCTCTCTGCTGCACTCGGAAAAATTACTCGGTCTGCAACTGAGGTTTGGTGTTAGTTCGCAACCTGATCTTCGTCAAATAGTCTCGTAATACCACGAAAGAAACACGATGACTGGAAATGACAAAGCTTGTTTACTTTGTTGAATACTCGCACGATTTTTACCGTCGTGACCATGTATGAAACCGACTCTATGGTGATTGTTTCTGGCATACTATATACAAACATTGGTGATGTTTCGTGTAGGTTTGCACAGTAGTCACAATCAATGTATCAGTACTCCATTAAACCTATTGGATTCTCCGAAAAAATCCAGTGGCATGGTAACCATCTTTCGAGATAGTAAGCTTCACTGAGTAAGCGATTAGCTCACTCAAGGCTTGATGAAATTTTAGTGGAGCTTGTCATGGGGGGATGCGCATCGTTCAACCTAACTCCACCTGAGCCATGTGGCAGTTTTAAGGACATATCGGTCTTTGGTCGGCTTTTTCTAATCACGGCGATTTTTCCTTTCGAGATTTAATTTTTCTGGCAAGTCACATAGGGGCACAAATTAATTCGAACTTTCATCGAATACCTTGACTACCAATATCTCCTTACTTGTTGGCTCCTGATATTTCCATACTCCTTGACTACTAATATCACCTGTTTTGACCCTGATTTATCGTCTACAACCTATTGTAGTTCACAATACATAATCATCAATAGTTTGACACTATTGTGGGGCGCATGGTACAATTTCCCATATGCAGAACGTACGTCTATTTAAGGCGACCCTAGACATTTTCATCTAAAAATGGAAGAAATTTGAGAAACTTACAAAGCTGAATAAGATTTGTCAGTTGTCTTCACTTTAATGGAGACAAGTTGAAACGAGATTCATTGAGATGTATTAAACTCCGGTCAATCTTGTGTTCCGCAAAATAGCTTAATTTCATGGGGTTTAGACAATTGTAGAGTCCGCCTTGATTCTTAAGTAATATATCAAATGTCAGAGAAGAACGGACTTAAGAACAAGTGAAAGCCTTACTATATCGATTAGGTTTGAACGTCAATAACGGGAACAGTTCTAATTTTCAACCTAATTCAGGGTGGGTGTCCACTCACTAGATAATAAGATATATAGCCATTGCGCGTCTCCGTAAAAGCTTCTGTATTGTTTCATATGGCTCATTACAATATACCATACTAGTCATTTCTGATACTAACCTAGTGGTAATCGATAATTAAGAGCCTCGCAGAACATTGTCGGGTTTATAGAGTATTGTTCACTACTCTGATAGATTTTCAAATCTGGGAAGGGTCTTCGTCCTTAATCATGTAATCAAAACTATTCAAGAACCCTTTACCTTTTTTTTCCCTAATTCGCAATCACACTCGCATCATACTCATCAGTGGGGAATGGAATATAAAATACAAAATGCGTAATCAAGAGTTTCTCCGCTACTTCGGGAAAATAATTGCCAAAGAATAATCTACAAAAATAGCTACACAGCATTAGAAAATTATTCATGAATCATTGCTGCAAAGAATCACAGATCCCCGAAAGTAAAACTAAGGTCATCTTCTTAGTTCCATTATTTCATCATAAACCTTATATAATTTAAAGGCGTAAAAGTAGAACCGAATGACTTTTTTAGAAAACCCAAAAGTAATAAATGCGTAATTAGGTGTTGTCGCTAAAATTGGTTCCGGGGGTTTTGTTCGGAAGCGCCGAATCATATGCACGAGCCAAAAAATCACGCCAAATTACACGTATCTGGAAACTAGCCAAACCAGGATATTAATTGGAAGAATACAATTCAATAGCCTGTTTGAGAGGCTAAGAATTTACTCACCTCATATTCACAATACGTGTGACTCTCTGGGGTAAGACATATTGTAATGTTTTTGTGTCCGTAATAAAAAAATGACTTAACAAGTTGAAGTCATCAATTGTCAGATGTTCGGATGGGCATAAAGAATTGTCTGTCGTCAGAAACAGAAAGACACCCCGACCACTTTAGCGGTTTGCCGAGGGTGTCTCGCAATTTTGGGAATATTTTATTCCGCGACGCCTGTAAAACTCACATTCAGACCTTTCGGCATCCGACACAGCATCCTCGGAATGAATTCTTGGTTAAAGGTTTATGTACAGGGAGAATTTTGAAATAAGTATACTGTAAAGCGCCTGCGTATGCATTGCATGACAGTATGCAAAGTTTGGATTTACTATTATTGAGTCAAGTAAAAATAAACTATTGGGTACGCAAATCAAAAAAAAAAAAGAAAAAGTGCCCTTTGAATCTGAATTTGTTTATTGTTACTTCTGCATCTACGGTGCATGGTATTTTTTTATTGCATAAGAATATAAAAAAAAATCATCATGTTACAAATAGGAAACTAATTCTGGTCTCGCCGCAATTGCAACTTCTCCTGACAGGATTTCGAAGTATATATATTATTATAAATTCCTCTCGAATTTTAATTAATATACTTTATTAATCTTTTAATTTTTTTAATTCTCAGCATCTCCTTTTCAATCCACTATTATTTCTTGATACCTTCATTATAAATTCATTTCTATCAATCCAATTACAATGCAATCTACATTAAGTAAGGACGATTTGTCCTGTCTCTTATCTAAAAAGTCAAATGTTGTCAAAGAGAACATTGACTATATGACTGAAGACCATATCGATGTTTACCATCTTTATCAATGTTGGAAACAAAATAATTCAATCAGCGTCAAATCACATGCTGACGATATCAGCGCCATAATACCTTCCAGTATATCAAAAAGGTTAGAAAACGTTTGTTGGAGAAGATGGTATAAAACCATACGCAACTTGAAGGACACCACACCTTTTACCATCAATTGGTACAAGGACCAAGATGTCACTTGGTTGTATGGTCCAAAATTTACTGATTCTTCAAAGTTCGATTTGAATACCGAAACCCAAGGTTTCAATGAGCTAACTACCTCTAACTTGACTAACTTATCATCCAAATCCGTTCCAATTGCATCCACTTTCCCCGAAAGTGACTCTTTCAGCATAAGTCGTAACAATTCTATCACTTCAGTCGTCAGTGACTTTTCTGAAGATGAAGGTTACAATTCTTGTTCATTGGAATCAGGTGCAAGTTCATTATCATTAGACGAAAGTGAAACTGACTCGATGTCAGACGTTACTTTGGGCAATGATGAACAACCTGTTAAAGGCTTTTACCTTAGCCAACAAAAAGTTGAAGATGATTACATGTTTAGTTTGAAATCGTCATTAAAGCAACCTGACTCATATTTTGCATTATCTCCACGCACATTACAAGCATTAAACAAGGGCAATAAGAAGCCAATTCACAAAAAGTTTTTGAAAAAAACCACTGTTTTCCCTAAAAAGTTCGTCAAGTTCAACCATATCATTAATTCCAGGGAGATCATTAATGGAATGAATTTCGACTATGATTTCTTAGATGAAAGTTGTTTGTAACGACACAAGCACTTCATATCCTGGCATGTTGAAAGTCGACTATCTATCTAATAATTACTCATGATTTCAATTCAAAACACCTATACATAGACATATTCTATTTATCTTATCTTAAATCCAATTAATGGCTGGCTTTTTTTAAAATTTTGTAGATTCAATTGAAAATGCCTTAGATTTAGTTGAAGCACGGTTACTTCAATTAAGTGGTTTTGCATACTCAGAAAATTTTGCCCAAAGGACATAAGAACCATGTGGGGTTTGAGAGTTTTGAACAAATTTCAACGAGTAACAAGGCAACAATAAATTTGTTGATTTGACAAGTAACTCAAGAAATTTTATTGACATGGACTTTCAGAAAATAGCGTAAAATAAAAAATTGGCGTAATTGAAAATTCCTTTATTGGCCATACTTTGAACACTTATTATCCAAATGTAGCCAATACTTTCAATAAGGTAAGTGCCAATTTGGAAATCGGTCAAGTATTGCTCTACAATTATGCTGCTTTGTGCCTATTAGTCGGAAATGTTATTTTGCTTTCTTATCTTCGTGTTGGCCGGCACTAGTTATTTCTGCACCGAAGATCATGTTTCATTCGCAGTTTTGCTAAAAATGTAAATGGTAAAATAATTCGGAAAATATCGCAATGTAAAGAACAAGTTGTCATGAAGGAACTTTTATTTATGAAAAAAATTGAAATTAACTCTGTTCGGTCATAGAGCATACATTAAGCTAGATTGATTAGTCATTTGATGACCTGAGTATTCTGTATGCATCGTCAACTACGACACAATCGGGAAAACGACTTCTAGTCTTTTTCTCACAAAATGCGAAAGTGTCATCGGGTAGTAAAGATCTCACCCCGCAAGTATTTGAAAAATGGTAGTTTATAGCGAGTCAACAAATAAATTATGAAATTCTCGTTCTGATTTCACCTAACTGTAAGTGGTGAATGCAGTTTGGTCCGCTGATACGTGTTGAATTCCGACCTTTGGGTCTGTCAAATATTCCAAGAGCTATGCATACCGCGCGAAACAATACCAACAATTGCTGGAATGAACTTTTGAAGAAAAGTATTGATTGCAACTTTTATTGTTTCATTGACATATCATATACTGTTCAATATAATTTTGCCATAAGTTAGGGTAGCTTTGAAAAACCTAGAACTGCCAAAAGGAGGCCATGATAATGTGCGCGGCGGGCGTGGTTCCACATTTAGGCTTTTAGGTGATGATCGGATACTACTTGCATCGCTTGCTTCCTCCCTCTGAATAATGCGTAATCTTACAGACGATTTTCTCTGGGTGTATTGTTTAAAGTTTGATAATTAAATTTATTTAGCAATTTAGAGCCCATATTTATGTTTGATCAGAGGTTGCTATCTGACGAGGGGACAAACTTTTAGTTGACACGACGCGTAGACCAACTGGGTATAATTTGCAATGTCACAGCGCAAGTTGACTGGACTTCAACCGGTTAATGTTTGGGGAAAAGCTGTAAATTACGTTTTCGAAAAATAGTTGGTCGAAATTGGAGCCGATTGCCACTTAGTGAGCCTTCTAGATTTGAATATGACAAATGATGATTGCAGCCTTCTGTCAGTTTTCATTGCCTCGATTTTTTTCCGCTACTATATGATAATCGCCGTACCCATACTGCTCCTTGATTTCAAGCGCATTCCTTAAGGTAGCTTCTATTGCCTAGGACAAAGACTTCTTAATTATTTCTGGCTATAAAATTCTTTCTATTGTTTTTGGGGTATTTCGAACAATTGTATCCTCATACATAAATTTGACGTCAACTTCACTGCGTGGATTCAACTATACTCGAATTAAATATTTTTATGCTTGGAACTAATGTAGAATTGGCCCCTTAGGTGCATTTGGTGGCAATTAGTTCTAAACCCCGTTCTTAATTCATAAGGAAATGATTCTTCAGTCACCATCCGAAAACCCGAACATGTGCCATCTTGGACATTTGACAGCTAATCCCGGGATTTTCCATGCTCAGTATTGCCCGATGCGGACGTCAGACTCGTGATTTTCACCCACTGGAAACAATTTCAAAGTAATCGGGCTTCGAATTCGCACTTAAGAACACTTGACAAATTCACTTGAAGCGAATACCAATATCGAACTAGCCAAAACATGCTGAACATATTTCCATAGAAGATTTCATTAGTAATGATATAATTGCAACCATGATACATCCTTGAAATTAGGTTTAGCACCAAAAAATTGTTGCGTGTTAAGGTTATTCCGAATACCGAAAGTTAGATCCAGTTTCATTATTCACTAAATCCTTCGTCCGAGCTCCCCTCGCCCATTCTGCTAAGTTGGTTGAAATTGATGTCCGCTGAGTGGCTACGCACAATTTCATGCATAAGGGGTAACTAATATAAACAACAATACACTATTTTATGCAATTTGGATTTATTATTAATGCGCTCGGAATCCTCCTTTCTATAAATGGAAGGTAATCAAGACATTTTCACATGGCTAATCCGTACCTCAGTACGCTCCTATTTCTTAATCGTATATGACTTCGTATGCGGTTTTTTTTATGGTTTTTCCGTACGGCTGCGAATGTCATGCATTTTACATGCCGTATGGCCTGCTTCTATTATATTGATGCAATAAACAATTGGTGAGTTAACCCCAAGTACTGTTCACCTATTGAACATACTGAGTCTACCCAACACCTTAATTTTGTTGAATCGAACCACCTTTTTCGCCCCCCACTTCCCCCCAGTTTGGTCGATATAATTTCTGCTGGTCCCCGCCCGAACCTTTTGCACTGTTGCGAAATGTTCTCGCAGTTCGCTCAATTTGATTTTCGGTTCGGTAAATTAAGCCTAATATTCCGTTCCCTCCTAATGGGGGATGGTGCGGTGCCGTTCGGGCATCTTCTAATATCACTAGAACTCAAATTGTAAGCTCACCCCTTAAGCCTTTGAAGCAACAATGTATCTTACTGTATCCAGTTGAAGCTCATGCTATGCCACCAAGAATAAGAATAAAAAAAATAAGTAAATACGAAACGCCTCAGCCCTTGTTTTGCTTGATATCATTGTTGCAAAAATTAATTGGATTCTAGAAATCAATGCATGTTCCTTGGTCCATGTGTTATCTTATTCAATTGGAAACAATCAGTATCAGATGTCTATTGTGTGAATAATCAAATCATAGATTATCGCTGGAATTGTGGTTTCATGTTTCGATCAATTCTACTTCAATCGGCCCGATTATTGCACCTCCAAATACCAGGCTTATCTCGAAACCCTCCGCCTCGACCAAGCCCGATAACAAGTCTTTCGTAAAATTTCTTGATTTAGCTCGGATCCACTTCTTTTATCCCCATATTTACCTCATTTCTCCATACTCACCTCATGTCTCCCTATTAGCCCAATCTCCCCCTATTCACTTCGGATGTTCCGTTTCAGTTGGTTCGGCTCTTTTCTTGTTGTTGTTGTTGGAGACCAGCGCTCATTTCATGGTTGAATTGGGATACACTGTTGACATTATTAAGAATTCTAACATTTTGCAAAACAAATTCATCGTGCCCCTTCAAAAGTTCATCTATAGGTCTTGTCAACCGCTTGACTGACTGCGTTAAAGAGGCGTACGGATCCATGTCAATTCAGTTATTCACCAAAGAGCGGCTAGAAAGAAGATGTAGTATGTAGAAATTTCGTTCCTCATCTACAAAATGCAAACGCGTATCTTTTTAACTCGTCTGGATCCTACAATTCTTATGGTTCTCCCATGTCTGATAGTGACGCCGATTTCACCAATGACCTCGAAATCGATGAGATTTTTCAGAAACAGAAAGAAATTCAGAATAAGTCAGACCTTAATAATTCTTACTCCGGACAAAACACTTCGAATCAATCTTTAGTTCAATATAATGATGCTGACAGTTATATCGAAATCACCCCTAAAAAACTGGCTGCTACCCATCACAATATAGATTATGACTCGCTTCGTTCTTACATTTATCCTACGAACTTTGAAATTCGTGATTATCAGTTCAATATAGTGCAAAGAGCATTTTATCATAATATTTTGGTGGCGCTACCGACTGGGTTAGGTAAAACTTTCATTGCCAGTACTGTGATGCTAAATTTCCTTCGATGGTTCCCTGATTCTAAAATCATCTTCATGGCACCTACTAGACCGTTGGTTGCTCAACAGATCAAAGCTTGCTGTGGTACAACTGGTATACCAAGTAGCAAAGTCGCCATTTTGTTGGATAAATCTAAAAAACATCGTCAGGAAATCTGGGAAGAAAAACAAGTGTTTTTCACTACTCCCCAAGTCGTGGAAAATGATCTTGCCTCGGGTAGCGCAGATCCCAAAAAGATTGTCTTGTTGGTCATAGATGAAGCACATAGGGCAAAGGGTAATTATGCCTATAATAATGTGTGTCAATTCATTAAAAGATTCAACACCTCCTTCAGAGTATTAGCATTGACAGCTACTCCAGCATCAGACGTTGAAGGTGTTCAGGAAATCATCAACAATTTAAGCATCTCTAAAGTTGAAGTGAGAACTGAAAAATCAATCGATATCATCAAACATATGAAACGAAAACAAGTGGAAAGAATTTCCGTAGGTCAGTCAGACATCATAAGAGAACTCATCGACCTCATGAATACTTCTATCCTCCCTGTCTTGCATACGTGTAATGAAAGAGGTATATACGATGTCAAGGATCCCCTGAAGATCAATGCATTTACAGCAATGGAAGCGTCACAAAAAATTATAAAAAATCCAACTATTCCTGAAGGTTTGAAATGGTCAAATTATTTCCTATTACAACTTTTGAATGTTGTTGGACAATGTTTGAGAAGGATAAATATTTATGGTGTGAGATCTTTCTACAAGTACTTCAGTGAAAAGCATAAAGAATTCACCACAAAGTATAACAACAAGAAATCAACGAACCATACGGCAGCTAAATTCTATATGCATGAAAACATCAAGGAATTACTAGAAAGGGCCGAATCATTACTAGAAGATAGTAATTTCTTGGGGCATCCAAAACTCGAAGTTTTAATCGAAAAACTTCTGGATTATTTTTCAAATTCGGCTTCAAGTGCTGATAGTTCTAAGGTTATCATCTTTACTGAATTCAGAGAATCAGCTTTGGACATCGTCCGAGCAATTGAAGGGTTGAATAATTCTTCAATCAAACCTCATATCTTTATTGGACAAGCTAAAGAAAAGGAAAAATTCGACGAAGACAAGTACCTAGCCAAAGTAAAGAAGAAGAAGAAAAGCACACCTTCTAATGATGTTTCAATTGGGCCCAAACCACCATCCAACAAGAGCAGCTCCGAGACAGCTCAAATGACAGGTATGAATCAAAAGATGCAAAAACAACTTATCAAAGACTTCAAAAGAGGTCACTATAATATTCTCGTAGCTACCTCTATCGGTGAGGAAGGTTTGGATATTGGTGAAGTTGACTTGATCGTGTGTTATGATTCTACCAGTTCGCCTATCAAGAATGTGCAGAGAATGGGTAGAACGGGGCGTAAGAGAGATGGTAAAGTTATCATGCTTTTTTCGAGTAACGAAGAAAAGAAATTCGACAAAGCCATGGAGGGTTATGAATACATTCAACAGCACATAATGAATAACAGGTTGATCGAACTATGTGACCAGAATAGGATTATCCCCAAGAACATTCAACCTATTGTGGAGAAGAAATTCATTGAAATTCCACAGGAGAATATAGAACTCAAGGCAGAGGATGATGAAGATGAGATAATTCGGATTGCCATGAATTATATGAAGCCTAGAAAGTCGAAAGCGAAAGCAAAAGCTTCCAAACCCACGAAAAACCAGAAGAAATTCTTTTTACCTGATGATGTCGAAATGGGATTTCGATCAGTGACAAGCATGGTGAGACGTAAAAGTGATGATGTTTCCCTCGCAGATAAGAGAATCAGAGAAAGGGAAGAATCGAGAAATCGAGATTTATTGGATGATTTGGTTGATTCCGATCCTGAAGCCAGTCAAAGAGTAAGATCATTACAATCATCTGCATCTAAACACGATATGTCCAACATTGAGGAGAAAGATAATGAAGGAAGCAATATTGAAAATTCAATAATTCTTGATGATTATGATGAACCCAAGGAAGATGAAATTGATGCATCGAAACTCACGGTGGGAACTTCGAAGCCCAAAAAGCGACTTGGCGTACGAATGCCCCCTATTAGTATACAGAAGTCTATTACATCGCATTTTGATTACCGGGATCCAGAGGGTGACGATCAGAACCAAAGTAATAAGTCAAAAAGAGCACCGAATATAACACCTGAATTCGATAGAGGAAGCATGAAATCATTGGGTGCGAAAAGAAGAAAACCTAATATAATTGATCAGCTCAAAGTACAAAAGGACAAGTCTGAGGAACAATTACAGAACATTTTATCCACATTGGATCAGACTCCACACGTTGGCCAGAGCATCAAGCCGAACGACCGACTGGTGATTCCCCTAGCAGAGGATAGTGGTGAGGACTTTGATGACGGATTAGACGATGAGATTTTGCTTGTTTCCCGGGAATATGCGACAAAGTCTATATCCCCCAAATTAGAGCAAACACCAGAGCCAAAACTTGAGCAATCAGAGTCAAACCAATTGAAGAATCAGCAAAACATTGAAAACCGTGACAGTGTTTCAAACAAGGTAAGCGATGAGATTCTATCTCTAGCCGATAACTATGAAGCAAGCTCCACATGTGTCAAGTCTGAAGAGCCGGATCCCATACCTATTTTGAAAGATAATCAACCAGTTTCTCCGACTGAGTATGATGACCCAATATTTAAGAGCATTTTTGATGAAAGTGACGGACTACTCAGTAAAGAGCAACAATTTGAGCTATACTCGTCTTATTTTGTAAATTTGAAGTCCTCTGACAGGGAAGAGTTTCTCAATGCCGAACACGAGTTTCAGAAAGGGGGTAAAGCTGGACACAGCAAACTCACAAAAGATTTGAACAATTTGCAACTGTATTTCACGCAGCTTACGCCAGAGATGGCAAAAAAAATCATTGACAAGCATACTCAGAAACCCCAAAGTGATGGATCTTATTGTCTCGAAGACTTTGTCGTTTCTGATTGAATCGCTCTCATATTTGGAACCTTGTAATATAGAATATCGAGTAGATTTAATAACAGTAGGATATTTTCGTTTATTTGATTAATTTGCAATCAATGTAAAGCCTCCAAAGAAGATAGAAGTTACCCGCACAAGGATCGAGAAGTATAAAAAAAACCGATTTCCGCCTACTTATGAAAATTTTGTCTCCATCTTTATGCAGGGGCATTACGTGTATCAGTGAGGATTCGTCCGAGATCATGTTTTTGCTGGTTGAAAACTATAACCTGACAGCTCCTTGATGTTGTGGCCCCGAGTCGCTGACGTCAAGGGAATTTTTGGAGACCTTTTGACAGCACTTCTTTGAAGGCGAGTCTAAAAACATTTTATGACAAATGGGCTTTATTGCCATCGATTGAATTTTTTATAACAGCAGCCGTGAGGACACGAGTGTTGCAATAAAAGTCACCACAAGCCTTGTGCCTCGCTCGACTCAATATATTACTGTTGAGTCTTGAGCTGGATACAATGAGATTTAGTCTGTGACCTAGTCCGGCTTTTTCCATCGTAAAGGGCAAGAGAAATAAGATTTCCTTTGAGTGCGATGACACCAAGGCTTTAGCTGGATGGTGGCATTGTAATTATAAATCTTTACATTTACTTTGTAGGCAGTAGAGACTCAGTAATTTTTATTATCTTTCATTAAGTAAAAAGGAAAAGTGAGTCCAAAACGAGTTCTGAACAGTACTTACCTGTTCTGGCTACACGAAGCTCCCACGATGAATTCACTTATCGACCAGCGAACATAAAGTACGTGAAGTAAATATTTGGTCGTGTTCTTGCTTTGACATTGAATCCAGTCTCATCCAATGCCAGAGAAATCCGATTGCGCAGTGAAAAATTCAAATAATCGAAATACCTACTACTCAGCTTTTAACCATGTTTAAGAAATTCACCAAGGAGGACATTCACTCACGGTCCAACATCAAGTCTTCCGTGCAAAGAGGTCTCAAGCTGAAGTTTGTCTCACAATTCGAAGCTTTGGAACCTGCCATTGATAATATCATACCGAAGAAATCTCAAGTGATTCTCATCAAATGTGAAGACAAAATTCAATTGTACTCAGTTGATGAAGAAGTCGTCTTATTCCAGCACTTTGATGACACCATTCCTGCCCTTAAAGTAGTTCATAAGTATCCACAATGTTTCCCTAGAGTTCAAGTTGATAGGGGTGCAATCAAATTTGTATTATCTGGTGCTAATATCATGTGTCCAGGTTTAACATCTGCTGGTGCCAAATTGCCTGAAGAAAACATCGAACAAGATGAAATCGTCACAATTTACGCTGAAGGTAAAGAACACGCTTTGGCAGTGGGCAAGCTCACCATGAGTACAGATGATATCAAGGCCAAAAACAAAGGTATTGGTATTGAATTATTACATTATTTGGGTGACGGATTATGGAACTTCCATGAATAATTATGTACATGAATAAACAGCATTATGTTGAACGTATACGTTCTGATTTTGATAGAATCCAAAGCTGTCCAAGGCAGCCAAGTCATCTTCAATATCCTGACGGATTTTCATCTCATCCAGTTCGTTAAATTCATTAATGTAGTAGTAAAGACTGAAGTCCAAAACTGATCGGTTGATGGCCCGTGCAACGATTCCCTTGAGCTTCAATACGGAGTTGTCCACCAAGAAAGTGCGCAACAACGTCTTGTTGTCTGCTTGTATGTTTAATACTACTTTCTTTGCTGACAAGCCATTGCTGCGTGGTTGAGCTTCTTCGCGATGTTTAATCTGGTACTTTTCAACTAATTGTTTCCACCTCAAGCTTGTTTTGTCGAAATCGATATCACCTTGTTGGACCTTGGAAATGAAATACATTTCTGCGTTGGTTATTTCGTCCACTGACAACTCGACCCCGTTCAAGTGGCTCAACAGATCAGGACCGCACTCAAACCGAGCCATCAAGTTCAATGTCATTTCCTCCACTGACAAAGTATCGAAGAGAGGGTTCCCATTGATACGAAGTCTTTGCATTTTGGGAAACCGTTGATATACATGGTCTATAGTAGACCAGTTGTCGATGGCATTGTGCCGTAGGTCCAATTCGCTGATGTGCTCGAAAACAAGATTGGGCATCTCAGATATGCGATTGTATGAGAGGTCTACTGTCACGACATTGGATGAATTGGCCAAAATAGTTGGCACGGTTATTAGCTGGTTGTATGAAAAATCAATGGATGCAGTATTTGGACTGAGTTTTAGCAGCAGCAACATCTGCTCGTCGTAGCAGTTCGCAGCCAAGCACACTTCCTTTAGATTGGGACAGCATTGTAAAAGCTGGTTAACCTTGTCCAAGTCCATATTGGTGGACGCCAACTTCAACGTTTGCACGCCACAAGTGCCCAGCACCGGCAGCCCAGTGTTTGTGAATCGATTCCCATTGAGATTTAAATGCTGTAACTTTTGGAGTCGACAGGCTATCATCCAGGCCTCGTTTAAGTCACTAAAGAGATTATAGCTCAAGTCCAAGTACTCCACCATTGGCAAGTCCACTATATCGTCGTCGATATCACTGGCTGTGGAAATGAACTGGCGGTCCAACGACACCGATTTCAACTTGGCAAAGTTCGCCTGCAATGAGTTTAGCTTGCGGAAACCATAATTCTCTGCCACTTTGGAACCAAACCGAATGGTGTTGGCAAGACTGGCTTCATTGTCGCTGGCGGCGTACCGCTGATTCAAAGCCTTGGGGAAGCTAGTGCGCTGTAGCACGAGCGTCTTGTTGCTGGCCTTGACAAACAGGCCAGCTCCCGCCACTGCTGGGCGGAAGTATACCACATCATCGACCGAGCCGTTGTTTCTGCCCCGTTCGGGCTCGTCCCACTCTAATCCGAGCGCAGGCACATCGCCCCACACATGCACTCTCCCCACGTAGCGCACAGTTGCGTGATGCCCGTCTTTCGTGGCCACTCGCTCGTTTAATGAAAAGAGCATGTACCGAATAAATTGATATCGCAGACTATGAAATCAAATCAAGCCTTTTTTTTGGCGAAATACCGGCTGCGAATTTTTCTTTAATGCTAGATAATGCTACGAGATAATGCTACGAGATGATGCTACGAGATAGTGGTTAAAAAAACTCTCATTACTATACACGGCCTAGGCAAGACCAAAGTTGTCACCCATTAAACCATCAAGATCAAACTCTTTGGCCCACTCGGTGACGATGGTGGTTTGTTCCACTTTAGCTGGTTCTTTATCTCCACGAACTGCACTCTTTGGACCATCAATTGCTTCAGCTTGTTTCTTAGAAGCCTTTGGTAAAGTCCAGCCAATGATACGACCATCGCGCCAGTCGTTCAAAACGGCAGCTGCTGCGTTTTCAAGATTTGGAATACCACCACGGCCCAAACGACCCCTGCTACGGGCAATGTGAATTAAAAATTGCTTGCTGAATTCTTCAAAATTGTAGCTGGGCAAAGGTGGGAGCTGATAGTATGCTTTTAAGCCATCGGCCATTTCGCTGTCTTTGGAGAATTTCTTTAAAAGCATGTTGACGGCAGAAATTGGGTCTTGGATTTGCTTTGGTGGGATGGCGGAAAGTAATGCTAATTTTGCTTCTTGACTTCCTTTGTTCTTTTTACCTCCAGCGAGTTCATCTGGGAAAACAATACCTGGGGAGTCTAAGATTTTCAACTTGTTGTCAACTTTCACTTCTCTTAGAGAAGTGGTCACACCAGCTTGGTTACCAACGGGACATGCTTTAGAGCTGTTGCCATGTCTATTGGTCAATGCATTGATGATGGATGACTTGCCGACGTTAGGATATCCAATAACACCCACCACGATGGATCTCTTCAAGTTTGATTTAGCTGCAAAACTCTTCAATGCTTGCAACAATGAGTTAGCGGTCATGGCTGATGTCAAGTTCTTGTTAAATGAAGTGGGGCCCGATGCACCTGGAGCAGCTTTCACAGGAACGGTAGGGAAAGAGGATTTCAAAAAATCAAGCCATTGGTTCAATGCGTTAGTTGGGATTAAATCGACTTTATTCAACACTAAAATCAATCTCTTGCCCTGATGTTGTAAAACAGCTTCTTCAACTTTTCTGGAACGAGTCAGCTCGGGATCTCTGGCATCCAATACGTACAACACAACGTCTGCATGGTCCACAACTGTTTTGAAAATTTTGTCATAGGCTTTACGGGATTTTTCTAATTGACTTTTTTCTTGTTCGTCGTCTTCAACTTCACTCAAGTCGTATTCGACATCTTCTTCTGAATCTTCCATAGCATCATCTTCTTCTTCTTCAGCACCATCGTATTTCTTAGCAGCTTGTTGTGCAGACTCTAACAAGGCAGCCAATCCTCCCTGTCCATCTTCTTCCTCTTCTTCTTCCATGGCGTCTTCCACGCTCTCTCCTCTGGACAAAGCTTCTTGTTTGGCTTGTTCTCGTTGTTGTTTCAACTCTTCCTTACGTTCCTTTTCAAGACGTTTGCCTTCTTCAATCTCAGCTATAATTTGGTCCTTGTATGGGAAATTCGAAGGAATCCCCGGGTCTTTTCTATGCTTTGATCTCCATGTTGGATCCTTCTTGGCTAACTTTTTGTCCTTTCTCTTTTGTGCTGCAGCCTTCTTCTTGATACCTTCCCTCATACGGGTGGTGGTCCTTTTGGAGGTTGGCTTTCTGATTCTCATGTTGCTTTATGATACTGTTAATATAAGGAAATACTTTATCTCATCTGAAAAAATCACCCTCGATGAGATGCTAAAATTTTTTTTTTTTTTGTCTCGCAAATTTGTGCGTGATACAGGTGCGTTTAATTACTGCAAAAACTGTGCAAATTGGACTTGTTCCTATAAATATTGTATTAAAAATTTAAGATTCTCTATCATCAGTGTGACCGAGTTGGGTTCTGAGTTCTCTGTGAAGTTGGGCTTTGATTTTCCTCGGATTCCCCTGCCCTACTATCCGACTTTTCCGATGGTAGCTGTTGTCCAATATGGGCTCTCCTGAGTCCGATTCTGACTCAGTATCCTCTTGAACTGATGCAGTGGTGGTTGGATTCGCCAGTTCTAAACTTTTCGAGGGTGAGAGCTTGTGGTGTAATTTGAAGCGAGTAACCCCACCAAATAAGTTGGACCCTTTGAACTTCAGGTTCTTCGGTATAGTTATTACTAGCGGAAAGCAACAGGTTAATGCCATGAGGTATGTAACCAAAACGACATGAAGCAAAGTTTTCATCGTTCAGCAGTTAATGGGTTTAATTATTGTTTGTGGTCCACTCAAGTACCAAGCCTCAAAATTAAATGAGAATGTTTGTATTTGTGCCACTTAATCCACATTTCTGGGTTTATTCATGGAGCTGGTACTTGCCACTCTGTGTAAGGATTCTCTACTACCGTTGTCTGCGTGAAAGGCAAGGCTTGAAGCACTTCTTTTGGGAACAACGAATGGTTTATTGAGAAATCCAAAATTACGGGGGGAACTGTCATAGTCTTCGTTAATGGTATCTGCCAAACTAATGTTTGATCTTGTTCTCAACAGTGTCAAGTCAGGTTTATTTCCACCAACGGAAGAAGATGAAATCCTTCCTTCTTCCAAATCCATATTGAGATCATTCTGGCTCAGGAAGTCAGTATAAGGAATAACACTGCTGAAATATTTGTCCAAGAAAGGTAGTTTTGATAACACATTACTCAATCTGCGCTTGAATGAGGGGGGAACATTGAGCTTCCTCAACCTGAAAAAATGCTTGTTGAAATGAGATTTCCCATAGTGATAGATGAAGAACATCAAAAGGAATAAGAAAATAAGTGAATAGAGTAAATGACCACTCTCGAAGTGATCATCATCTGAATCAGAATCATAATTCCCGGATTTCGCATTCGAAATACCACCTGGTACAAATTCTTTGCCAGAGATCTCACTAGGATAAATCCCGATTTGTTCTTTATTTTCTTTCGATGAATCAATTTGAGATGATGCAAATAGTAAGATCTTACCTAAAGTCCATGATAATTCATCACCGTTAACAGAATCTGCAGATTTGAAAGGGACATGAACTTTTGCGGTTTTCTCAATTTCTTTGTCTTGAGATTTGCTCAGTTCATCTTTCACATCCAAGCCCAATCTAGGCATATCGAAGCCGTCATGCAAAACATTTATTACCCAGCTAGCCTTGAAGCAAGCGTCTTTCAAGAATTTCTCTGGATCTAAATTTGAATATTGGCCTTTTTCTGCATTTTTTAAAATGGTCGACCAATCACTCTCACAGTAGGTCTTAACTTTTTCACTGAAACCGTGAAAATTGTATTCACCTCCACTTTGGAAAACGTCGTTTGCGGTGTACCAGTATTCGGACACCCCCACAAATTTATCTTTATCAAAGTTCAATTTAGGACCGTGAATACCATTAAATAAACACGGAGCCTCTTTGCACGGAATATTTTTCATCAAGAGAGGATATATTTCTCTCAAGCACATTTCATGGTTACCAATACCTTTTATATCGTAGGTTATACCCAAGTGATCGTATTTGACAGCTGCACCTTTTGGTAAGCAAGGATCATTAATTTCAGTGCCTAGTATTGGATTAGAAAGTGATAAATTGACCAATTGACTAAGGTATCGTTTACGGGCTTCATTAGCGCCAAACCCAAGCCAAGTTTCGACGAATACGTTCCATTTTTGAGTTTCGCCTTTAACAGTGCGCAAGGTGACGGTTGACATATCATCGCTGTGTTTTTCGATTTCTTTCGAAGAGGAAGGTACAAATGCAATCTGTGTGGATGCACCACCCATATCCATGAACCCAATGCTTTCGTGTTCTTTTTTAGCTGGATCGTACTCATTGAACTGGCCCATCATGTAGTTGAGAGCCAACCACCCGTAGACCCCCTCAGTCTCACCGTCGATGGTTTGCACAAAGTCCAGGCAGCTTGGGAGCATGAACCGAGTGTTCTTTCGGATGCTTTCACAAGTTTCTCGGAGAACAGCTTTCTGTTTCTTGGGAGGTACCAATCTCATACCAGCGGTAGAGAGTACGTACACTGGAGTCAGTTCGTACTTATCGTGCGGCACGATTCCCTCAGCGAACTCCATAAGTTCCTTGTAGTGATGAGACCAGATCTTACCTGTTTTATCAGCGAAAGAGGAGATCCCTGGCTTGATTTTGTGAGTCCATCCTTTCTCCTGGACTATTTTCGGTGGTGACGATATGGCCACAGGGTCCTTGCCCTTCCGTGTGGCTGCAGGATCTTCCCAACGGTATATCTGGATTCTCAGTCCAGACAGGCCCGAGTCTATCACAATCCCATACTTATTGTTGTCGGAAACACGCATTTAATTGGCACCGTGGAAAAAGGCTAGTAGTTATTATAAAACGCCAGATATGCTAAGATGTGCTGTATTAATTCAAATAGGCGCGCGCCTTTAACTACTTCCTTAAATACTACATGATTCTTCTTCCAAACGATCTACCCGCCCCCAGCGGCAGTGTGAGCATTCCGCAGTCGTCCCAGCTTACAGGCGAGCGGGCCACTATGGCGGCTGGAGAGGCTTTTAATGATGTGGTGCGGTATGCGCTCAAACTCGAGTCGTATGTGGAGGGCCTTTTCAGCTGCTTGGCCCAAAATGGTGCTACTCTGGTCGACTCGTCAGTACCAATTGCGGCCCACTGCGTATTGTCTGGGTTCGTGCCGTGGACCGGACTCGGTGCCACAGCTGGTGTGGGCCTGGGCCTGGGCCTGGCAGACTGGACTCTCTCGCACGAAATAGAAACTGCCCTCATCACCTTGTCACTCATATACACCCGCTTGGGCACACAATTGGCCAACGAACTCATTGACTCAGAATCAGAATCTCACTCAGACTCCCCAGACTCAGATGCCCGCTGGCGCAAGCTGATAGCCCACTACAAAAAGGCCATCTCGCTCGTCAAGTTGGCTGCTGTGTTTGCTACTGATGTGAATCGGGGGCTATTCATGTTTCTTGAGAAAATTAACAACGTCAGCATCCAAATGTCAGTTTTGGCCAAGTCTTCTTGGCTTAACCGCAACCGCTACGATGCTACTGAGTCCTTTGAGACCACCAACAACGCCATGTTGGCTAGAGTGTCCATTTTCGCCTTGTCCGAGTTGAAAGATTGCATGAGCCTAGTCACTGACCTTGAATCGAGTCACCCGTTGGTTTCTCTTGAATACCAAGGCTTCTCCGAATACTTGGGACTTGTAGAAAAATGCATCGCTGCCTACGCTGGTTACTTCCTTTCTATCGAAAACTACTTGAAAGACCAATTGGGCCAGGCCATTGGCCTTGTCAACTTCTCTCTTTTAACCCTTCAAAGCAAGAGTTTTGCAGATTTGAAACCAAAAAAAGGTAAAATTTTATCTAAATTTAAATCAAAGCTCTCCAATAAGAAAAATGACCGTTATATCTCTAATTTGCTCTCCACAACCACTCTAGACATCGACAAATCGGTGTTTCGTGGATCCTCAGGTATTGTTTTGCATGAATTGTCCTATCTCTTCGAATCACTAGTGCAATTACATCTCAAGTTCTCTAAAGAAAATGATAACTTGAAGTTCGACCCCGTAGTCGACTGGCAAGATATATCGAAAGACTCTAAATGGCCTTTGGGTGCTAAAATCCCTGTTTCTGACATTTCAATGCATCAACCTTCTGCTTTCAAATCAGAAGCCGTGCAAGGTGCTTACTCTGGCAGTGGCTCTTATTATTGATGTGTAAACCAAAATTTCAATTTTTTCATACTTTATCGTAAATGGCCCTGGCTGCGAAATTTTGTATCAGAATTTTGTTCAATTTTTCCACAAATTCCATAAAACCTAAAAAATTGCATTTTTCACTTCTTGATAAGTAAAACTCAAGCAAGCCTTTGACAAGTTCATACTATAAAACGAACTACACGAACGATATCAGTTGAATCCTCAATCATATATTCGATAAGTCTATATCACAATATATACTCCTTAATTCAATGAAAGACCAAGTGTCTCTCTTTGAGATTTGGAATTAGGATCAAAAAATGGTACTTCCGATAAAGACAGGACCCTAGTTCCGTGTCTTACCAGGTCATCTTCGATTGGAACAGCGTAATGCTGGCTGACCCTGTTATCCCACAAGGCACTTGTTCCTTTTCCGTCGACTGGATTCTCAGATTGCCAGTGGAATCTAACTTGAATATCAAGATTTTTTTCGAACACCCCGAAAAGATATTCAAGAATCAATTTAGATTCTTCTGGCTCTAAACCAACAATTCTCACAGTCATGGATCTGTTGACGAATAAAGACTTCCAGCCGGTTACTGGGTGTGTTCTAATTATGGGATGCTCCCTTTCGATATGCTTTGGTCCTTTCAAAGGATTTTCCCTATCGACGTATTGGTGAGCAGATCTGTAGATTGCTGTCTTTCCATCTAAAAACTCTTGCAAAGCTGGGGATAACTTATCGTATGCACCGTATCCAGATGCCCAAAAAGTGTCACCTTCGACCTCTGGAATTGAATCCAAATGTAAGTGAGTAATCCCTGGTGGTTGCAACTCATGAGTCAAATCAGTATGCCAGATACTGGTCAACGTGTTATGGGATCTTTTGAAGCTATATTGGTGTCCCAATTTCTTGAAGAAATTTGGCCAAATAACAGTAATACCTCTCAACCCTGGAACGTGTACTTGCTGAGCATGTTTTTCAGCATTACCGAAATACTCACCCAATTCCAATTGCTTTTGGGGGGACAAATCCTGATCCTTGAAGAACACGACGACTCTCTCTGCAATCAAAAGGGCCAACTCGTCCTTCTGTTTGTCATTGAGATCAGACAATTGTAATCCAACGATTTCTGTACCAATATGCTTGGTTAAATGTCTGACTTCCTTGGCAGCACCAAACAAAGCTTTTTTTTCAGGGTCGGCATACTTACCCCGGTCAACGAAGTGCTCTTCGGTGTTCCTAATACCCTTGGCTTGATCGACAAAAATTGGAATTTCTTCAGTCGGTGGCCTCTCAGGGTACCCTTGAGACAAATCAATATTGTACTTTTCGAGTCTAACTCTGGTACTTTTTGGAAGGTTCTCCAAATTGGAATTAGCAAATCCACCTTGGAAACTGCTTTTGAGATCGCCACCTTTCTTGGTGCTTACTTGAAGATTAACGATATCTAAAACTGCTTGTTCCACATCACTGTGGGGGATTACTTGAGCTGAAGGGGCCATTGTTATTCAGTAAATGAATATATTGTTAATTAACTGAATAAAAATTATTGATTCCCTGAATCATCGTCTCTATTTATACACTCTAGAAGACTAATTTATCCCTGAGCCATTGCTTACTAAAACAATTGTAAAATTGCAGCCATATTTTGCATTACTAAAGTGTGGCTGCAAACTCGCACACTAAAAAAAAAACTACACACTTAAGTAGAAATAATGTCTATTGTAATCGATTAGCGACTATTGCGAATGCTATTGAATATGGCTTGTATTTCCCTTCTGCCGATCGAATATTCGATATCCCGATCCACGGATCTGACGATATTTTCAAGCCTATTGAAATAATTGATAAATTGGGATTCCATGTCGTTCCACAATTTAGCAAGTAAATCTTGTTCAAACATGTCACTTCCAGTAATAATATGCTTCTCCAACTTTCGGTGGATCTCGGCTGCTTTATCTCTAATGTCCTTTTGAGTGTAATTGCTCAATAATGTTTTGAGATATTTCTTGTCGTTTCTCTTACTCTTCGAGACCCCTTGGCTCTGTGCGGTTTCATAATTCTTTATAAAATCAGCCAATTTACCAATGTTCTTATTGATTAATTTTTGGAAATGAATATCTTGCACTTTCTTGAAGACCAGATCTAATTGCGTTCTCATTTTGTTAGTCGAGTCAACATTGATATCTGAGAGCTGCTGTGTGATATAGAATATGTTTTGCATAATTGCAATATTAATATTATCTCTTTCCTTATCGTCGTGCTCATTATTCTTTAAAAGAGGGTCATCTCTCATAAATGAGTGAATTGATGCCTCTGTTAAATCTTTATAAGACTCGTTCAACATTTGTCTAACCTCAGATCCACTGATATCCCCATAAACTCTTCCTTGGCTTTGGATTGATGATTCTGTGAGGAAAACCAATTGGGTTAAATTCTTCACCGCAGGGATTATACCACCTTTCCCCTTGATTGTAGCTTTATTCAACAAATCGACTTGTGATTTTATCAACTTATTCCAAATGGTCTTGAACTTTTCAGTTAGCTTTTTCAAGAAACTATAAACCAAAAACTCTTGGTTGTTCTTGGTACTTTCTCGAGAATACTCATCAATTTCTAATAACAAGATGGGTATATTTAGTTCCGAAGGTGTCACTCTCTTGATGAAGATATTGATATAGTTTCCGAATATGATATTCATATTGGCAATCAAATCATTCGTGTAACTTCTATCATCGACTGAATCGAGTGTAACTGATCGGTAATCAAGAAGTCTTTGCTCAAACGGATTACTTTTGATGAAGCTGCTAAATTCGGAAATATTGGTGTCATAATGGAAGAATGTACCAATGAAAAATTGTATGGCAGTGATTAAATCACCTGCCTCATGCACCATTCTGCTCACAATTTTTGGATCGTCAATTTCATTAGTAGTTTTAGTGGCTTTATTTTCGGGGTTGTAAACATCATGAGACGTGTGGATGTCTTCACTAAAGCCCAAGCGACCGATCACTTTATCTCTTTTCATCGACAATCTCATTGTTCGAGATTTCCTGATGCTACCAGAGTCAGCATCAATAGACTGTGATAACCTAGAGGATATGTTAGACTCAGTTGCATACTTCACATTCTTCAACTTGAAATTGATAAGTTTCTCTAAAAAGTTCTCAAGTAAACCATTAATAAATCCTTTGAACTCTTTGAACTCTTTTTCTGATACGCTTTTAATGAAGTAAGTTATACCAGAATAGACCAATATACTGGTCAATTGTGGCATGATATCGTGGACGAAGACTCTCTCTTCTTTTTGAAGTAAAGCGTTGATTCTTCCTGTAAATTCTTGTCCTGCAAAAGCACTAAAGTGTCTAATAAATCTAGCAGTGACTTTTTCGTAATTCACTTGGTATTGCTTCAATGCTTGCATTTGACTCATATTATCATCATCAGTGGAGTGGCCAATTGTACCCAAGGCGCCATATAAGCCAACAAGCAACCTCTCAAGTTCAGGAAAGAATTGAAAATTGGAAAAGCTTTTGAACAGTTCAATTGATTTCAAGTCTTCCGAACTCATGCTCACTTTATCGAGAATTCCCTTCAAATCATTGTATAACAACTTCTTGTTAATAGATTTCACCTGCAAGCCTTTCGAGTTATTCTCGATCAAATTAATGTCCGGTGCTAAGAACTTAAAATCAATCTCGATTTTTTTGAAAAGGTGGCTCAAATTTTCGATTTCGTTCAATGAAACAGTAAGATCATTAGAGGCGGAATTTTGCTCAAAGTCCAAAGCAGCCAACTCCCTCACATTCAGGTGTTTGACCCCACTTAACTCTTTTGAAAACTTCTTTACCAAGGTATCACTTGTGTCATTGACGTTCCAACCAACTTCATCAAAAAGCTCCTCCAACTCAGCATCTTTTTCAATTTGCTTGGTTTCTGTCTTTTCTTTGTTAATATTTAAAGCTGGCTCCAGGTCATCAACTGAGTAATCTTGCTTGTTGAACATTTCTTCATCTTCATCTAACGCGTAACCAGACTGCTGGTCACCAGTTGTGATATTATTCAAGTCCTCTTGAGTAGAAGCCGCTATGTTTCTACTTATTTGATTATTCAAATCTTCAAAATCATTGGTGGTATCATTGTTACTATCATAGGCTGTGCTATCATAGTGACTTTTTTCCGACTTACCGAAATGCAATTGAGAATCCATATAGTCTTCGATCTCTTGAATCGAATTATCAATGGCGTTACCTTCATTCTCCACTATATTTGTTGATTCACCTATTATTTCGGGGCTCGTTTCATTTCTTCTGTTAATTCCCAAACCTCTTTCTTGTGTGGGATAATCAATTTTGTTGGCACTCGTATCACTGTCATCAACTTCTTCAATGCCAAAATCAGGCGACAAGACAGGTTTGTTCTTCTGAGATTGGGGAACTGATAGTTCGAATGCCTTGTGCCCCGAGTCCAATTGATGCTCCAATTGAGCACCAAGGGCTGCAGACGATTCAATTGGCTCAGGACTCTCTCTTATTTCATTACCTTGATGGATATTAGGTTTGTACGTTCTCAAAGGCGAAGAAGCGCCTTCGGCTTGTGCATATTCATGAAGACTTCTCTCTTGGTCGGGAGAAGTCTTGAAGATGAAACTCTGGGAATCGTTGATAGTGGACTGAGCGTTAAGCGGTGATTTCTGTTGATAAGGATGATTTCCGGAGCTCCTTTTATGACTATGAGAGTCTGTTGTAGGTGTAACAGGATCAGCATTAACGTAGTTATCGAAGAACTCTTTGCTCTCACCATAAGGAGTCTTGGAAGTGTCATCCAAGGTTGTTTGAGACGTGTTCGGCCGGTCGACCAGCATGACTTTCATTGGTTTTACTGGGAGGCCACCATTAGCGGTGAAATCCATATCTTTATACATTCCAGAGGTAGCCGAATTATTGGTGGGGATAGGAGGTTGGGGTTCAGGTGGGAGCAAAGGTTTCGGCATATTCTTTTGTTTCAATGATCTAGATCTTAACACCTGAGGGTCAGCAACCGGATCTTTCACTTGAAGTTCAGGACTTCGGCCATAAGGACTCAATACTGTTGCTGGGTCTTGAGTAGGTAACGGGTTCAACTTCAACTCTTCTGCACTCCAGCCATCCAAATTGGGGTATGATCCCATGAAACCACCATATGAATTGGCAAGTGATCTTATAAATTTCCATATTCTCTCTATCCCTTCATCTGACTTCCAGAAATAGTCTTTGTTCAAAGACAAAATAAATCCATCATGACCGGCCTTACATATTGATTTCAATTCGTCCATATCCCACGTCCGACCTATTTGATAGACATTCTTACTGTCATTATATTTACCCTTTTGCAAAATAAGCCTGCCGGAGGACTTGATGCAAATTACAAGAACTCTATTTTTCACACTTCCAATATCCGATGAAGGTAGGTTTTCAGGAGGCGGATGGGAAGGAAACAGAGAGTATTCTTGAATTGAGATATGGGTCTGGTATGTAATTTCATGAATTCTTTTCCCCGAGCTATCAAGGAGAGTCTTGGAATAACAATCTCTTATTAAATGGTCTGCCACCTGTCTGTGAGGGTCTGTCGTCGTGACAGGCCCGTGACGAAGTTGACCAGACATTGGCACTCCATATGATCCGGGCGCCATTCCATGTGGCCCAGGTACCATTCCATATGGACCGGGTGCTGGCATTCCTTGGGGAGAGCCTTGGTGTGGAAAACCTGGAGCTGGATGAGGCAGTCTGTTTGGCATAGGTGCACCTCGAGGTGGGAACATCTGTTTCTGTCTCAGCTGAGGCCCAGGTATTGGACGCTGACCCTGTCCTGCTCGCTGTGATTGGCCCAGCACTTTATTGAAGTTGATCATAAGTAAAGGTCAGTGTAAATAAATGATGTTATATATTTTCAGGGTAATTACAAGTTTTTTGGAATAATTGCGTGGAAATAACCGATATGAGTACTATTCAGTAGCTTTTAACACCAAATATTCAGCAATTGCTTGAATTAACGATAACGATTGATCTTGCCTTAGTTATTAGTTGATAAAATAGAGCCCGATCTGGGCGGTTCTGTAGTTGTAATTTTATATTGAGATCGGTGGGCGCACGTCAAACTCAAAGAACCCATATGAAGATGTCACTATACAATTACATGTTGCGGGTCTAATTACACGCAAAGTACGTCTATTGGATTAAGAATTCTATAAGCGCTATTAGTTTTTGCTTTTCTTCTTATTTTTCTTCTTTCTGGATTGTGAATTATCGGTATTCTCTTTCTCAGCTTCGGTTTCTTCTTTGGCTTCAGTATCGATTTCAGCTCCAGATCCTGTTTCCTTAGCCTCTTCAGCAGCTACCAGCTTCTCAGTAGTATTTTCGTCGACCGATTCTTTCTCTGGTGTTTCAATTGGTGCTTTTATATTCACAGGTTCCGCTGGATTCTTACCTTCGGATTTGTCAACAAAGTATTCCCACAACACAGATAAACTTTGAGCTCTTTCGTCTAGAACATTAAGTCTTCTTCTCAATGCTTCATTGAAACAGATTTCTTGTGCAACCGGGAAAAAGGTTTGTACCCATCCCTTTTTGTAGGTCTCAGTTTCTTGCATTATGTCTTTCAATTCTAGTTCTTGCAATTTGGCTTGGATTTCGAATTGCTTGAAGACCTCGTCCCCTATCAATCCTTCCTGGTATAATTTATTGAAGATTGGTTCAGTTTCTTTCAACTTTAATGATCTTCTAATGGCTTCAACTGCTCTTCTCAATAGAGCAGCTTTCATGACTTTTTCATGGGGTTTGGTCTCTTTGGTGGCTTCCGGATTAAGATATTGTTGTTTTAAAAAAGCATACAAAGTAGCCGTATGATTATCACCGAAAATTGGTTCAACTTTAGTTAATTTGTTGATTCTTTTACGTCTGTAAATGATGGAGAATACAATGAAGGATGTAAGTAAAACTCCAACATAAATTAATGGAGTGTAAATGGAAACTTTTATCTGTTCCTGGGTGGTTGTTTGTTCTTCATCCATCGTGTAAACAGTTTGATAGCTTTTATGACTTCTTCTAAATAGTTGAACGTAATTTTCAACACGTATAATTTTTTGCGCACATTAACTACACGTACCATCAAGTCACACCCCTACACCGACACGTAATTAAAGTAGTCATGATGTTATATTATACATAAAATAGTCAAAATAGTGATAGATGTAATCACCAGCCTTTATTTCTCCTCACTTTGATTCCTAAGTGTCTAGCCAAATCGTCAGCCATTTCATCAATTTGCTTATCATCATACGACTTTACCCTGTCTTCCAAAGACTGAGTATTGTCTCCACCTTCGAGTAACTTGCGAGCTTGTTCTGGGTCGATGTTATCAGCATTTAAGAACTGCTGAAGATCCTGTTGCTCGTTTGAAGGAATTACCACTTCGTAGAACTCACAAAGTTGCACCAAACTGTACTTGTCAAGAGCTTTGAACTCGCCGATAGTCTTTGGCCACAAGTCTTCAGATGGTAATTCTCCGTCCTTACTGGTTATTGGTGCAATTATTCCATCATCATCACTTGTAGACAACAGAATATTGAATGTCCTTCTTATAGTTCTTTCCTCTAAGAAATCAAGTTGTCCTTGTAATTCTCCGACCAATTGCACTATATCCTCATCGGTGACGAAGTCGCTTGTATCAATTGACTTCTGCTGGGCTCCACCACCTGTATTTCTTATGTTGGTTCCGGCAAGTCCACTTTGCACATCTTTAACTTGAATATTTAACAATTGTTGTCCAGTCTGTCCAATTAATTTGCTCTGTTTTTCCACAATCGCCGATAACTCAGCGACTTTCTGGTTCAACTCTTGTAAGCTAGGCTCAGACATATTCTATTGATAATTCCAGATTTCAAAGTGCTCTATATTTTGAACTATGTAGCCTAGCTTAGTTAGTAATACAACTTAGTCTTATTTTATGAGTTCGATCATGTGACCAATTTCAGTTTCGCCTCGTAATTTTGACTGATGGAAAATGTACGGATGTTAGTGCATACTGCATCAGCTGCTAGCAATGACATCATAAGCAACTCCACACATTCAGCAGCAATAAAGGCTGTGACTTCGATATAAATGTCTCAGATTCTGTCTCAGTTGAGAGAAAGTATAATCTAAGTATATTATTTATTGATAACAACAAAAAAAATGAATAAAGTTGAAATTATTACCCAGCCATCTGACAATAAGCATCACACCGAGGAGCATACTTTACTTAAGCTTCAGGAACTAGTTAAGCAAAACCCATCACCTCCAAGTGAAGAACATGAGAACAAGAAAGAAAGTTCAATTGAAAAGAAAAATGACAAGAAGCACAAACGTCATTCCCGTCGCCGTGAGAATAAAATCGAGAAAGATAAACCAGTGAGTCCAAATCCTACTGCAGCAATGTACACGAGAAAGAGTGACGGAAACACTAAAATTCCTTTAGATGCCAGAATGAGAGATCATTTGAGCGATCAAGCTAATTCACTTTCATCTCCATCAATATCATCTTCAGAAAGTGAGGAAGATACGGATATCAAGTACGATGATGACGGATTTGAAATTCCAGAAGGCAAAATTCCAATAGATGGTCATTTCTCCACCGAAGAAGTGGAGCAATTGGTTGAGATAGCCAAAAAAGAAGGCCTCCTCAATGACGATGTGGGCGTGAAGGTGAAGGAACACAACGACTTAGTGGGTGATAAGGTGGTTTTGATGGACGCAAAACCTTCCAAATCCAAGCAAACCCCAAATGAGGACTCTCAAAAGGAGGAAGAATCAAAATAGAACCCACTGGTCTTCCAAGTTGCACACTCTTTTACCAATCTATTTAATCAATCTCATTTCACTTATTAGACTCAATTCATTTCACGACTTATGTTTTAGAATCTTCAGTTCTGATCTTTTCTAATACTCTTGAATTTGGATCCCTTGTTTGGAATATCTTTTTTCATGATGTTTATAGCTAATTACATCGTCTTTACCATAAATTTTCACGTTCGTTCCTAATAAACTTTATTGAATTATAATTCAAGTAGTGATATCGTTTTTTTTTTGCAGTTGCGAGAAAACTAAGCGTCTTTTTTTTAACGCTTCCGAATATAACTACTTCATATTTTCCGAACTTGTCTACATCAAAGTCCTACATATACACTTAGCTCCTGGCGATCATTAGCTTGCAGTAATTCATATTCTTGAAACCACTCTTATAGCCTTATTCATGTACTAGCGGATTATTCTTTCCATATCAAATCACCCATCCATTCAACGTTTGAGAAATCGTTAAAATGCAAATTAGCTTTGGCGTTGGATCCACCAAATATCACAGGTTAATACTACTATTCACATCTATTTTCGGATTACTCTTGTGTTATTTGACAACCACAACATACTTACGGAAACTTTCAGATCCAGATTCTCCAGGATGCCGAATTGTCTATATGGGACCTTCATATGCCCATGTGAAATCATTCGACGAGTCACATACTAAGTTTGCTTCTAAGTATTCCCTTTTCCTCTACAGGGAACAAAATAAGGACCCAATTCCTAATGAGGATGAGCATGACAATAGTAAAGATGAAAATCATCTTTTGAATGGCATACCTATACTTTTTATTCCGGGAAATGCTGGAAGCTACAGACAAGTTAGGTCGGTGGCTGCAGAAACTTCAAACTTATTCTTCGATAACCAATTTTCCAATACCAATGCAAAAAATTATGATTTCTTCGCCGCTGATTTCAATGAAGATTTTACTGCTTTCCATGGGAGAACCATGCTTGATCAAGCTGAATACTTGAATGAGGCAATAAAATTCATCTTACAGCTATACGAGCACAAATCCAATCCTCCAAAATCCGTCGTCGTTCTCGGTCATTCCATGGGAGGAGTCGTGGCTAGAGTCATGTTAACATTGCCTAATTACGTAAATGGATCAGTTAATACTATTTTGACGTTAGCATCCCCACACGCAGCTGCTCCATTGACATTTGATGGAGATATATTGAAATTATATTCAGCAATAGACAGGTTCTGGATGGCTGGATATAGCAACACGTCTACCGATGGAGACAACTTAACTAACCTAGCAAAAGAACGCCTCTCAGACGTCTCTTTAATTTCAATTACAGGCGGAATACTAGATACAGTTCTCCCGGCAGATTATACCACACTTGGCTATCTTGTTCCTCCTACGAATGGATTTACAGTCTTCACTACTGGTATTTCTGAAGTATGGACCCCTGTGGACCATTTAGCGATTGTTTGGTGTGGCCAATTAAGGCGGAAAGTCCTGGAGGTATTGTTAGCTATAGCAAATGATGATTCTCCTTCGAAAACCTATCCTTTGAAAAAAAGAATGTCCATCATGAAACGTATATTATTAACAGGTTTCGAAAAATACCAGTATGAAGACTTAATTGCAAACCCGGGAAGCGGTCAGTTTGAATCGACCAATAGCTTCAGTGTTCGACTTGACTCTCTGCTGGTGAATTCGATAAATACTTCTGACGCTTTCAAATTTACACCAGGAGAAAGGAATGAAAAATTCAACTTAATCCATATACCAGAAACCGATAAAAAATTCTCATTGTTAAGCTCGACCGAATTCTCGTCATGGGAATCATATCAAAGTGAAAGTAGTAATAGACCATGTTTGTTACTATGCAGAAATGGTGGTTCCATGGATGATCGAAAACTAGCTGATTTCACCAATGAAGCCACTGAGGACTACAAATTATTAGAGTGCATTGATGCACAGAAGGATACACGCCAGGTCCCCCAGTCTAGTGTTGAAAGCAATCGATTAAGTGAATCTTCATTGGGTGGTCAACTATCACCCTTCACCCTGCTCGAGTACACCCGAGAATCATTACAACACTACAATGCTGTTTTGATTGGAGAATCGAGTGGCGAGGATGGTTTCGATAATTCTGCCTTCGTGATAGGTCAATTAAGCAACTCGAACTCAACGGAATACAGTTTAGAATCAAGTCTAAACTCTCTCATCACATCCACTAATCAAATATCCATCCCTGCAGAACGGCCGCTCAGTGTTAACATTGAAATAATTGGAGCGTGGTCATCTTTATTTGCCTACAAAGTCAATTTAAATCAACATCAAGAAAATAAGGCAAATTTAGGCCAAAGCAATGGCTTATTCGTTCCCTTTGCCAGACAGTGGAGCGAAGAGCCGTTTGAGACGAAATGGCATATCAACCTATTAGAAAATTCCAAACAATCATCCATTTTAATGAGCATGCATGGTATTGCACCTTTTACCCCATTCAAGAAAGACACGAGCCACTCTTTAAATTTACAAATTTGGACTGATCCTACTATCCCGAAAGATGAGAACCTTCCTTTAGATATCACCATACTGGTGGACTACTTGTTGAGCTTAAAACTACTTGTATTAAGATACAGACTTGGCGTGGTGGCATTTGGATTAGTTGTAACTTTGATGGTGGCATTCGTGCAATTCTATAAATTCAACACTAGTCAAAAACATAGGTGGATAAGTTTTACCAATGGGCTTACGATTTGCTGTCAACCGACAGTCATGCTTTCCACTTTGATCATATTAGGCACCTTGAGCACAATTGTGAAAAACCAAAAGGTTGCTACATTCTTGAACATGATTGATCCTGTTGTAATAAAAGACTCAAATGAAATTAATATAACCCTTCATCGTGAATTCAAGTTGAATTCTTTTTTCTTAGGATTGGAGGAGAGTGTAACCTTATGGTTTCTTGGTATCATCTTATTCATGATGTCTATTGGTGTCAATTCCTTCTTATATCTATTCATCAACTTTGTGGGAGAAATTTTGGCCTATAGCATTGTAAAAGTGAAAAGTGTCACATCTAAGACTCCCAAAAAACTCTCAACAAAAGAATCATTAACAAGGAAGATCGTGGTTACAGGCATTGTCATATTAATGATATCACTTTATTTCCCATATCAGTTTGGGTATTTAATTAGTGTTCTCGTTCAAATAGTCAATGTTCTAAAATTATACATAAAGAGAGCAGGAGATCAAAAGTCTACGAAAAATTTGAACGAAAAGACAGACAAGAACAAACCAACTGATGACAGTTACCTCAATTATCAAATGATTCTTTTGATGATTATGATTTGGATCCTTCCCATCAATATACCTACACTTGTTGTGTTTGTTCATAATTTCACGATCAACTGGCAAACACCATTTTCATCGCATCATAATTTCCTCGCAATAGTACCTATTTTGGTATTAGTGGAACGGAATAATCTCAGGAATGGTGAGATACTTCCAGGTAAACAGAGCAAAGACAACAACTCTAACATAAATAATAGGTTGACCTACGGGATATTGTTATACTTCATCGCCTACGCGTTGGTATACGGACTTCGTCATACATTTTGGCTTCACCATTTATTTAACTGTCTAAGTTGTTGGATACTTATCTTATACTGGTATACAGAAGCTTAAATAGCAACAATAGCAGATAAAAAAAGTAATGTGTTAAAGATATAAGAATTAGTACCATAGAAATTAAACTACAAGCAGATTATTTTAAGACATATTCATTCAGAAACTAATGTACAAACCGGGCGCACCAGGTATAATATAATAAAACAGTACAACAAAAGAATTAAAATTAGTTGGCAGCGGAAGAGTACTTGGTAACAGCTCTGGTACCTTCAGAGACAGCGTGCTTAGCTAATTCACCTGGCAAGATCAATCTAACAGCGGTTTGAATTTCTCTAGCGGAGATGGTGGACTTCTTGTTGTAAGCAGCTAATTTAGAGGCTTCAGAAGCAATTCTTTCGAAAATGTCGTTAACAAAAGAGTTCATGATAGACATAGCCTTTTGAGAGATACCAGTGTCTGGGTGAGTTTGTTTCAAAACCTTGTAGATGTAAGAAGAGTAAGTTTCCTTTCTGGTCTTGGTTCTCTTCTTACCATCAGAAGAAGAAGCAGTCTTCTTGGCAGCTGGTTTCTTTTCAGCTGGAGCTTTAGAGGCAGGTTTCTTTTCAGCTTTTGGGGCCATTTTAACTATACAAATTAATGAAGTAAAAGAAAAAAGTAAAAATGATCTTCTATGCGAATTACCTTTATTATATACTAATAATTTTGACTTCTTGCCTCACGTAAATTTATATCAATAAATCAAAACAAAACACACTTTCCTTCCACAAAGTAAATTCTGTCACGAACCCTCCAATACAAATTACCAATTGTGTATTGTTTTTGCAGCCTCGCGTACGTGGCGTTCTGATTTCTGCGAGCAATGCGAGTAAATTTGAGGCTGGAGAATAGCGCGAAGCACGAGTAATAATGAGCACGCTTATACGCGCTTACTATGGCATATGTACTTTTATCGCGCCTGGTTGCGCGTAATATGTGTCACGCTTTCAGTTCCCACCACAAACTAGTTGTACGTGGAGTATATTTGGTACTAACGAATGCTATTGTTTGCTTAGTTGAAACGGGATGATTATTTCGCATCAAGGTTGTTTGTTATTACGGGAGGAAATATATTTTATCACTGAGGGTAGTTATGATGGCAAAACATTGTAATCAAATTCGCACTATTTAAATATCAGGGAATCCCCCTTTCGTTTTCTGATTTACTTCTTATTCTTCATACAAATAATAATAATTAAATATGTCAGGTGGTAAAGGTAAAGCCGGTTCTTCCGAAAAAGCTTCAACTTCTAGATCAGCTAAAGCTGGTTTGACTTTCCCAGTCGGTAGAGTTCACAGATTATTGAGAAAAGGTAACTACGCTCAAAGAGTCGGTTCTGGTGCTCCAGTTTACTTGACTTCCGTTTTGGAATATTTGGCTGCTGAAATTTTGGAATTGGCTGGTAACGCTGCTAGAGACAACAAGAAGTCCAGAATTATCCCAAGACACTTGCAATTGGCCATCAGAAATGATGAAGAATTGAACAAATTGTTAGGTCACGTCACTATTGCTCAAGGTGGTGTCTTACCAAACATTCACCAATCCTTGTTGCCAGCTAAGAAGGCTAAGCCAGGTAAAGCTTCTCAAGAATTGTAAGCGTGATTGGTATCTTATTTTCCGGTTACAGACTTGTTTACTTCTTTTGAATATGTATTCTATCGTGTTTTTTGAAACCTAGGGTTTTCCCGTGTATATTAGTCGAACTTAATGAATATGTTCCATTAATTTATTTTAACTGTATCTTGTAGTTTCTAATATGTGTTGTCTTGAAACCCGTACAATATCATTGCCTTTGAAATTTTGGTGGTGTTGAATCTTATTGTTGAGCTATTTTGTATTGAGAACTAATGAATTAGCAGACTTCATCATTTTTATTCATTCATCGTCATGGAAAAGTTTTCTAATTGGAGAGACAAGGGTACTGGGATTTCACCTTTTATGCCAATTGACCCACCGAGGGGTCCAATCTATCTCAAAGTTTTGAATCCTTTGTTATTCATCCTTCAAATCCCATTTTTCCTTATTTTCTTTGGACTTGCCAAAATCATTCCTTCGGTATTCTTTTTGAAAATTATATTAAATGTCTTCTTCAAAATCCCCCCATTAGAAGTATCTGTTCAAGGGGTGAAGAGAAGTAATGCCAGTGCCATTCAGCTGAACAAACCTGCTCCAGGTCAACTCATCTATTCGAACTTTATCTCTCCACTTGATCCATTATTCTTAGTGCTTATTTCTCAAGTGTCTTCTTGGAGAAAATGTGTTTTCCTAATTCCCTCTGGTGACGACACCTTGTTTGTTTGCTCGATGTTCGACGTCATGAGATATACTTTCCAAATTCCTGGTACCCTCCCTTATTACTACATAGAACAAATAAGTGATTTGGATACATTCGTACTGGAATGTCGTGAATACGTGATTTTCCACTTTATTGAAGGAACCCCATCCAACAACAAAGCAATTCTTCCTCTCAAATTTCCTAGGGTATCACCTTCAATAAAATCAAAGACTGTTATGTTGGAGATTTTTCCTTCTTCTTTAACATTCCCAATTCCTACTATGAAACCATTTTTCTATTTGTACCGTCTTCTCTCCCTGAGATCCAAGAGAACCCTTGTGACTGCTCGCATTGTGAACAACGAATCCAATGATAAGCAGGCCGTCACCCTTGCTTTTTTGACCAACCCATTTTCGGTTCTTCATCACGAACTGATGCTGGTGAAAAGTAAGGAAAAGTTCTACAACTACTATATTGACCATAAAGTCAAAGCTGAATAAAGAAATAATATGGGTCGTATATATCGTGAACTATTTCGTATCCTTCATGACATCTTCCTTCTTCTTCCTGTGCTTTCGATGATGGTGGTGGTGATGGTGGTGCAGGCGACGTTTCTTATCTGATTTATAGTCCGCCATGGGGTCTTTGAATTCATCATTGTCCTCATTCTTAGCAATGAAACTAGCCATTGGGTCTGTAAAGTCATCTTCATCTTTTTTGTAATCTATATCACGATCCTTAAAATCGTCGTTTTCCTTTGATATAATTTCTACGTCTTCTTTCTTGTATTCGAGTAATCTCTTGCTATCTTCTTCAATAGCCTCCAAGTCATTTCGCTTGCTTCCAGAAAATGCCTCATTGTAATCGATTCTGAAATCGTCTTCGTTCTGACCTTCTTTCAACTGGAAGTACACATGATCAACTTTCAAGGTTCTATCAAATACCTTGACTCCATTTAAATTGTCTATAGCCAACACACACAGTCTCAGATCCTCGAACTTCAAATATGCAAATCCACGAGACTTACCCGAATCTTTGTCTCTCACCAAATTTACATGTGTGGGCAGTCCATATTGAGAGAATATTATCAATATATCTTTCTCTTCAAGTTCAAATGGTAGTTGGCCAATAAATATGTATGACGTATCCCTGTATTCAAAATGCCACAGTCCGCTGTCACTCACATTATTTTCTAACTCTTGTTTATTGATGTTATTTATCCGTCGAATTGCATCCATTGCAAAATTGAATATTTGTATTCTATCTTATTTTCTCTGATGCTGCTTTCGATTAGATATACGCTAACGAGAAAGTATGAAGTTTGTGTGTTTTATGTGCAGTCCATGTGATTTTTCGTGCGATGAGATGAAAATTGCAGAGTGAAAAAGAATCAAGTTACCATCCCATTTCAAGTACATTAGTTGATTTGAAAAAATGGCCAAGAAGACTGATAAGAGCACTTTGTCCAAGGCTCAGAAGAGAAGAGCCGAGGAGCTGGAAGACGAAGAAGAAGAAGAAGAAGAATTCCAGGTGAATGGGTTGATCGATGATGAAGCTAGTGAAGCTAGTGATGATGAAGAAGTTGAAGAAATCGAGCAAATCGAGGATTACGAGGATGAAGAAGCTGAAGATGAAGATGAAGATGAAGAAAGTGAAGAAGAAGAGCTCAACAAACTCTTGGGTGAAGAAGAAGATCCAAGCGAATATGACTCCTCTGACTTTGATGAACCAAAGGATGAATCAGAATCCATCACCGATAAATTAACCAATGTGAAAATTAGATCATTATCTTCTACTTCCTCCGACAATCAAGAATTCCACACCAAGTATGCAGATGGTCGTCCAAGAATCATCAAACCAGAGATCGATCCTGTCTACGATAGTGATGATAGTGACGTGGATAATTATAACACTATCGGTAACGTTCCACTCTCTGCTTATGAAGAAATGCCTCACTTGGGCTATGACATTAACGGTAAGAGAATTATGAGACCCGCTAAAGGTTCGGCTTTGGACCAATTACTCGAGCAAATTGAATTACCAGAAGGATGGACTGGGTTGTTGGACCAAAATACTGGCTCTTCCTTGAAGTTGACTGACGAAGAATTGGAGCTTATTAGAAAAATCCAAAACCATGAACTTACTGACGCCAACATCAACCCATATGAGCCAACGATCGAATGGTTCACCTCCAAGACTGAAGTTATGCCTCTTACTGCAGTTCCTGAACCGAAGAGAAGATTCGTTCCTTCCAGACAAGAAGCCAAGAGAGTTATGAAGATTGTCCGAGCTATCAGAGAAGGTAAAATTATTCCACCTGATGCTGCAAGAGAAAAGGCTGAAGAAGAAAATAAATTCAACTATGATTTGTGGAATAATGAACAAGAAATTCCTGATCATGTCATGAACTTAAGAGCTCCAAAACTCCCACCACCTACTAATGAAGAATCTTATAATCCACCTGAAGAATATTTGATGACAGAAGAAGAAAAGAAGAAGTGGTTGGAAAGTTCTCCAGAAGATAGAGAAAAGAACTTCATACCCCAAAAGTACAATTCCTTGAGAAAAGTTCCCGGCTATCATGAAAACATCAGAGAAAGATTCGAAAGATGTTTGGATTTATACTTGGCACCAAGAGTCCGTCATAACAAGTTAAATATTGATCCTGAATCTTTAATTCCTGAGTTACCTTCTCCTAAGGATCTTAGACCTTTCCCTATTCGTTGTTCGACCATTTATCAAGGTCATACCGGAAAAATTCGTACCCTTTCCATTGATCCTCAAGGTTTGTGGTTGGCCACTGGATCTGATGATGGTACTGTCAGATTCTGGGAAGTGTTGACGGGTAGGCAAGTGCATAAAGTTCAACTTATAGATACTGAAGAACATCCTGAAGATCACATTGAATCTTTGGAGTGGAATCCAGATTCCACCACTGGTATCTTAGCGGTCGCCGCAGGTGAAAGTGTTTACCTTATCATTCCGCCAATTCTTGGTTTCGACATTGAAAACTCTGGTAGAGTTAAGGTTGAATCTGGTTGGGGTTACCATACATTTGGTAATAAAACCAAGAACACTGACATCAATGTTAACGATGAAAGTGATGATGAAAAGGATTCTACCAACCAAGAGAATAAAAAAGATGTGGCCAAGTGGTATCCGCCTAATACTGAACAATCTCAACAAGGCATTGCAGCCATTATCGAATGTCGCAAAGCTATCAAGAAGATTTCATGGCATAGAAAAGGTGACTATTTTGTAACCGTTGCTCCAGAAAGTAAGAATACTGCTGTTTTGATTCATCAATTGCTGAAGCATTTGTCACAGTCACCATTCAAGAAATCGAAAGGTATTATCATGGATGCCAAGTTCCATCCATTCAAACCTCAGTTATTTGTATGTTCTCAAAGATCGATTAGAATTTATGATTTGGCTCAACAGACCATGGTCAAGAAACTCATGCCAGGTGCCAGATTACTTTCAGATATTGACATTCATCCAAGAGGTGACCATTTATTAGCAGGTTCCTACGATAAGAGAGTTTTATGGCATGATTTAGATTTAAGTGCTACACCATATAAGACTTTGAGATATCATGAAAGAGCCGTTAGATCGATCAAATTCCATAAATCGAAACTTCCATTGTTTGCATCTGCATCTGATGACGGTACCATTCATGTGTTCCACGGTACCGTATACGATGATTTAATGACCAACCCATTATTGGTTCCATTGAAGAAATTAACCGGACACAAAGTGTTGAATAGCATAGGGGTGTTAGATTTGATATGGCATCCAAAAGAAGCCTGGTTATTCAGTGCTGGTGCCGATGGTACCGCCCGTCTTTGGACAACTTAGAATAAACATATAGTAATAAAACGTCAACTATTTAATTTTGGATTCAATTGACCTTTGGGATAATGTACACAGCTTATAAGTTGATGTTCTTGGTACTTCGTTATGAACAAATCATTTTCCCCTGACTCGAAAAGAAACTTGAACATGATTTGGACATTATCGACAATACCTGTATTTTCCGGGTGATTGATCCACAGTAGTTGTTTCCAGTCCAATATACCTTCATGACAGAACACCAAAGGCGTTTTGTATTCTTCCAATTGTTCTTTGGATACGTCTGCTGTGAATAAGTAGACTCCGTTCAAGTCTATACCATCTCTGAACCATCTCATTACTCCTCGACTTTGGTATTGGGGTAAATATAGGCCAGTCTCTTCTTTTGTTTCTCTCACTATACAATCATATGCAGACTCCTTGGGATCAAGCTTGCCTCCCACACCATTCCACCGACCCATCCAGGGAGATTTTTGTCGGTTGAGGAGAAGTACCTGGTCGGTTTCAGGACACCTTATGAACCCAAGTGTGTACTTGTATCTTGTTCCAGTCATAAAGAAAGTGACTAAGAAAATGGAAACGCGACTCATCCCACGAAATATCAAAAATTGGCATCGACCCTGATTTTGGTATTGTGCGATCTTGAGACGATAGAGGAATGACACAATCGATTCCAAATACTGATAATACTGTGTTGGTGAAAATAATGATATACTGATTAATTTGATAATAATTATATACTGATTAATATGATAATACTTTGATTAAATACTGATTATAATTTGATGATAATACTGATAATACTGATCAATTTGATGATGCTGTGATGACAGTACTTGTGTTACATTAATACGTGAGCCTTTGCGAACGAGCTAATCAACACACCGAAAGAGCTGGTCCCAGGATAGCGGCTGGCCGTCTGGTCGGAGAGTTTGTGCTAGAGATTTGCCGTAGTGTGTTATGCCTTGCGATTCCAATTCGGACAAGTCCTCGGCCAACTCAAAAGCGAGATAGTTATATTTCAAGAAGAACAAGGTCAATAAGCTGCTCTTTGATGCTTCCAAATGGAAAAAGGATACCGCGGCTACCAATGCACGAGCGGCCAAGTCAGTATCAACGCCTCCATAGCCAGTGCCAGCCGCTGGTAGTACGAGATGCTGGATGTTGTCGCGTTTCGCAGCCAAAAGAAGATTCCAGTAGACATCAAACAAATGGACTGGCGCCGATAATCTCTCGAGTGCGCCCGGTACTATCATCGTGGGACATAATAGCAAGTGAGAGAACGGGCCAGGGTGATCTGGAAGCACTAGGCCCAAATCAAGCAGAACCACTGTTTTTGTAGGGATGTACCCGTTCCACAGGGCCAGTAGGGCCCGGCGCAACCGCTGTTGAGCCCACGAAAGTTTTCCAGGTGCTACCATTTCAAGAACGGCCCTATCGAAGCCCGCACCCATGTAGCCGAGCGAATTTCCGGGGGAAGCGACGGCCAAAGACCTTGCCGGTACCAAATTCAGCTCTGAGGGCAAATATTCATCAAGGCGACCCTGGAAAACTTCCATTGATGGAACAGCCCCCCTTTTACTGGCCCATTGGGAAACCACGGCCCAATGGCGGGTTACCGAAGAACAAAAATTGGCACTAGTGCTCAACACGGTTAGTGAAGGCATTGAATGCGTCAATTTCAAAATAACCAAGTGTAATGTCAATTGCAGCCAAAAGCTTCAAATATCATCCAATCAATTAATTTGTCAATTCCCAGCTCCCCACTTGGTGCTATGTCCGAGAACCAATAGGTCTGTATAGTGACTTGCACGTTTCTTGTCGCCTCAGGCCCTGACATCTATGGCCATGTGTGCGCTACTGACCAATCACATGCTGCGAAACCGTGGCGGCTCATTGATCTGTCAGTTGTGGGATGACATCTTCGTAGCTAATGGAAGTTGGTAATACTCAATTGAGAACATCGAAGCCGATTCAAGTGGAGTAATAACCAATCAATTTAGGTCATCCAACATTTTGCCAAACGCCCAAAGTTCGAGACATTTTCCCCAAAAAAAAATCGAAAACAAATCATCCACACAAATCTCACAATATCTTTAGTAAACCCGCCCATCAATTTTCTCGCACTTTCGATTTCCGTTAGTTACTTCTTCTTCTTTCCCCCATATTCAATTGTTTATCAATTCAACTCAATTAGTTCAAAAATGGCTCCACCTGCTTTCTCTGACATCCAAAAGGCTTCCAACGACTTGTTGAACCGTGACTTCTTCCACTTGGCTACTGCCGCTGTTGATGTTAAGTCTACCGCTCCAAACGGTGTTACTTTCACCGTTAAAGGTAAAACCGGTAAAGATGACACCATTGCCGCTTCCGTTGATGCTAAATACGCTGACAAGGCTTCTGGTTTAACTTTGACCCAAGGTTGGAACAACGCCAACTCTCTTAACACCAAGATCGAATTATCTGAATTATTGACTCCTGGTTTAAAGGGTGAATTGGACACCAGTGTCGTTCCAAATGGTCCAAGAAACGCCAAATTGAACTTCTTCTACCAACAATCCGCCGTTAACGCTAGATTGTTCTTCGACTTATTGAAGGGTCCAATTGCCACCGCTGACCTTTCCGTTGCTCACGACGGCTTTAACGCCGGTGCCGAATTGGGTTACGACATTGCCTCCGCCAAGGTCAACAAGTACTCCGTCGGTGTTGGTTACGCCGGTCCTTTGTACACTGTTGCTGCCACTGCCACCCAAAACTTGTCTGTCTTCACTGCTGCTTACTACCACAAAGTTTCTCCTTTGGTTGAAGCTGGTGCCAAGGCTTCTTGGGACTCCGTCAAGTCCAACAACGTTAACGTCGAATTCGCTACCAAGTACAAGTTGGACTCTACCGCTTTCGTCAAGGCTAAGGTCGCCGACAGTGGTTTGACCGCTTTAGCTTACTCTCAAGAATTGAGACCAGGTGTTAGATTGGGTTTGGGTACTTCTTTCGATGCTTTGAAATTGGCTGAACCTGTCCACAAGTTAGGTTTCTCCTTGTCCTTCACTGCTTAAGTATAGCTTCTGATTATATCGATTGAGGTAACAACAATTGATGACTATATAGTATCGTAATTAAATGTCTATGTCTATACTGATGATAAAAACCTGTACATCTTCCTCGGATTGGCATCATTTTCGCTATTCTCAAATCCATTTCACTATTAAAATCTTCAATTCGATTGTTTCGTTCTCGCTTTGAAATGTCAGTAACCCCTGGTAAAAGGCCTCATAGGAGTCAAAGTCCTGGAGATACTACATCACCTCAATCGTCATCCTTAAGCAAGAATGGTTCTACAAATACCGAGTCACAGCCTCCTAAGGTTATGCCTTCCATCGTTCAGGTATCAAGGCCTTTCTTCACAAGTGCTGAACTTTCATATTTACACTCTTTGACGATTGCTGATCATAAAAAAATTGCATACGGTCAAAGAAAACACCAAATCTTCCAATTTATTTTCCAAATCTTGAAAATTTTGAAGCTTCCTTTACGGGTTTTGAATACAACTATGAATTACTATCAAAGATATTATTTATTCAATAAATTTGAGGAGCTGGGTGGTGAAAATAATGTGGCATCTGATCTAGAGAAAGACCCCTATACTGTTGCTTTGACTTGTCTATTCCTTGCTACTAAGAATGAAGATTGTATCAAGAAATTGAGAGATATTTTGTCTATTGCTAATAAGATAAGAAATATTGACGATTCTGGTAGCTCAAGCTCAACTTCCAATCAAGGAAGTTCCACCATTGTTGAGCATCAAAGAAAAATAATCATGAGCTTGGAGTTTAAACTACTTCAAATCATCAAATTTGATTTCATAAATGGATCAAACAACATACCTTCAATTGACCAATTGGTAGTTCAGTTCAGTAAGAAATTGAACATCGACTATAAAGCAACTATGTACAGTTGGCTCATAACATTCGATATAATGTCAACTCCTATTTGTTTGATGCTACCACCTCATTGTATTGCATTGGCTATTGTCATTATTTCACTTAATCTTAAACCAAGACACATCCAAAACAAATACAACAAGTCAGACGCAGATCAAATTGAACCAACAGATTATGATGCCCGAATGGATGAAATACTAGAAAAAATAGATTGCTACAAAGATTTTAAATGTCCAGAGCCTCTAGTTAATGAAGGAATCATCTACGTCCTTGACTACTATATTCATCAAATGAACTTCTCTATTTTGAATGAGTATATGCCATCTATAGATCCGGATACTGGGAAAGAACAAATTTTCAAATTCATGGACTTGAAATCAAGATTCAACGACTTAAGGATACTCAATGAAAAATCCGTTAATCACAAACTGTTATTAGATCAAGATGAATATTTGAAAAATTGGGATTACCAAATTGGTTATAAAGGCTCTGCGAGGTTCATGATGGGAAATAAAAGAAGGAGGTTTGATCAAGAGTTCGATCTTCAAAAGAAAGCCTAACTAACGTGTACATGTATGTATATTAGAATGCAGCAATTTTTTAGTCCTGTAATTTGTAACTGACCAGAGTACCAATTTGATGAATATTTGTACTGAAAGATGTGAATTTTACAGCTTCAACGTTGTCGCCCTTCACCAATTTGGCATCACCATTAGTGTCTGCCCATTCTTGAGGAATATTTTTGGCGTCATACTTGGGATCAGTATAGACGAGAACATTGAAAGTGTACTCATCATCTTTCAAAAATGGTAAATAAGAGACGGATGCCGTAATTTGCCTTATGATGGATTGTATTTCTCTCTGCACTATTTCCTTGGGCTTCTCATGATTTGCATCTGGCTTTGTATCTGGCTCTGTGCCATTTTCGTTGCTGCAGTTGAAGATCTCTATACCAAATTCCCATCTCTCAACTATTTCGGTGGTGGATTTGCCAATTATGACAACGACCAACTTTATTATTTTCCCACCGTAGATCCACTTCTTCACTTGTGACATAATGTTGCGTATATACTCCTTTACTTCTTCATCAGCGGTAACTAAGAGCGGTAAGTCATATTTCTTGACTGTTATAAAATCTTCGGCGGGATATATGCCACGTTGAAACAAGATGTTATTTATAGCAAACTCGAAGTAGTCAGCCACGATCTTGGAAGATCCTTTCAATGCAAGTTTGGATAATGGTGATTCGTTAGATGTTGTCATAGTTATCTCTAGTAGTTGAATACGATTGTTTTGTTATCTCAATAGATTTGCTCGCGCTTTTTGACTTCGCTGCTATTCAGCCCGTGTGACAAGTGAAGATAAAAAGGCTTTTACTAAATATATTCGTACTCACTCATTCCCATTCGTCGTCCGGCAAGTATTCCAGTGTTTTCAAATCAAGCCAAGATTGTTTTTATGGTTTCACCAATTTTGTCAAATTTTGTCGGTTTTTTGCAACTTTTGCAATTTTCTGTAGAAAATCACCTTGAGATACTCACAAACAACTTACAAATCAAGCAAAACTACAACAAGTCAAAAAAAGTGAAAAATTGAAAATCGAAGATTGAAAATCAGTCGGCCATATGATTGGAAAACATGGACGTATTCCGAATAACGCCTAGCTATTTCTAATAATATAGACGGACGTGCTGTGCTGAAAATTAGAAAATTGGAATATTACTAAATGCTACTTTCGCAGTATGGAAAATTCAAGATTTCGAAGGATCGTATCTTTTCCACAAACAACATGGTACGTATCATGGCCCACGAGATAAATATAGGCGATACTAACGAATCAGCAACATGGTATCAAGAGAAATAAGTTATCCCAAGAGGCAAAAAAAGCTAAGGTTGAGAAGGATAAAGCTAAGATTGCCCACTATAGGGAACAAACAGATAAATTGTTGGCATTAAAACATGAGCAGAAATACACGTTGGATACTTTGGAGCTCACAACTCATCTTTTGGGATTGAACCCAGAATTCTACACCGTGTGGAATTACCGCCGTGAAATTATGACTGAGATGTTCAGGACAGATGTTCTTAATAAAAAGGACACCTTAGACAGCGACTTGAATTTCGTTATGGCCCAATTGAAAAAATTCCCGAAATGTTACTGGGTATGGAATCACCGTACTTGGTGTTTATACCAGCTCCAAGAGAATAAACAAGCTAACTGGCATTATGAATTGGCAATTGTTTCCAAATTATTAGAAATGGACAGTCGAAACTTTCTTGGGTGGCAATACAGAAGATTTGTTGTCAGCAATATCGAACTGAACATTCAAGAAGACACGCAAGATTCAGAGGCTGAGACGTTGAAATTGCTAAAAGTAAACATCGATGAATTCCAGCATACCACAAGTAAAATCAATAAGAATATCTCAAATTTCTCAGCTTGGCACAACAGAAGTAAACTCATCCCCAAAATTTACAAGCTTTACCACCAAATTTCGGACAAGTCAACATTGGGATACCGACAATCCTCAAATGCTATATTTGATACGCCTTTCACTCTATTGATTCATGAATTAGATCTTATCAAAACAGGAATGTATATGGATGCTGACGATACTTCGGTTTGGCTATATTTGTACTGGGTATTAACAGATCAATTATTTCTTGATTACTTCAAGAATACACCAAATTCAAAAGAGATTAAGACCTATACAGAAATTCTTCAGGATCAATTGAAGAACATAAGAGAGTTAAATGAGTTAGAGAGAGACGATCACCCAAAAAATTGGGATAATGTATGGTGCTTAAAGAGCATCATTTTCATCAACCAACTACTCAAAAAAGAGGAGGGTGTTGATAATGCTAGGGATCTTGAATCGAAAGAAATATTGAAAAAATTGATTGAGTACGATCCCTTAAGAAAGGGCAGGTATATCGACCAATTACAAGACCAAGCCTGCACTTAGAACTTTCTAGTCTAATCTATATTCGATTTATTGTGTTTGTCATTGGTTAAGATAAACTTTCTTATAGTTACGTCTCATGTAGAAATTCTCTTGTTGTATGACAGTAAAAAAGCCTGTTAAATTCGCTTAAGGTGTCAAATGAACAGATTCCTAAATAGATCATACAAACGATTAACGAGAAATGTTCCATTTCCTAAACAGGTAATTTTTTTTAAGGTTATATAATGGATGCAATATAATAAAATCTTAAAAAGTGGGTTTTAGTTGAATGAAGTATTAAACCCCACTCCATCAGATATCCATCTTAAGTAAAGTTATGATTGTCGAAGAAATGTGGGGGTGGTGTTCAATTATATTTAAAGGTGACGAGTTCTCATTTGGAACCTCCCAGATTTCAGATTTCGAATGACCACTTCCAACCCAGTCATGCCTACGGCCACTCATAATGACAAGTTTACATTGATTTGGTAAGTATATTGTGGCCATATTTTAAAAACCAAGGAATACTAACTAGTTAAGGCTCGATGAGTCTAGAGCTCACAGAATATTATGGCTCCTAGAGATCCTTGATCTTGACTATGAGGTTGAGATACATCTTAGGGACCCGCTGACGTGGAGGTGTAACACTATGTTCGAGGTTCATCCCTTAGGGAAGGCTCCAGTTCTCATAATAGAATTCGCCAATGGGGATCTGCCTCTTAAATTATGTGAAAGTGGCCTTATAATACAATTCCTTCTAAAGAATTATGATCATAACAATATTTTGACACCTGAAGACCCAAGAAAGCAACTAGAGGTTGACTACTTTCTTCATTACTCCGAAGGAACTCTACAACATCTTCAAATGTCTCTTTTAATCAACTCAGTTGCCAAAAAAGTAGCCCCTATCGGACTTAAATCAATTGCTAATGTCGTTGCAAGGGCCTTGAATAATGGTTACTATATACATGAATGGAGACTCAATATGAACTACTTGGAGAATAGATTAAAAAATGAAGGTCATGGTTACTTTGTTGGTGACAAATTGACAGGTGCCGATATAATTCTCAGCTATCCCGTCATGGAAAATGTCTTTGACAACGAAGAACAAGTTAAAGAAATAACCGGAGAAAAGAGAAATTTGTATAAAGTGTTTCCTAATCTTGCGGCTTGGAGTGATAGAGTGAAATCTGATCCTTTGTACAGCAGAGTTAGTGATATGATGTTTGCTTTGGTTGAAGAGCAAAAAAGATTTGAACCTTTGAAAGGTAAGAAGAGAAAGTGATCATTACTGATTAATGTTTTTAATTCCAGTGTATTTTATATGTACTTTTAATTTTTTGATACCCTATAATGAATACTTTTTTTATCAAATTTTAGTTCAACGGGAGTCCTAATGCTTCTCTTTGCGATTTCGATTCAGCAGTCGGTTTGAGAGGAATTTCGGCTAATGAAGTAGTTCTGTGCCCGTGTCTGGCATCTTTACCTTCGTGATCCCAAACTGCATTATGTTGACTAACACGGTTATCCCAAAGGGCAGAAGTTCCCAAACCTGGTTTCGTTGGTTGCCAGTTGAATCTAACTTGAATATCGAGATTCTTCTCAAACACTCCGAAAAGATATTCGAGGATCAATTTGGACTCCTCTGGTTCTAAACCAACAATTCTCAGAGTCATGGCACGATTCACAAATAATGATTTCCAGCCAGTCACAGGGTGAACACGAATAATTGGATGCTCTCTTTCGATAACCTTTGGTCCTTTCAAAGGATTTTCTCGGTCAATGTATTGATGAGCTGAGGTATAAATTGCAGTCTTACCATCCAAAAATTTTTGGAAAGCTGGTGACAACTTATCGTAAGCAGCGTAGCCAGACGCCCAAACTGTATCTCCTCCAACTTCTGGAATGGTGTCATTGTGAAGATGGGTGATACCCGCTGGTTGAAATTCATGAACCAAGTCAGTGTGCCATTGAGAGTTACCCCCAATTGACCGCTTGAAAGACAACAGTAACCCAAACTTTTCAATTACATAGTCTTGCCAAATCACACTAATACCTGCCAACAGTTCTCCATCAACAGTATTTGGTACCCTGGGGACTTGAGCATGGACTTCAATTTGACCCCAGTATTTTCCCAATTCCAATTGTTTCTGAGGAGACAAATCTTGATCCCTGAAAAACACAACTACCCTTTCAGCAATCAAAAGGGCCAATTCATCCTTCTGTTTGTCATTGAGATCGGACAATTGTAAACCAACAATTTCAGTACCGATGTGTTTGGTCAAATGCTTGACTTCTTTGGCGGCACCGAAGAGTGCCTTCTTTTCAGGATCAGCATTCTTACCCCTTTCGATGTATGGGTACTCTTCATTTCTAATTTGGAAAGCCTCGTCAACAAATTTAGGAACCTTGTCTTGTGGTGGAACCAAAGGATAGCCATTGGAGAGGTCAATTCCGTACTTTTCAAGTCTCTCCCTCGAAGCTTTGGGTAACTTGTTGATCAATGAGGCTTCGGATCCATAAGATGAAGTCTTAGTAGAAACATGGCCAAGTGGCTTCAATTCAGCCAACCTTTTGACGGTATCGTCTATGGAGGTGGAGCTTGCAATAGATTTAGAAACAGGAGCCATTTTATAGTTTATGTGGAAATTTTTTGGTTATCGAAAAGATCAGTGAAGCGACACACACTGGCTTTTATAACATCTGGTTCGGTAAGATTCTCATAATCAATTAGTAAGCTTTCAGTAAAAATTGCAGCCACAGTGGGAGTAATAGAATGATTGCGAAAAAAAAAAAGAACTACTGATAAGCCATAGTTGATATAGGGAGTTTCCTCTCAATTACTGAGCCGGCCCGCAATCGGCGATATAAGCAAACATAATATATATTGCGTGATTGAAATACTGTGTAACTAATTGTCATTTGTCCGAAAATTTTAATTCAATGGCAAGTTAAGAGCTTCCCTTTGGGACTTTGAACTTGGATCAAAGAAAGGCCTTTCAGCCAATGAAGTACAACGAGTACCGTGGCGCTCTGCTCTTTTAATCGCTTTACCACCTGGTGCATTGTATTCGTAATCATTGTCAATGAAAGCAACTGCGTTATGCTGGCTGACTCTATTGTCCCAGATTGCAGAAGTACCCAACCCTGGAGTATTTGTTTGCCAGCTGAATCTGACTTGAATATCCAAATTCTTTTCGAAAATTCCATAGAGATATTCGAGGAGTACGTCAGATTCTTCAGGTAACAATCCAACAATTCTTACTGTCATTGATCTGTTAACAAACAAGGATTTCCATCCGGTTGCGGGATGGGTTCTGATGATCGGGTGCTCTCTCTCGATATATTTTGGTCCTTTCAATGGATTTTCCCGATCGATATATTGATGTGCCGATCTGTAGATCGCAGTCTTACCATCCAAGAATTGTTGAAGTGCTGGAGACAATTTATCATAAGCACCGTATCCGGAAGACCAAACTGTATCACCACCAACCTCCGGAATAGTATCGTTATGGAGATGAGTGATACCGGCAGTCTGATATTCATGGACTAAATCTGTATGCCACAATGAATTTCCAATTCGGGAGTTTTTGAAAGTAAGAGGTAATCCAGAATGTTTGTTGTAATCTGGCCAAATAACTGACAAGCCTCCTTCACCCAAAGGAACTCTCGGAGCTTGGGGATGAACCTCCACTTGACCCCAATACTTACCCAATTCTAATTGTTTTCTGGGAGAAAGGTCCTGTTCTTTGAAGAAGACAACTACCCTTTCAGCAATCAAAAGGGCCAATTCATCCTTCTGTTTGTCATTGAGATCGGACAATTGTAAACCAACAATTTCAGTACCGATGTGTTTGGTCAAATGCTTGACTTCTTTGGCGGCACCGAAGAGTGCCTTCTTTTCAGGATCAGCATTCTTACCCCTTTCGATGTATGGGTACTCTTCATTTCTAATTTGGAAAGCTTCATCTAGAAATTTTGGAATTTTATCAATTGGGGGTCTCTCTGGGTATCCATTTGAAAGGTCAATACCATGTCTCTCGAATCTTGCCCTAGCAGTAGCAGGTAAGTGATCAACCCATGAATCCTGGAAGCCACCTTTGTAAGGCTCATTATAGTTACCACGACCAATTGGTTTCAAATTAGCGAGTTTGGTTACCACTTCGTCGATATCCTCTGCTGTGTTAGTGTTGATAGATGTTGGTGCCATTTTAGTTTTATTTTTTGTTACTTTTATCGTATTAACTTCACTGGAAAGGGATGCTTATATAGCAATATTTGTAAGTGTGGCTGCAAATCGCAGCGAATACCACAGTGCAACAAAAAAAAAGTTGGCCAACAAATTAATTGTGGAGATAAATACGTGATAATTTGGTTGATCTATGGGGATATAAAACTTCAATATTTAATAAATGGCATCAGGATCTGGCACAGCGTCATCGAGCCAGGTCATCATACAGTTCTGGTCATTTAAATTAGCAAAGTGAGAGAACTTACCTGCTTCACAACCGTCGGTACGAGGGTTATTAGGACAATTAAGATAAGGAGAATGGTGATACCCGATGTCCCTGAACCAGTGAATGTCTTTTTTATCTGCGAAAAGAGCTAAACCCATTGAGTGGACTGGTGCATCACCCCACCTTTCGTAGTAGAATTTTCCTGTTGAATCTAAAAATTTAAACCAGTTGTTATAAGCTTCACCACGGAAGAAATCCATATCAGCCATCTCAAAGTTTGACCAAAAGTGACAAGTCGAATAACCACCAGTAACTTTATTTTTTTTAGGGAGTTGCTGATTTTCTAACAACCATTGGAAGGCCCCATTAGGGTTAACATACTTGTAATTATCATCAGCATTCAAATAACGTAAGGTTTCAGGCCATAAAGTGGCAACTGTCTCATCTATATCATAGAGGGAGACGGTAAAGCCATATATTTTCTTCGTGCCCTCCAAATATTTAAATGGATCGTAATTGATATCAGTGTAAAAATCGACGTCTGGTTCAATACGCCAATAATACTTGAATTGATTCAATTCTGGAACATTGTAAAGATTACCAGAATAGAAACGGCACATATTGTGGTAAGATCCCATCTTAGCATAAGCAATGTTTTGATCATGAAGCTCTTGCATTGCCTTCGATTCCTTTTTCACATCAATGTCTGAGGGCTTCTCCCACAAAGCTTTAGGGATAACCACGTAATTGATTTTTGCTTTAGTCAATTTTTCAACTTTCGATTTGAATCGATCATTGAATGGTTCGTCATTGATGAAAGTGTAGGGATAGTTGAACTTGGAATTGAATTTTTCCTCAAATCTTCTGATAGTCTTACCAATAGATGTTTTCTCTGAATTTCTGACTAAAGCGATAATAGTAGCATTTGCACGTTTGTAATTATCAATATCTTCAGGGGCCGGTGGACGAATTGTGTCCATATTGAAATCTTTTGGTTCTGTCACTTCTTTACCCATTAATTTTTGGTAATTTTCGTGGTTTTGTTCAGCAATTTGTTTAGGGTCACCTTTCTTATTCATTTTATTGATGTATTGAAACCTTACATTATTTGGTTCAATCTGGTATCCATGTGTTCTGAAAGTATCAACATGTCCATCTGCAGTCTCAGGAGCTTCCTTCAAACTACTACTCAAATATGAGAAGTCGTAGTTGTCTGTAAGAGATTTGATACTAGTATGGAGATTCTTTGCTTGTTCTGTCAAATATTCATGTTTTGGTAACTTTTCAAGGTATAACAATGTACCAAAGATGACAAGAGCGTTGAGAAACACTAGAAGTGTAATAGATCTCTTGTTTATCCTCAACGAAAATGCCGAAATCATCTTATATAAGTGTTCAATTAGTAGTACGTTTCAACTAAAAGCCCTCTTTTGTCGCGTGGACCTATTGCTTCTACTCATTAAGGCTGTACACCATAATGTTTTTTTTTGGAAGATTTTGCTTTGATAAGACCCACGAGTTCGCGGCTGCAAATGCTGCGGTGAATTTTTAACTACAGATGAAGAATATAAAAGTTCTTATTGGATTTCTATTAATACGGAACACTTAACACTTGGCATCTTCCAAATCATCTTGACTTCTGGTTTCTTGGCTACCAATTGAAGAGTCTGAAGACTCAACTTTTTTACCGTTGAGCTCAGAAACTTTGATCTTACCAGTGGAACCCAAGGCGATGACTGGGTGGAAAGGCACAAAGATCATACCACACAAGGCGACCAAAAGGGCATCAAATGTCATAACAAAAGCTTCATGAGTAATGAGGTAACCGCGGAAACCCTGGACTAATTCGACGACCCTGTAAATACAACGAATGTAAATCAACAAGATACCGACGGTAATTGCTGATTGGAAACCTCCGAAAAAGGTTCTGGTTCTTGTTTCACTAGATCTTGGGTCATAATATTGATCCAAATGATCTCTTCTGTATTCTTTTGCATCACGGGTGTTGAAGAATAACTTGAAAAAGGAAACAATAGAAGGCTTTTGAAGTCTGTTAATATTAGGAGGCATGGTTTTAGCATCTTTAAAGTAAAGAGTATAAAGGAAATGAATCCATAAGAAGGAGAAGATCGTCATAGAAACAACTTGGAAAACAATACCAGCGGTCATAATATTAGTACCGTTGTCACCATTCTTATCAGAAGAAACAGATGAAGAGGCAATGGCACCTCCAATAGCTTGAACAATGATGGAAATAGCGTCACAAGTGATGAAAATATAGGAATACCACATTGGTTTCATAAGAGTATAGCTTTTACCATGGACCCCAGCTACTTGAGCTAATAAGTAATAAATACCACCCATAACGAAAGCTGGGCCAAGTGCTAAAGAAACGTATTGCATTAAGAAGAAATTTTGATCAGTGTTATCAGATAATGACAAAACTCTTCCCAAAAACCCAATAAATTCCAAAGCAAATCCACAGAAAAAACTTATGTTGAACCAAGTGTACCTAGATTTGTAAAACATACCAGTGAACCATAAAAGTAAAAGCAGAAAAACAGCAAGGAAGATGATATTTGCTGCACTACTCAAATCGGCGTGGTATTGATTTTGTTCGAATTCCAAAGCTTTCAAGTTCAAAGTTTGCATAAAAATTGCCTTTGTTGCAGCGGCGGAATCTTGAGTTGCAGTAGCGGTAGCAGTCACTTTTTCAGCACTGATGATGGCCAAGGAAGCTTCGGCCCCTCTCACTAATCTGGAGATCAACCTTATCTTTGGCTGCGGAGGCAGTTTGTAAAGCAGCCGAAGCTGAGGCAAGAGTTTTCAGTAACCCAGAAGTATGTGTTGGGTTAATCGAACTCAATGTAGTCGAAGTAGGAATATTAGCAAGTGTGAAAGAAGACATTGTTGTTTACTTGTTGACTATCTTCAAAAAAGAGAAAGATCCTCCCATCTTTATACTTTTGAAAACAGCACTGCCATAGACCTTTCGGAATTTTGATATTATACCCGTTACACCATTTGCCCCCCCCCCCCAAGAAAAACGTCTACGCGGCTGAGCTTAGAATGTTTTATCAAATAAATGAGGTTTTACCGGAGATAGTATAGGATTTCGCAGCTATCTTGGAAATTATTTTCTCTGACATACAAAATCTTTATGTATTCCCGGCGGAAATACGCGGATTTTGCGGATTTGACATTGAGAAATCCTAAATTACTTTTCTGCGTTGCGGCCCTTTGTATTCTGAAGAAGAATGTTCAGAAGGCTAAGTTGAATCTATTAATAATTAGATGCGGAACACAGATACTACAGTTGCTGCAAATTATGGGGTATATGCTGTATACCCAAAGAGCGCCATGGAGTACTATTTCACAAGAAAACGTAGGATGTAGTAGTGTCAAAACATTTCAAGTTTTGAATCAGCCATTATAATTGTCGTTTTGATGAACAATTGCATAGACGAAGAAATTTTCACTTCTTTGGAGCGGATTTGTCAATAGTGTCGGACAGACCTAGTCCAAGCTTCCCTGAATGTACCACTTTGTCAAAGCCACCTTTCCCCTGATTGATCAGCTCTGGATTCCTTTTTTCAACTTTATTGTTAACTCCTTTAAACCCGTCGCATTTAAGGAATCTAACGGAAAAACTATAATACATCCGGACCTATCTGAGATAGCGGGGTTAAGAAAACAACTGAAACAGTGAAGACTACGTCCAAATAAAAAAAAGTAAAGTGGACTTAACTTTCAATTTCTATCTGAAACTACATAGAATCAACATGGCAGACAAATTTACTCTTCACTGGTATGTTCTTGGCAAGCTCAATGATTTTAAGCTTGTACTAACAAATTAGGATGGCCGGCTCGAGGGCTCATCGTGTCTTATGGTTACTCGAAGAATTGGAACTCGACTACGATATCAAAATTTGGGACAGAATCGACAACAAGCCGGACCCGGAAATTTATTCCGTCCATCCACTTGGAAAAGTTCCAATTGTTGAAATCAGTAGATCTGGTAAAGAAAAGCTTGTTCTCACCGAGACTGGTCATATCATCACTCATTTGATCAAACATTATGACTCTAAGGGCAAGTTGACCGCCAAAAATGATGAAGAAGACGAATTGGTTGATTTCTACTTACACTACAGTGAACCCGGTGTTCAGTCTTATGTGCTCACTGCATTCGTTTGCTCAGTTATCAAATCAAAAGTTCCTTGGGGTTTGAGCACCTTAGTTGGCCTTGGTCTTGATTTGATTGCTAACAAATACGCCAAGCCAGAGTTTTTCAAAGCTTTGGATTTTTTGGAGAAAAAGTTTGCTGCCACCAAGGGTGAGTATGCCGCTGGTGACCATTTGACCGGTGCTGATTTTATGTTGATCTTCCCTCTTTACACCAATTTGAGTGAAAACAAGGAAAGGGTCGCCAAAATCCTTGGTTCTGAATTTGATTATGCTGAGAGTTATCCAAACTTAGCCAAATATGCTGACTTCATTAGCAAAGAGCCAAAATGGATCAAGGCAAAAGAAATTATTGACTCGAAATTGGAATCAACTAAGTAAAATTTCGAGTCCGCTGAAAGCCTTCAAATCAACAAAAATTAATTATGGGGCTTTCAAGGATAAGATTGAACAACTATCAAGTAGACTGCGTGCCTCAGTTGTAATTTTCTGTAATATTTTAAAAAGTTAATTGTATTTTTTTTTGCAGTAATCGTGTAGCCTTTCAATGTAGTTTTTTGCAATAATTCCGCAACCAAATCAGCTCACGATAATCTGCGAAATTTTCCAACTAAAATTATTTCATTTTCATAATCCACAAATATATGAAGCTCCTTCCCACCAAGAACTTATACCAGGCGGCTCTTAAACGCTTGGGATCCAGAGATTCTATTAAGAATTATTCAAGCACTCGAGTTGTCCGTCAATGCTCTCTTCCGAATAAAGAACGGACGTTGGCCAGATTCAGCTTCCCTCTTGCCAGTCATTCTATAAGAGATTTAGACTCCGAAACCATTTCTCCCAATGACACCATAACACTCAACGGACACATAAATAGGAAACCAAGGATAATGGCGACCAGAAGCTTCGCAGAATTGAGAGACTCAAATGGTGATCTCATTCAGATTATCTTGGATCCTCAGCACACTCCACCTAGGCTATTTGAATTAATGAGGACATCCGGAGCTGAAGAATCCGTCAGTGTGTCCGGATTCATTCAAGAGAAGAAATCAAATGGCATCAGTGAGGATGTAGAATACGAATTAATGGTGAATAAGTTTCAAGTCTTGAATTCTTCTAATTTGGCTGCTGCTCGTCTCGATAAACTTAAGCACTCGAATCCTTCAGAATTACCCCCACAGTTCAGATATTTGCAATTAAGAACCCGAAAGTTCCAAAATGCTTTGAAAACAAGAAGCAAAGCTTCCAACTTGATAAGAAACATCTTGGTCGAAAGGCACGATTTCAACGAGATAGAAACTCCTCTTTTGTTCAAGTCTACCCCCGAAGGTGCTCGGGAGTTTTTGGTACCTACAAGATCACCATCCAAGTTTTATGCCTTACCACAATCACCTCAACAATATAAACAAATCCTTATGAGTTCTGGATTCACCAGGTATTTTCAAATTGCAAAATGTTTCAGAGACGAAGACTTGAGGGCCGATAGACAACCAGAATTTACTCAAGTTGATTTAGAGATGAGCTTCATAAACAACAGTAACCAAGTAGCTGTTGTCATCGAGGATATCATACAAAACCTCTGGCACAACCTAGCCAAATTGCCAACTTATAAGCTCAATGAAGATGACATGCTAGAGCAAATTGAAATTGAAGCCGTCGATCCATTCAGCACTGTACCCCTTTTTGAGAAGCTTACATACCACGACGCTTTGAGCAAGTTTGGTATCGACAAACCAGACTTGAGATCTGCTTTACAGATCTCGAATTTGAGCTCTTTCTTCTCCCCAGTGAACCACGCAGATGACTTTCCAGTTGTGGAAGCAATTGTATTAAAGGAAGCTTTCGATCCGGCTAAAAAATTCAAATTACCCAAAGCGTTCACAGATAAAATCAGCTATTCCAAACGTAAACCTATAATATTATCCATAAAATCAGAAGAGGAAGCTGACAATTGGTATCACAAATTCGTGGAGAAAAAAGTGTTGAATTTATCATCCAACTTCAATGCTCTGAAATTGAGATCTAAACTTAACTTAAATCCAGGTGATATTATTGCTTTCTCTACGAGGGCAGAGATGTGCTATGAGAATCCTACTCCTTTGGGAAAGTTGAGACAAATCGCCATCGCTGAATATCCAAATAAGTGGAACAGACCAATAATTGACAAGGCATCAGGATCTGTCTTTACGGATTACGACGCGTCCCAAGTGTTTGTGGGTTCTTGGGTAGTTGACTTTCCTCTATTCAACCCAGTGGAAACCAGCAACAAGGTAGATGAAGAATATCCAACTTATGACTGGAATCAGCTAGAATCGACCCACCATCCATTCACCATGGCTAAATTGGAAGACTACGATCTTTTGGAAACCCAACCATTGAAAGTAAGAGGTGAACATTATGATTTTGTTATGAACGGAGTTGAAGTTGGTGGCGGATCAAGAAGAATTCATGACTCCGAGTTACAAAGATATATCTTCGAAAAGGTGCTAAAGATAAGAAACTATGAAGCATTGTTCGGCCACTTACTTCATGTGTTAAGTATGGGTTGCCCTCCTCATGCCGGTATTGCTTTGGGATTTGATAGATTATGTGCCATGCTCATCGGAAGTTCAAGCATTAGGGATGTTATTGCATTTCCAAAGAATCAATCAGGTGTTGATCCAGTTGTTGAAAGTCCTAGCGATGTTCCGGAAAACACTCTCAAAGAGTATTACATCAAAAAATTGTCATGATTACTTGTAAATAATGTACATAGATCCTTTAACCTATAAATTGATCATTAACGTCTACGACCTCTCATTTTCACTTTCTTTTCAAAATCTTCTTCAGCAGCACGCTTCTTGTCTTCTCTTTCTTTTTGAGCTTGCTTTTCCTTGAATATTTGTTCCATTTTTAATTCGATCGGCTTCTTTGCTCTTTCATTGGGTTGACTAGAATCATCATCTGCATTTTCTGGACTGTAGTAAAGCTTTTCCTGCTGTTTGACAAGAGACTTCCAATCAAATCTTTTTCTAACGAACAATTCCATTGACCAGTTCTTCCAAACTAGTCTTCCGTAGTTACTTTCCTTTACCTTGTGAGACTCAGACACCATCTCGGAAGCTATACGCTCCTTATACATTGGCAAAAGAACGGTGAAATCCCAAAGCTTATCAACAATATGAGAACCATACGAATTGCAGGATAATGAAACAATTTGATTTTGGAAGATGTTTAAAAATCTTTTCCTCAAAATGAATGTGCTTTTTTCTTCTCCTACAGATGCAGGGATGACTTGTAAAGCATTCTCAACAACATGGGAGAAGACACCATGGAAACACATTTGTATAAATCTTTCAACATTCAAGGAAAGAAAGTTGTACCATGAGCAAATGACAAACGAAAAATCATATTGCATTAATTTTTCTAAGAACAATGATCTTCTTCTCTCTTCAGCAGTGGGCCAATCATCCTTCGTATTTCCCAAAGTGGATGTTGCCAACAGTAAGGTGTTTTCCAAAAACTCAGAAGTGGTATTTATATCTGGATTTTTGCGATTGAAGTTAGGCGCAAATTTGACAAACAACTGATCGATTAATTCATCTCTTCTGTAGTTACCTCTTGATATGGAAGCATCAATAATAGAAATTCCCAATTCCAAATTTTCGTTGGTTGAAATGGAGATCAAATTCGACAACTCAGGAATTATTTGATCGAGAATGAATTCAACTTCAACAGGCTTAAGTTTGAACAATAATGCTTGAATGATGAAAACACCAGTGGTGGACCTTCTGGCTAATTTTAAAACTCTGCTCTTCATGTAGAGCTTGTATAGTCTTTCCACGTACTTCATTCTGGCACCACCATTTTTGAAAGTACCTTCTAAGAAATGAGAACCGACAGAATCTGATAAAAGATATTCAACGAATGCTTCTTCATCAGTGTCTGTATCCAGATGTTCAGATAAGAAAATTGAATGCCATATACTTCTCTCTCTGTCAACGATACCTTCAACTTGAATGGCCAATTGAAGAACTGGTGAAGCAACTTTATGAATGGCGAATTCTCTCATACGCTTTATATCCTTGATAGAGGCAAGACACGAGAGAAGTTCTTTCAATTCATTTTTGAATGATGGAGGTACCTGGAAAGATCTATTGAAATCATCATTATCTTTAATTTCAATCATTTTTCTGGCAATTTTGGATTTTTTAGAACGCAATGTTGAATTGGAGACTGTGGTTGAAGGCAATTCTTTAGCAGACACAATAAGAATCAAAAGTCTCAAAACATGAGATGCATATTGGTGATCCACCATGGATATAAGGTGAGGTTTATATTCGTTCAACATCAGAATGAATAGTGATTCCATAGATACATCCAGACTGTCGTCATCCTCGTCAATTTCTTCTTCTTCTTCTTTCTCATTGATTAATTCCTTTTCAATCAATGCAGCAGACCTAACTAAGAGTGTTTCGACCACATGAGATGAATACTTATGATGGGCCAAAGGCACGAAGTGATGTTCAAATGCTTTGAAAACAGCTTTCAATTGTCTGTTGGAACTATGCAAAATCAATCTCTCCATAAGTTTGGAACATATTTGATTAGTGACTAATTTCAATTCTTTACCACGAGATTCTTCGAGAACCGATCTGATAAAACCATTACGGTCTTCGCTGCTTTCAAAGGCGTTGATATTAAGCGTAGATTCGGCTTGCTTAAAATAGTCGATTTCAGTGGAATCAACTAAACCGTAGAAGACCGGTTTTGATGTTGTAGATTGATTTTGAGTCTCAGACTCGTCTTCAACTTGGTCTTCAGCTTGGTCTTCAGCTTGGTATTTCTGCTCTTTAGACTCCCCAGTTTCAGGATCAACCACCCTTTCACGAGCAGCAGACTTTTCCGATCTTCTACCTCTTGCTTTCTTCACCATGATGGTTTTCAAGAATGTTTAAATAGTATTCAGAATCTTTAGTGAACGATGCTCATCTCAAAATTTTACTGGTGGGTTGGATGTACGGATGTAAATATACGGATTCTAACCTACAAGTAGTAATTGGCCAAATGTTTAAGTATAACAAAGAAGCATAAATGTGACTGTTTCATGCAATGGGCAAAGTAGAGAGGAAAAGTTCTTCTTACAGTGCAGATTTGAATTCAAATTCAAAATTAAATTGATATGATACAATTATTTTGCAATTAGTTAGCCAGACTACTGGTCAGAATTAACCAAGGATTTAGCAGTTTCCTCAGCTTTGTTGAAAAGTGGAGAGGCATGGACGCTCTTATTCCAAGCTGTTAAGTTTGGATATTTGTTGAGGTCGACAATTTTGGCGCCTGCGTTTCTTTCATTTGCGAAGAGATTGTCACTTATCGGGAAGGAAAGCATAATATCAGCAGCAGTCAAGTGATCACCGACGAAGTACTTATTGGTGGAGTTTCCCGCTAAGCTTTGCTCCAAAAAGTCCAAACTTTTAATCAATTCGGTTCTGTAGTACGCTTTATTCATACCCTCTGCCACGGCAGACACCAAATAATTGATAGGGAAGAACACCATTTTTTGAGCCATCTGGCCGATTAAGATGGACACTAAGAAATTTTGTAAAGAAGATTCACAAAAATGTAAGTAGTAGTTAACCAATTCTTCTTGCTCAGGAGAAGCTGGGATTAATTTACCATTAGGATTGTGGTGTTTTAATAAGTATTGGAAAATGTGACCAGTTTCGGCCAAAACGATCGGCTTGGACGAACCATCCTTGAACACCTCAATCACTGGGGATTTTCCCAATGGGTGAACTTTTTTCAATTCCGGAGGAGAGCGGTAGTTTTGATCTCTCAAGTAGACTTTAATTTCGTATTCGACGCCTAATTCTTCGAGAAGCCAGAGAACTCTTTGAGATCTCGACTTATCAAGCCTAGCTGTTAGTTCAAGGCCTTTGATAGTTTCTCATTTGTTACATACCAGTGCAATACAATTTTAGTGGAGGAAGACATTGCTAAAGTATAATCGATAAGCTTGGGGTATTTCGCGATATTTATATAGCAAGGTTGCGGAATTGGCAGTTCTACAAATTGAAGAAGCGCATACGGTCAAATTGCCAAAACCACATGATTTTGTATGTTTAGACACTCTACATTCGTACAATAAAAAAAGAGACTTTTTAAAAGCAATTAAAAGCAAGTAAGGTTATATAACAGTTCCAACATTACAAATTCGATTTTTCTTTAACAGCTGCTAATTTGGACTTGGATAGTTGCTCTGCCTTGACGTAATTGGGTAATTTTGAAAGTGACAATGCCCATGCTTTTAAATGAGGATAGTCAGTGGCAGCGTCGAATTGATTTGATACTTTCAACGGTTCTTTCTCAAAGTTATTGTAAACGTTATAGATTATTGGAAATGATAACACTATATCGGCACCAGAGAGAGAATTTGCAACGAAGTATCTTCCATCCTCCTTTTCGGCGAGACGAGAATCGAGGAATTTTAAGATCCTGCCAAGTTCAATTCCGTAGTATCGATCGTTCTGAGTATCGACAACTGATTTCACCAAAAACTGAGTTCCCCAAGGGGCCATGTTTTTAGCAAAGCTTCCTAACATGACGGTAACCAAAAGATTTTGAAGCGAAGCTTCGGTGAAATGAAGATAATAGTCCATTAAAATCTTGTCCTTCTCTCTTTTGGGAGTCAATTTGTTATTCTTGTCGTAGTTTTGGAGAAGATATTGGATGATATGTCCCGATTCTGCTAGAACTATTGGCTCCGACTCTCCCTCTTTATACACTTCAACTATAGGAGACCTGCCCAACGGGAAAATCTTTTCTAATTCCTTACCAGCACGGAACCCCCGATTTCTTGGGTAGACTTTCAATTCATAATTCAAGTCGAGTTCCTCTAAGAGCCATAAGATTCTTTGTGATCTTGACCATTCGAGCCTAAAGTGTTAGCAGTTTTACATTGAATTGTTCAAATTTGTTTAACATACCAGTGAAGCACGATTTTATCATTGGTGGCCATTTTCGTAACCTTGATTCAACGAAACTATGATTCTAGTCCGATGTAGCAAAAGTGTCCAATATCAGCAATGTATATTGAATTATGGGGTATTAAGATAAGAATGTATCAAATTCTCATTGGCGCCAAATGCAGGACCACCAACCATCCAAAAGCTCATCTTTGATTTTTTTTCTGATATCAGTTTTTCACTAGATCACGATTAATTTACATTATGTCTGAAGATACCACAGATTTTAGAGCAGTGGACAGTTTGGTATTGGATGCTACTCCTTTGATCACACAATCATGTTCTTCTTTGCAACAACATGCTAAAAAATTCTACACCACCCCTGGTGTGCAAAGCGAATTAAGAGATGAGCACGCTAGATCCCAGTTGCTTCTTTGGGGTGATTTACTCACAGTCAGGCATCCAAAACAAGTGTTTATCGATAAAGTGAGTCTGTTTGCCAAATTGACTGGTGACTATGCCGTGTTGTCCTTGAACGATATCCATATCATTGCATTGGCATATGAACTCGAAGTGGAAGCGAATGGCCAAGAAAGACTTCGTAGTTATCCTGGGGAACGGAAGGAAGGAGACGAGGAGGAGTCTAAGCCAAAGTTTGAAAGAAAACCCCGCCAATTTCACCAACAAGAAGTTGAAGACAACACACGTCTCGTCGATGAAGACGGCTTTCAAGCAGTACAGCCAAAGAAGAGGAACAATAAAAAAAAGTATCAACCAAGACAGGAACTCAAACCAGAACCACAGCCAGAAGTAGAAACTGAACAGAAATTAGATGCAAAACCAGAGACAAAAGCTGAAGCCCAACCAGTGTTCGAACAGAAAGAAACAAACATCACAGAGCCAACCGATAAAGAATCCAAGAAAGGTGATGAATTATCGGAAGAATACGATGAAGAAGACGATGATGGAGACTGGATCACCCCCGATAACCTCCAACAAGAACTTTTGAAAGATAACGGACAAAATCTTCAGGAGTCGAGTGGTATCGAGACCAACGAAGCTTCAATTAGTGTTGCGTTGTCCACTGGTGACTTCTCATGTCAGAATGTTGCCATGCAAATCGGCCTTCACCTCATGAACAGCTTAACAGGAAAGCAGATCAAAAGAGTCAGAAATTATATGCTCAGATGTCATGCTTGTTTCCGTTTAACACCATTACCAAAGGACGGAACCCCCAAGCATTTCTGTTCTAAATGTGGTGGTGCGACCCTTATCAGATGTGCTGTCTCTGTGGATAAGGATAGTGGCAAGATTGTGCCACACTTGAAGAAGAATTTTGTTTGGATCAATAGGGGCTCCAAATTCTCATTACCTTCACCTCAAAGTAAGAATCAACAGAAACTAGCAGGTAACGGAGGTTATCAACATAATAAGACCAATAGAGCCAAAGCCCTACAAGACCCATTGATTCTTAGAGAGGATCAGAAAGAATATGCTCAAGCCATAAAAAACGAGCAATGGCAAAGAAGACATAATGAAAAGTTGCTCCAAGAATGGATTAGTGGGGGAAGTGCAGACAACATCGACTCTCCTTTTGCCTCTCAAACTCTGAGACACTCAGCTGTTAGAGTTGGAAGAGGAAGACACGCCAATGCATCTAAGAAGAAGAGGGCCTAATTAATGTAGATAAAATAGTATTACAATAATAATAAAGCTAGATTTTGCAACCAAGACTTTGAAATTTCTCAACCCAGTAATTTCTCACCAAAAAAATTTGTGTCAAAACACCTCAACACCAAGATAAGTATAGCACCGCCTTTTTATCTAATCGTGAAATCAATTTATTCCGTATTCTAATTTCCATTGGTTACATCTTCTAAATAATTGGGCTTGATGTCCGGCAAAAATGTTGACAGCAAGGCGGCAGCATTGGCTGCTTTCAAAGCCATTGGTGCCAAAAATGATATCCAGAAGAATGAATCACAGAAGCCATCTTTTGGACCATCTGGATCTTCTCAAAGCATTCCTCGTTTAACTAAAGCGAACACATCATCATCATTAGCACCCTCAAATGTCACTTCTCGAGCAAAGCCAGCGAGATCCGTGACAGCACAAGTACCCATTATGACAACTAGCCCCAAATACAACAAATCAAAAGCATCCACACCTACTTCCAATTTTATAGATAAATCACCCAATGCAAGCACCAAAGCCAAAACGATTTACACTGCAGCGGCTGTACTGGCAATCGAGTTGGACAGAGACACCCCGACGCTCAATTCTACCAGAAGTCCAGCTTACTCTGCTGCAAATTCAGTCAAAAGCCCTGTAATGACTACTCCCACTTCTGACTACTTCAGTCTTTGTCGAAGACAAGCTCCAAAACAGCAACAAGATAATCACCTGTCTCCAGAAACTCCACGAAGTACATCTTCACTGCATAGGAAACTCACGATTAATACGCAACCTCACGACATGCTAACAAGAATGAAATCATCAATTAACTCCAAAACAAAGTCGTCATCGTCAGCAGAGATCAATCAGAAAAACATCGCTGCCATAAACAGCGTTAGGAAGAGCATAGACCTGAAACGGGTGTCGACTAGCTCTCATCAATCGGCTCTCCTACTACCATTTCTGGAAGAGTATCCGGCAAATACTAAAAGACAATCGGTTCCGTCGTTTGTCTCCCAGAGCAGTGGTGATATTGCCGCTCCTTCTCGAGTGGTGTATGATAAGGAGTTATTCAGTAATTCACTCTCTTCACTTGGTTCCGCAATTCTGGAACTCGATGCAGATGTCACCCCCTCCCCGACAACTCCGGCTATAGTGCTTAATAGTGATGCGAATGGAAGTGGTAGTGGAAGTTTCAAAGATGTCTTACAAAGACCACAGCAAAGAGTATTTACCAGTGAATACAGATCCGATGACGACTTGGGAGAAGGAGACGACGAGGCTGATGAATCAGAAAAAGATAGACTGAGAAATATTTCACCCATCGTTATACCACCTTCACTGAATGCCCGTGCTAGGAGCATGAATGCAGGGAGCTCGGATAGTATCCACCAATTAAGCCCTATAGATTCACAGAATAAATTTATCAAACCCAAAAGAAAACCACCTCCAGATATCGATGCTGTCAGCAGTGGCTCTAGTGCATTGGGCGAACAACCAGAAGATCAGGATGGATCTTCTTATTTTTCTGACGAATCCTCGAGGAAATTGACTAGAGATTCATACTCTTCAGGAAACCTCGCATTGCCCGATTACAGTAGAAGGCTGATAGATACTTCAGACTATAGGAGACTGTTGGATAATACAGATTTTAGGAGGCTGATGGATACTGCAGATTTCAGAAAACTGATGGATACTACTGATGAATATTCAAGTGAGGATAAGTTACGACAATTCAACACAATGAAAGCAAACCACGATTTTCCACAATTCCCGGATATTAATAAAAGTAATAAGAAACATTCGGAACATAAACATGGGATCTTCAAAAAGAAATACAAAATAAAAGGAGTCGATAGTACGGTAAACTTACTTGAACTGGATACGGAGGATGGCGATGAGGATCCTTTAGCAAAAAGTTTGATTCCAGCACGGACAAGGACGCCAGTGATATCTCACCAACAACAACCAGTGCAATTGAAGACCACTATGAGAGAAACCAGTAAACGTAAGGAGAAGAAAACCGCATTCAATGAGAACAAACCCTGGAAAAATCATAATGAGCTTCGTTACCTAACAGAACAGGAGAAGAAGAGATATGAAGGTATATGGGTCAGTAATAAAGGGCTCTATCTCGACCGAGTGGTGACTAGATTGACCGGAGTAGACTATTCCAAGCAACGCCAAGATGCAAACGAAAAATTTGGCAATATGACCGAGGAGGAAGTATCTACGAAAGCAGCTCGTCTTTCCTCCAATGCAAACAAGAGAAAAGAAAGTACAGCAGATGCCTTGAGAACACATGGCCTTGATTCCGTTGAAATTGATCAATTGATCCATGGTATAGTAGTTAAGCAAATCTGGCTCAGAAGCAGATTACCAGATGAAACACTCAAGTCAGTGTGGAATCTTGTGGATTTTCGCCATGATGGCAGCTTAAACAAAGCTGAATTCTTGGTGGGAATGTGGCTCGTCGATCAGTGTCTTTACGGGAGAAAGTTACCCAAGAAAGTAGACGATGTGGTATGGGAAAGCTTGGAAAACATGGGCATAAATGTTCAAATTAAGAAGAAGAGGAGATGAATAATGACAGACTTAATACTGGCCTTTATTCATAACGAATGCAGCCCATTTACGTTATTTATAGATTAAATATACACACATGAATGTATGATGTTTTCTCCAGATTTTGCAGTCGCGATTGGCAGGTCGTGTATTTCGTCGCATAATAAGCGGCCGTTTCTTTAAACAATTGTGAAACATTCCTATACAAATTGAGACACTAAGATTATAGAGTCTTTTCGAGTTTTGCAGGTATAAGATTTGTCAGTATTTGGAAACAATACATTGAAAACTGCAGAATCAAATCAGCTACATTATCCGTACATCCAAAACCTCCGCCAAAATTATTATAAAAACTACTCATAATGAATCTCATGGATATGCTTGCGGGCGAGGAATCCTCTCAAATGTTCCAGTCTAGTAATGAAATGGAGTCCATACTTAGTCGAAATAGCATAATTGAGGATACTGGGTATACACTAACAAGTAGTAATGACAATAGTGGACCAATTCAAATCAATGATGGAGTATATCATTTACCAACTCTTCTTACTAAAGTGCAACTAGAACTAGCCGAAGTGGTGTTACAATTGTTAAAACCGGCACTTATTCAAGAGGTTTATGCCAAACGTCAAAGAGCAAGTATCAATAGTCTACTTGACAACGGTTCCGAAGATGGTTTGGATGATGATACTTTGAATAATTCTAATCATCTAGGGTTGGCCGATAAGGTGAATTTGCTTTATGACCAGCTTAAACTTATCAACAAACACCCTTCGCTCATGGTGGAACACTTCATACCTAAAAAGTTGCTCCTTCTGGAAGTAAACGAGAGGCTTATTAACTTGTCAGGGAAGTTTCAACTTTTCAACAGAATTGTTGACTCCTTCATCGACAGATATCCATCAACCGAGTTCAATGCTACCATGAGTTCAAAATATTCAAGAGAGGGCTTTCATATTTTGGTGGTGGCAGAGAGTGTGAAAGAATTGGAACTTATCGAAGGTGTCATCATTGGCAAAAATCTTCATTATAAGAATTTAAGCAGCTCAAAACTTTACGAGGATAATCAAGGTATACCCGACTTCAGTAAGGGAGAGGAGAAGTATACTGGAGCCTCAGTTGTTAACAATAATGGTGATTTGAATGAACTGAATCAGAAAAGAAGATGGGGATCTCGTTCCCAAGCTAGCGGAAGCAAAAGGAGAAAGAAGAAGTCGAATACTTCATCTTCCCTTTGCTTGTATCTTGTGACTTCACAGCAGCTTTACAATAATTACACTCCTGCATCAAGCAACAAAAATTCTGAATTCAATCTAATCATTTCCTTCGATTCAGATCTCAGCATAAGAAATCCTAGCATCGAACTCATCAGAACAAAACAAGGAAGCCAATTCTTGTCGAGTTCTGAACAATTGAAAACACCAATCCTTATACCCATTCCGGTATTTACGGTCGATCACATTGCATTGGAATCTCAACCCCCGAACCCCAATACTAGCTTGAATTTTAATAGTAGGGGTGTTTCGAGTCCGATATATCAATGGAAATATAAGAGTTTGAACACATTCGTTGTTAACAGATTCAACCTTTTTGATAATTTGAACAGTGATTTTTATCATAAGGTGTATGGGAGCAACATGGAGAAGCTTTATAGATGGTTTCTTGAATGGGATACCGCGGAATTTCCTCTCAAACAGCTAATGTCTTCATTCAATGATAAACTTAATTTTCATTACAGTGACGAGAGGCTAATAAAAAAACTTGAGCACAACTATATGTTTGATACTGAATTCCCACAAAAGCAAAAGAAAGAGCACGAATTTAACAACACTAAACTCGATACAGCTTACAGATTGAATCAGTTCGATTACAACGACTACAAAAGGAATCTTGTCAAGCTCCTAAATGAGAGGGTGGGACAGATTGATGACACGATTTCTGAAAAATTAGATAAAGTACTTCCTTCGTACAGGGAGCAAGAATCATCTAGGCAAGTCAACCTCGACAAGCAAGAGGAACAGATTGCACAAAAATATAAGGATTTGAGGAAATTCAACGAAGATGCTTTGGTCGGAGATAGAAATATGAATAGGGTTGATACCGAGTTGAAAAGATTAGAATCAACAAAGGAATCAATAGAGGAGAAATTTAAATACCTCGAAAGCAGGAACGATCAGGGTGGTCTTAAACAGACTTTGCAAATGCAAGAGGATGATCTTAAAAAATTGAATGAAGAAGTCAAAGTTCTAGAAGAAGAGTATACAAAATTGTCGAAAGAAAACGACGATGTTAGATCGCAATACCAAAACAATTCGAGCGAAGCAGTTCAACTTTCTTCAAAATTATCACTTTTGAAAACCGAAAATGACCAACTCAAACAAAAGCTCAATGGTCCGGGTATGAAATTTTTACCTTCGCTTATTAAGAAAGATGATTTGATAAACCTTGAATTAGAGTTGACTAAAATAACTAAGGAAAATGACTTCATCTCCCAGTTTTTCAGCCAAAAACTTGACAAACTCATCAAGGAAAGAACAACTATCCTTGATAATACGGCTAGTGGGTCCACTAGCAGACCTAGCAATAGAGTAAGTCGTGGCTCCACTCCTTTTTAAAGATGTCGCTATCATAGTGTCTGGTAATTTACGAGAGAAGCCAAATTTAGCGTCGCGCAACTTTATCATACATAACTTAATAGTTCTCTAGATCCGGATGCCGACGGAACCGTAGAACACAAAGTCAAGCGATTTCTTGCAAAATTCAAACATTGAAAAAGTATTCATTCTCCTGGTCCATAGCGAATAGTATTCGATCGTATCAATTAATCCGTTCGACAGATTTGAAAAATTGCGTATAACTACTTAAAAAACGGTTTGAGCGAGAATAAATCAGACTAAAAATATTATACTCAACTAAGAATAACAGCAAATTACCACTTGTCTCTTCTTGAAAGCAATGAACCAGTTTCAAGCACAATTTTTGAGTAAGAAATATTTTGGGGAACCATTCATCCCCAAGGATCTTTCTCTGTTGGTATTTTATTTACAAGTTCAGTTTTGGAATACCTGGAATCATCAAAAAAGGGTCTTACATTCCCATTATTTTGCCTATCACAAGGAGCCCTGGAGTTATTTCGCTATACTAAGAGATATCCTAATCGTTTATTTTGTTGCCAACTACCTTCTTTCGATCTTGACGTATATAAGGGGATACGGACTAAGTAAATCAATTTCAAATGCCTTGAATGTTATTAAGAAAAAATCGTACTCTGTGATTATGTCACTCCCTCCCATCAGACTGAAAGTCGAGAAGGAATTGAATGAGACAATCTTAAAAATCGAGACAGAATTAATGAAAAATGATGAATCTTTGATTCAATTCCCTTCTCTCCCTTCAAAAGGTCTTCAAAGCGCTTTAATTATTAACGAATTGAACTCTTCCCAAAATTTAAAACACACTGATTGGCAAAATGGCAGAGCCAGTGGCGCAGTCTATCACGGTGGCGAAGAACTTTTGGATTTACAATCGAAAGCTTATCATAAATATGCCGTGGCTAATCAATTACATCCAGATGTGTTCCCCAGTGTTAGAAAAATGGAAGCTGAAGTCGTCTCAATGGTTTTGAAATTGTTCAACGCACCAGAATCTGGTTGTGGATCAACAACATCCGGTGGTACCGAATCTTTACTCCTAACTGGCTTGGCGGCAAGAGAATACGGTAGGAAATACAAACGGATCACCAAGCCCGAAATCATTGCTCCAAATACTATTCATGCAGGTATTGAAAAGGCAGCTTACTATTTCGGAATGACACTACACAAGGTTGATTTAGATCCAAAAACTTTAAAGGTTGACATCAACAAAGTAAAACGCTTAATTAACAAAAATACTGTGTTGTTAGTTGGGTCAGCTCCCAATTATCCACACGGAATCATTGATGATATCGAATCTCTTTCAGAGCTTGCAGTAAAGCATAATATTCTACTTCACGTAGATGCTTGTTTGGGTTCATTCATAGTTTCATTTTTGGAAAGATCCAAAGTTCATGGAGAAGGGTCTATTCCTCTCTTTGATTTCAGGCTCAGTGGGGTTACTTCCATATCTTGCGATACTCACAAGTATGGATTTGCACCTAAAGGTTCTTCTATCATCATGTATAGAAATCCAAAAATCCGTGAACTTCAATATTACGTTCTGAGTGACTGGACTGGTGGTATGTATGGTTCACCTACCTTGGCTGGTTCAAGGCCTGGTGCATTGATGGTGGGATGTTGGGCAACCTTGATCAACATCGGTGAAGATGGATATACCAAATCTTGCAGAGATATTGTAAAAGCTTCTATGAAATTTAAATATGCTGTTCAAGCGAATGAGATATTGAGCAAGTATTTGGAAGTGATTGGAGACCCAATAGGTTCAGTTGTTTCATTCAAAGTGAAGGATTCGAGTAAAGAACTCAATATTTATGAATTAGGTGACTCACTAAATTCTAAAGGATGGCATTTTGCTTCTTTACAACGCCCGGCAGCTCTTCATTTTGCTTTCACTAAGCTAACAGTTCCTGTAATTAATGAACTCATTCAAGATTTGGTTGATGTTACAGAAAAGCTAGTGGAAGATTTCCAAAGATCTAATGAAACATCTAAAAAGAAGGAAGGGGACACTGCTGCTTTATACGGTGTAGCAGGTAGTGTCGCCACTTCAGGGGTTGCAGATCAAATAATTGTTGCATTCCTTGATACTCTATATAAGGTTTGATATCTAAGATGTATATTTGTATAAGAATGATTTGGTAAATAACTGGTATTGTAAAACTATGCATTGAATGAACTGAGTAAGTATGAATTGATGTTCAGTCGTATTTTCTTGGACATATCACTACATCCATCCATTAATTTCTTGAGAGTTTCTTCATCAACGTGGTTTTGTTGACCTTCGATCCAAAATGCCACTATTTCATTATTTTGCATATTCATAAAGCTAGCCAAACATTCAATTTCTTGTTCATTTGGAAAGGCATCGAATTCTAACTGCTTTGAACCGATTTTAACCTGTCCACTGGTTACAATATCTTTCAATTCAATTCCTGAATCCACTAAAGCGAGAGAGCTGGCATTCACCACCCAACTGATCAAGTTCAACAAAGAACTCGTTGATGAGTTGAACGATATCACATTGACAAATACATCAATTGTTGATTTGGGATATTTTTCTAATAATATCGAGCTCAACAAAGATGTCTCAATATAAGTCGAAAGTTTTTGCTCAATATTTGTTAAACCCGATCTCCCGTTGTTATTTGCTCCGCTAGCATTAGCATTAGCCAAACTATTATTATTGAATGCTTTATCATCAGGTTGATTAATGTAAGGTAAGAATTTGCATTCAACCGAGAAAGAAGCACGATCTATGAAAGATCCACGAATTGGCCTTGGTCCAAAAACAGCTACTTCGATAATAGTATCGTCAACTTCCAAATAAGAAGAGCCATTAGCATTATTTATGAGACATGTTTTGATGAAAAAGTTTCTAATATCGGATGGATTTTTCACTTTGACGCTGGTGGTTTCTGGCTCCTTCAATCCAGAGGAGCGTCCTACCACTGGCACCTTGGCCTCAGTAGGACCCAATAATCTCCTTCTATCACCAACGTTCATTTCATAGATATTGTGTAGTGTTAATTCCGTGATGAGTTTGAGATTTTTCAAAAACTAGATGCGACCGGAAATCACCAAACAGATGAATACACGTGACTTATACATTTAATCCGAGGGATAATTCACCAGATAAGCCCCTACAAATCGAGATAATAGAGAAGTAAAACCTGATATTCAAACATATAGAAAACGGGGAGGTACGCTCGAGTACTAAGAATTGAAATTAAAGAAACAAGAAGCACAGAAAAAAAATTATGATGGGATTTGTGCTGGTTGGGTAGTATTCTCTACCAAAGTATTCCTGAAGAAGATATTTCTAAAGCCTTTAGCCAACTTGGATTTACGACCATTTCTCCATAATTTAAGTGGTGCAGTTGAAGAATCGGAGACTTCTGCTTCGGTATCTGACGCATTTGAATTTGATCTGGTGGCACGTCTAGTGCTTGTTCTAGATATCATTCTCATGAGAGAGGTTGAATTTGATGATTCAATAGATTTAGTGGATGATCTTCTGCCCACTGGGAGCGAAGACGATCCTGAAGAAATGGAACTTCTAACTCTTTTAAATTGTTTAATCATGGCTTCACCGTAAGTGATAGTGAAATCATTGCGAGAAGATTCAGGGAGATAAGAAGATCTGAAGATAGAGAAACTTTTGGAAAGTAAAGCGTTTGATGTGATATTAAATGGGAATATATTCGGAATAGGGACAACCATAAGTTGAAGGAAAGGAGATCTATTAATGATCGGGAGTAATGCAAATGAAGGGAGAAATGAAACTGGATAAGAAATATCGACTATATTCGACAACGTGAAACCTTTACCCATGGAGAGGAGTTTAATCTGATTGACATAGTCAACGTTTATACATGAGGACATTTGATCGAAAATGTAAATGATGAGATGGTGAACGGTAACATCGTGAACGGTGATTTCAGGCATGGATAAATCCCATTCAGAAGCTTTTGACTTAACCCAGTCAAGTAGAGTACCAAATTCTATATGACGACGTTCACTAAAATCAGGAAAGATAATGGTGACCCTCTTGCTTCTTGCTTCCAGCTCACTTGGATCTTCGATCAAGGTCCTCACCGAGGAACATGGTGTTAGATTTAGGTAGAAGCTACCTGTTTCATCTATTGAAGATCTTGAAGACATACTTGTATGTTCAACTATACTTTTCGATATAATTAAGGCGACTTTAAAATTAATGATCCAGAAATTTTGGACGCTTATTTATGAATTCCTCCGAGAAAAAAATACTTTAATTAAGAAATATCGTGATCCTTTCCACCCACTGAATGTACTTAAAATTTTATAATTTTGCTTTCTCTCGAGTTAAATAAACGTGTAGCTCCCTCGAAAAGAATGATGTGAATTCACCTTCTGTTTATATGTGTCCGCCTTCTTAATTTTCCCCTATATCGGTAACATCCCCAATGCCGCATCTGGTCGTAAATTGAGGAAGATCCAATTGTTGTTCCCCACACACGGCGCAAATGTACCCCACTGGGGCAATTTCTGTTCGCGAAATAATCTTTATTAGATTAATCACGTGACAAGAAACCTTAATCATGCCGAAGGTAGATAAAAGGCAAAAGCCGGACACCATAGAAAATGCCCGCGCTGACATAATCGATAAACTAAAAACTTAGCGAAGGGAGTTTCACTACTCATCGAATGAATGCATAGAAAGATAAAATATGCTGTATTGACAAGGCCAGATCGCGTGGGGGCGACGAAAGACGAGATACTCGCTTTAGCTGACTTGATACAGCAATACTACGATCAATTCGGTGCTATCAGTGTGGTATATTGTAACAGTACCCATCCACAGCAGTTAAACGATATAATGAAGGGATTGAAAGATTGTGGTTCTCATAGTTGGCTCAACGATGAACGGTCAACTAAAATGTTCAAGTACGAGAGGATTAGCGAAATAACAGAAGTCCTACTGATATTGAAGCATGACTCAATTGACATATTTGTTGTTGAAAACTTCCAGCACATAATCCACAACTCAAGTTATATTAACTACACCAAGCTTAATAGTCAAATAGTGGAAGTTATCAAACAGGCTAAAGTGAACGTGAAGTACAAACTGGTAATAATCGACTATCTGAACCACTGGTTCCTCAATTTACTCATATAGTTTTCGATTGGTCGATTTTGTACAAGTGATGAGAATCATTTTGTCAATTGTTACATAATCGAATTTTATAACTTACTCTTTATTCAAGTATATAATTAACAAAGTTGTAGATGATTGAAATAAAATTATTTCAAGTTGACTATAGTTAATAATCAATTTTAAGGGTTGAGTCTTTCAATGATTAAATTTCCATATTGATAGTATTAAAGTTTCAGTTTATATTCACATATATTACCATTAAAATAGAAAGCTAATCTAGTAACCGAAAGTGGCCAATTTCTTAGCAGCATCAGATTCAGCGGTAGAAGCTTGAGCAGCAGCGATCTTCTTGTTGAGAGCCTTCTTCTTAGCGTAGTATTCGGCAGATTTCAATTTTCTCTTTTCTTCCAACTTGTCAACAACGGATTCGTATTTCCAACCGACAGCAGAAGACAATTTACCAACGGTAGTGTATTTTCTACCTGGCTTCAATCTGAGGACTCTTAAAGCTTGAGGAACGACAACTCTCTTCTTTTTGTCGTATGGAGTTGGGATACCTTCGAAAACCTTCAATCTTTCCAAAGCAGCCTTACCTCTAGCGGTTTTGTGAGGAATCATACCTCTGATGGCCTTGTATAAGATTCTGGATGGAGCTCTGAAGTGGAATGGACCTTTAATCTTGTTGTATCTGGAGGCTTTTCTCAAGTAGTCATGGTATTTCAATTTGTTTCTGAAGAATTCACCAGAGATGTTCAAAGCTTCACTTCTGACGACAACAATCTTTTGACCGTTCAAGATTTGCTTAGCAATGAGAGAGGCTAAACGACCCAATAAGTGGCCTTTACCGTCAATGACAACAACTGGTTGGAAATCAGACATGATGTTTAAGTTGTTTAACTAGAATTGAAAAATCAACTAATAGTAAATTTTTTTTTCCTCTCAGAACCTGAGTGTAGTATAAAATTTTCACCTTTTTTGTGTGTGCGCAGAGTGCCATCTTAGCGAAAGAGAGAGAATCGACGGAATCACGTGGACACTACATACAGGAGAGCCATCAATTCAATTTATAGTTTTGGGCTTTTCCAAAATCGCGAAAATAACACGTGATACAAACATTAAACATACTTTAGTGCCACGTGACAAAAAAGGGCTGGAGCCCTAAGATGCAAAATCTTGACATATTATATCGATATAGAATTTGGAAATACATTAGATTGATGAGATCTTATGATAATTTTAATAAATATATATTTTTGAAGGACCAGGTTCATTCAGGTATGAACGATGAACGTATTACCTTAAAGAGAGATTTCTGCACCTTTCACCAATTGGTTAACCACCGAAACGATAGAACGTAAAGAAGATTCGCTCACATCAGAATCGATACCTACACCCCAGTTAGTGACCTTATCGCCGCTGCCATTGATGTAGCCTAATTCAACATAGGTAGCAGCTTTAACACTAGTACCTGATCCCAAACTGTGCTCATTATAGTTGTTGACTTCAAGCAAAACACCGAATTTTTTAGCAATAGCATCGATGAATGCAGAAATTGGACCATTACCAGTACCAGAGATTGTGACTAATTCACCATTAACCAATAAATCAGCAGTTATACCACGATCATTCTTGGAAGTGGTGTTCTTATTCTTGGTGAATTCGAAGTCCTTTAAGACAACTGGACTATTAGATTGGTTGAAGTAAGCCTTTTTGAAAATAGAGACAATTTCTTCACCTTTCAACTCTCTGCCTTGTCCATCAGCTTCCTTTTGAACGACAGACGAGAAATGAACCTGTAATTGCCTTGGTAAGTCTAAGCCTAAAGATCTTAAGATGACCCAAGCAGCACCGCCTTTACCGGACTGAGAATTGACTCTAATGACAGCTTCATAGTTTCTACCGATATCCTTTGGATCCAATGGCAAGTATGGAATTTTCCATTTAATATCTCCGTTAGCAGCTCTTTCTTCTGCTCTGGCAAAACCTTTCTTGATGGCATCTTGATGAGACCCCGAGAAGGCACAAACAACAAGGGATCCACCGTATGGAGCTCTTGGATGAACTTCAATTTTGTTACATCTTTCACTGATTTCAATTACCGATTCGATGTCACTGAAGTCTAATTCTGGAGCCACACCGTTGGTGTACATGTTAAGGGCAACTGTAATCAAATCGACATTACCGGTTCTTTCACCATTACCGAACAAACAACCCTCGACTCTGTCGGCACCAGCCAACAAACCCAATTCAGTAGCAGCGACACCGCAACCTCTGTCATTGTGAGGATGAACAGAAACACAGACTTTTTCACGTTCAGATATTTCATTACAGAAGTATTCAATTTGGTCAGCGTAAATGTTTGGAGAAGCAACTTCAACAGTGGCCGGCAAGTTGAAAATGATTGGGTTCTCAACAGTAGGCTCCCAGACATTCTTAACAGCTTCACAAATTTCAACAGCAAATTCAGTTGGTGTATCACTGAAACATTCTGGAGAGAATTCAAAACTCCATTCAGTTTCTTGCATATTTGGATCATCTTTAGTTAATGATCTGACTAATTTAGTAGTTTCGATAGCCTTAGCAATAGCGTCCTCTTTAGACATGTTGAAAACAATATCACGGAAGACATCAGATGTAGCCAAATAAGTATGGATAGTAGCTTTTTTAGCACCTTTGACAGATTCAACAGTTCTTCTGATCAATGGTTCTCTTGATTGGGTTAAAACTTGAATATTGACATCATCAGGGCAGTTTTCAACGGCATAACGAGTGAAATCAAAATCAGTTTGAGAAGCAGAAGGGAAACTCACTTCGATTTCCTTGAAACCTATTTCGATTAATTTTTGAAAGTATTCTTTCTTCTCGGGGATAGACATAGGATCTGGTAAAGATTGGTTACCGTCTCTCAAGTCAGTGGACAACCATCTTGGAGCCTTGGTAATCGAGTTGTTTGGCCAAGTTCTGTTAGGTAAAGCAACACCTTTGAAAGCGGTATACTTTATTGAAGGGTCCTTCAACATGTTAGCATACGGCTTGGCCGAGCTAGCAGCTTTTTGGAAAAGCGTAGCGGTTTGTTTGAACATATTGAAACAATAATTAAACTACTACCTTGGGTTTAAAGCTGATGTATATATAAGTAAAACGAGTTGAATAAATAGTTAATTGAAAAATTTCAAACCACCTTCTCAAAAAAAAAAAAAAAAAAAAAAGCATTGATTGTGTCATGGTGGGACGAGTCCGCCAAAAAACGAAAATTCCTGTTCGTTCTAACTTAAGAGGGGACTATGCACCACGGCGCGGAACAGAAGTGAATAGTTACAGCTAGCATGCAGCTGCATAGCAAATTGCAAATTCAAGGCTATCGGTGGAAAACGTCTTATGCTTGATTCACGGCGGAGTAACGGAGCGGTACCGGCGATTTTCTCGCCTGATACCGGCGAGAGTCTCACCCCTCCTCACCTGATTTGCGGGGTGTGAAAAATCCTTGGATATGATATGAGGCTAAATGTGATTGTTTAATGGTCAAACGAAGTTGCATATGTTGAGATCAAGAGAGGAATCAGATTCATCTTCTGCATGTGTAACTCAAAGACTCGATTTCGAAACTCTGGAAAATTTAATTTTTGTAGTTTTGCAGAAAAAAACTAAATGAAGAGCGAAAAATTGCAAAAAGTGTAGCAAATTGTGCAAAAGCAGTTTTTTTGCAGCAACTTTAGGTCTACGAAGGATGCTAATTCATACGATCAAAACCAAGGAACGATTAAACTTCTGAGCGTACACACAATGAAAACTAACGATTAAACCTACATTGATGGTAATGTTTTCGTATTGCGGGAAAAACCCTTATTGATTGCCTTAAGGTTCTCTGGAGAATGTAATCTTACGAGATAAAGCGGCCAGGCCACACATGTGTACTGACAGTGACTTTGAGTGAAACTTCCCACAAAATGTCTCTATCATAGTTCTTCTGACTAGAATTGCCTCCGGTGCAAGTGCTAACAACATTCGTCTTGGCCAACATCCATGCACCCATACTAACTCACAAGACATCTCTTCACAAAAATTTTCAGACGCACGATTTAATTTTTTTTCTTTTTATCTCATCTCGTTCTGGTTGTAATTTTTCACTCCCGTTTTTTTAACTCTACTCATCTCTTTTATCGATAATAGTGGACAATACAACATAATGGCTAAAACTTTGACTAAAGCTGCTAAAGCTACCAAACAAGATAAAAAAGTGAAGCAAGTTAAGAAGCAAGAATCTGAATCTGAATCTTCTAGCTCTAGTGACTCTTCTGATTCTAGTGACTCTTCTGATTTAGACTCTGATTCTTCTTCTGACGAGGAAGAAGAAAAGAAGGAAGAAAAGAAGGACAGCTCTTCTGACTCAGACTCCTCTGACTCAGACTCTGATTCCGACTCTTCTGACGAAGAAGAAGAAAAGAAAGACAAGAAAGAAGAAAAGAAGGAAGAATCCAGCTCAGACTCCGACTCTTCTGACTCCGACTCTTCTGACTCCGACTCTTCAGACGAAGAAGAAGACAAGAAAGAAGAAAAGAAGGAAGACAAAAAGGCCGACTCCTCCGACTCCTCCGACTCTTCTGACTCCTCCTCCGACTCTTCTGATTCCGACTCCGACTCCTCTGATGAAGAAGAAGAAAAGGAAGACAAGAAACGTAAAGCTGACGACTCCTCAGAAACTGCATCTCAAGATTCCGAAGAACCAGTCTCCAAGAAACCAAAGATTGACGAAGAACCAGCTACTTTATTCGTTGGTAGATTATCTTGGAACATCGATGATGATTGGTTGAAGAGAGAATTCGAACCATTGGGTGGTGTTGTTAGCGCTCGTGTCATCATGGAAAGAGCTACTGGTAAATCTAGAGGTTACGGTTACGTTGATTTCGACAGCAAGTCTGCTGCTGAAAAGGCATTGAATGAATACCAAGGCAGAGAAATAGATGGTAGACCAATCAACTTGGACATGTCTACTGGTAAACAACACAACTCAACCCCAAGAGTTGAAAGAGCCAAACAATTTGGCGACGTTCCATCAGCTCCTTCTGATACTTTATTCGTTGGTAACTTATCTTTCAACGCCCAAAGAGATAACTTATTCGGTATTTTCGGTGAATACGGTACCGTGGTTAGTTGCAGAATCCCAACTCACCCAGATACTGAACAACCAAAGGGTTTTGGTTACGTCCAATTTGCATCTGTTGATGAAGCTAAAGCTGCTTTGGAAGCCCTCAATGGTGAATACATTGAAGGTCGTGCATGTAGATTAGACTTCTCCACTCCTAAAGAAAGACCAGCTGGTGGTTTCGGTGGTAACAGAGGTGGTTTCGGTGGTAACAGAGGCGGTAGAGGTGGCTTTGGCGGTAACAGAGGTGGACGTGAAAGAGCTCCTCAAAGAACCGGTGCCAACTCAATTGAATTCAAAGGTACTAAGAAAACTTTCGATTAATTTTTTTGTATATTATTCTTTGTCATTTTTCCTAAAATTAGTTTAATAATACTTTCAGTTTAACAATTGTAGAATTCAATTATTTAGACGTTACAGATGAGGTAAACAGTTTCTAAAATTAAATCATGCCTCAAAGTGTACGGATGCAGGAGGAAAATCCCATTCGACTTATGTGAGATTTATTATTGTCGACTACAGCTAAGGTTCCATTGATTGACACCAAGTTTTATATCATAGCATTTTATAATTTTTCATTACAAAGCTAGTTTCAATTGGGAGCTGAACTGAACTAACTGATTTACTTTAATTCCTTTTCTAATTGGCAAAGATATTCTTGAATTATCCGGTGAATTTATCCGATTCTAAGCGAGGCAAAGTTCACCTCAATAATTGGTCCGGAAACATTTTTGATACCACCACAAGATGAAGAGGGCAGTATCAAAAATTATACCTGGAATGGTATTACTGTCATCCAAACAAGATCCAGGAATTAAAGATGCAACTGGGTATGAGCTGCTTCTCGGTAATAATTTCAAAATTGATTTTAACGCAATTGATGACTTTTATATATTATTGGACCAACCTCATCGTTCTTGGCTACCGGGGGAGGAAATCAGTGGTCAAATCATCCTAATATCCAAGAAAAACTTAGCCAATATAGCTGTCACCCTTTCACTCATTGGACAGGTTAAATTAAATGCATCTTCTCATTCGAAATTAAGACCAGTTAAGCAGATTCTTTTCAATCATACCATTCAAATTTATGGTGATGATTCGAACGGTCATAGCAATGAATTCTCTAATGGGTTATTCAAAGGTGAGCATAGATTTCCCTTCATTGTCAAATTACCAAACAAGAGAGTATTCACCAGTATAGATTTTGGGAAAGGGGCAATTCAGTACATTCTACGTGCTGCGATAGGTAATCACAATTCAACTGTCAACAGCCCGCCTTCAAGTTCAGAATCAAATACAAATTCTCCGAATCAACTAATTAATAGAACTAAACAATTGAAAATATTGAATAATCCAACTCATACATCAGAAAAATTAATTCAGTTGGTCAATCCAATAGATGTGGCCAAATTATCTCCTGCAAAACCTAAAAGATTGTTTATAAAGGACCCACGGTATACTAGGAAGTTGTCAAGAACGCAGTCTTCCACGTCAACGATGACTGCTAGCACAGTATCTTCGAATAATCTGGAGAATCATTTGGATTTTGACACAGGCACAACGACTCTATCATCGGAGCAAACACACGAAACTCCAGAATCGATTAAGGTTTCATTGGAAATCCCCCAGAGAGGCTATCTCAAAGGTGAACTTATTCCAATTAAACTCACCATAAATCATTTGAAGAAAGTTCAAGATCTTAACGGGATAATAATTACATTTGTTCGTGTTTGCAGGTTAGATAATGGTCAAAGTGGGTTTTTTGAATCATTTAGGAAAGATCTCCAACAAGTAGTTTTGCCGTTGTATGTTGATCCCATCACATACTCATCTGACATAAACACAAGTGTTCGTATTCCTGCAGACTCATTTCCAACGATTCTGGGTTGCCCATTAGTCTCATTTCAATATTTCATCGAGGTCTTGATCAATCTATCCGGTAAATCGGTGGCTCTTGACGGAGTTGAAAATAACAACCCAGGGAAACCAGATGATGGCCACGTTTTACTGTCTAAACCAGAAACTCAAGGTTCTGATTTATCGAATTTCAAATTTAGTTTCACTACACCACTAAATCAAATGGAACGTTCAGGCTTTGTTAATACAGATAAATACAAACGCATGAAGAAATTCATTCAGGTGACAACTGAAGTGGTGATAGGAACTCATCGTCTGGAATCAAACAATCTTACTGTCAATGACAACAATGCAAATTCAGCAAGTCCCCTATCAAGAAGATCTTCTTCAATCTCAAATTCAGATGGATCCCACAGCAATGTGTCTTCTCCACAGAATTTTCAGGCCCCATCACCAAATCCGGTCACTACTCCTTTCATCAACATTCCTGAATCTATCGCAGTTAACACTTTCCAAACACCTCCTTATACATCTTATGGACCATCGGAAACCGTTCCTCATTATGACGAAATAGTAGGTAGCGGTTCTAGCCAGCCTAATCAAACAAACCAAGATCAGAGTGGTCTCATTCCGTTACCAACCCAACCCGAGATGTCAGAGAAAGAAAGAATAAGAACACACGAAGCCAGTCTCATGCCATCGGAACCCCCATTGGAACTAGATGATGCGTCGGATCGCGAGACAATCAGTCCCGTTGATGGAGTCCATCATCTTGCTACTGAGGATGCACCACAGGGTGTCCAACATAGGAATCCTCATGGAGGGAATGAAGATCTCGGAGATAATTACCAATTTTTTACAATTCCTGGTTCTTTCACCACCGAGCAAACGAGCAACGATAATAATGATCATGATACACATAACAACCTAGAACAAATTAAACAGTGACGGTGCAGGTACTACCTATCTGTTAGTTTGTTAATACATGTACTATTTATGACCTATAAATTTCATAGTTAACATACCATATTCGGTAATTCAAATTCCTTCTAGCATTTGGTGAATACTCCTTAACTCTTCATTTACCTCGCTCAATTTAATATTTAGCTCATCTGATTTGACTTCGATATCATTGATGTTTTCTGTCAATTCTTTAATATAATCTTGTGCAATTTCGATTCTCTTTTGATTCTCTTGTAACTTAATTGAGTGCTCTTGAAAGCTTTGACTCATTAGTTCGTGCCTTTCTGTCAATAGTTTCTCCTGATTTTGTAACGTCCTCAACTCGTGTTCTTTTTCGGTAACCTTTTGTGTTTCAATTGTATATGTTTTCTTCAAATCATGGTATTTGGAATGTGATACTTCAACCTGCTCTTTGAGATCATTGATTTTGGCTTGAAACTTTTCCATAACCTAATAATCAAATATCACTCTGGTGTAGTTTTTGATTTCCCTTGATATATATTTACAGGTCGAAAACTACAGCTCAATGCTTCTTGTGTCCGGTTGCGTTGACTACCAAATTAAATTTTTGTGAACTCTTTAGACGATTGAAAAAAGAAAAACAGTCTGGGGAAGACCCCAAATTTGAGCTACAATCAGGAGCTTTGAAAAATCCTGACATTAAAAGAATTTAATACACAGAAGAATAAGTATAGAAACGACGGGGTAATTCAGCTGATAAGCAAATAAAAAGTAATAGGAATGATAAAAAAAGATTAAAAGTTTTCCTGGTTTAAGGTCATTAAGTAAATATAATAAATAGAATGAACAAACCCGGATTTATATTAACACGGTATCAGGCTCAGTTAGCGTTTTGGGCCAAATACAATTGTTTTTGCAATGAAGTAACTGATTCTTTCAATTGATCTCTCTCTTGTTTCAAGATGTACAAATCTGCTTCCAAATCCTTTATCTTCATATTGAAATGAGCACTAGTGATGCCACTTTCTTCTTCTTCGTCAACATCTGGTTCGCCTGATTCTGGGATAGGCGAGGATGACTTGGAGAAATCTTCTTCAGCGATGAATGGACCAGGGGCTTTAGAACTAATCCTCCTCGAGGCTTTCTTGAATAACTTCAATTCATTATTTTCCTTGATCAATTTTTCGATCAAATGTTTTTGATTGTTCAATTCGTCTTGAGTTAAGTTAAGAGCTTTACTAGTGTTGTTAACTGATTGTATAGCATCACGATAGTTTTCTTCGAAAGTTTTCAAAGCTTGTAATTTTTGACTCAAATCATTTTGTAAAGCTCTAATCTCAACTGAAGATCCTTCCTGTTGAGTTTTAGAAGTTCTCAATAACTCATTCACTTGATCTTGAAGTTTCATGACAACTGGATTTTCCTGAGGATTAGATTCAATGGCTCTAGTTTCGGCACCCGGAGCAGCATTTTTGGTGTTCCATAAGCTAACCAAGTTTTCCAAATGAGATGAAATATCTCTCTTGGAAAGTCTACCAGTGGCAGAACTCATTATAGATCTATTTGAGGAAGCATTGACCGGATTACCAGATTCATCAACAATACTGAGATCTGGATCTTGCCCTTCTTCATCAGTAAACTCTTCTTCAGCATGAATAGCCTTGTAATTTTCAAATTCCAAGGACAAGTTTTCGTGCTTAGACTTCCAATCGTTGATTTCCTTCTGAAGGACTTGTTCTTCTCTCACTTGATTGGATAACTTAACAATCTTCTCCTCTTGAGCTTTGATAATTTTCTGGAAATTGGACAATTGGCCAATTTGGTTATTCATGAATGGCTCGAATTGAACAAACTTATCGTTCATTCTGGCATTCTCTTGTTCTAAATAAACCAATTTGTTGTTCAATTCCAATCTCTCAAGTTTATATTTAGTCAATTCAGTTATGCCTCTAGCATTAACTTCATTGGCAGCTTCTTCACCTTCAATTGGGGCGAGCTCTTTAGGATCAATTGAAGTCTTCAAATCAGCTAACATAGTATCCCTTTCTTGTAATTGGCCTTCTAATTCACGAATCTTAGCCGACTGGTCCACTTCCCGATAGGATTTGTTTTCAGCTTCTAATTGGGTTATTCTTTCAGTAGCGTTTTGCATTTGGGCCTTGGTAGAGGATTTCAATTGGGTTAATTCATTGTTCAATTCAGTGATAATCTTCTTAACCTTGGCATCTTCACCGGATCTATTAGCTCCATTCAATGCACCCAACAAACCTCTTTGTCTTGGAGCCAAAGGTTCAGTTTCGTTCAAACTTGGTTCGATATCTTTACTAGCACCATTATTGGCGAAAGTGCTTTCCTTGGTAAGAGTTGGAGTTTGGTCTTTCTCATCTCTGATGTTCTCAGAAGAGTCATAATTGTAATTGTCCAAAAGGGAAGCATGTCCATTATGATAAGCACCACTTTCTGAACCTGATCTGCTTTCACTTTCCTGGTTTGGAAGTGGTAAGAAATTCTTATTTCTGATTTCATCAAGATCATTTGTTAAGTCATGTTCACTCAAGTTAGAGGAGGAAGGAACGTCAACGTCAACGAAATCATTATCTGATTTGCTAGCAGTATTAGCAGGAGAATGCTCATTACTTGGATCCTTGAGACCATTCATACCAAGTACACCAACGGCGGCAGCACCAGCAGCGGCACCTGCAATTAGGAGATTAGAATCCACAGCTTGGTTTTCAAAGCTTTGCTCCCTAACAGGAGAGCCCGTAGGAGTTTTGAAATCTTCAGGACCAGCAGAGAAACTTCTTGCATGACGTTGAAGGCCTTTTTTGTTTGCCTCTTGCAAGGAAGGAGATGGCAGTTCTGGTCTTCTAGTAGGATTTAAAGTCGATGAAGATGCTTTCTTAGGAGATTTTCCAGCAACACCTGCGGCAGATGAGCCATCAACTGACGAATCAAGGAATCTATCGACGGTATCAATATCCAATGCATAAAGCATTGTACCAACTTCTTCACCATTAAAATTTTCATAAGTATCGAAATTGTTTGGGTCTTCAGAGATATAATCGTTTTTATCACCTCCCATGATAACAATTTTATCATAAGTAGGCAAGAAAGTCATTGAGTGTCCACATCTAGCCCCAGGTCCATTGATAGCTGCATTATTGTTCAATTTAGACCACACTAAGGTGTGTAAATCCAAAACATACAAAGAATCATAAATTAAACCATGGAAATCGTTACCACCATAAATGTAAAGTTTGTCATTAATGATGCAAGAAGAATGTTCGTTGACTGGGAGAGGGATGGTGCCCAGGGTTGGAATTTGGGACCACTTGTTAATCAAGGCGTCAAAACACCATAAATCATTGGAGACCTTTTCATTGTTGTAGATACCACCAAAGATATAAATTTTGTTTTTGTAGATTGACATGGTATGATTGGCCAAAGGAGGAGGTTTGAAGTTGTTGAGAGGTTCAATTAATTCCCAACGAGCTTTTGGGCTCTTAAAGGTGTTAAGTTCGAAGTAGTATAAATCATTGAATACTTCATTCTCCAATTGACCACCGAATAAGTAAAGTCTAGATGAGGTTGAATTGAGAGAAATGACTCCAATGGTGTGGCCGTAACGACCATTTGGTTTATTGAGGACATGAGATGGGATAGTATACTTGTTATTGTTAACATTAAACAAGTAGAAATTATTATCTGGATAGCCATTGAAATCAGTATCAACGGTGTCACCACCGAAAACAATGTAGGCGTTACCACAAAGGACTGAAGAATGACCAACACGAGCAGGGGGGTTATTATTATTGGCAATTTCAACTTGTTTTGCAACAAAAGTTTCACCATTAGAATCTTGAGGGATAATCTTCCAAGTATCGCCAAAGACAGAACCTTCTTTCAAACCACCCATGAGGTAGATTTCATTTTTATCAGAACAAATGGCAGAAGCAGCATGTCTGTAACGAGGAAAAGGTGAGTCGAAAAGTTTATATCTTTTCCAAGGAGAAGGAGCGGAAGAAGTAGGACCAGACACCATTTTAGGGGCAGAAGGGGCAGCAGATGCAGTACCGGCCACGGCAGTAATTGGGTCACTAGCATGTCCATGAGAATCACTGATTGTAGATGAAGCCAAACTTGGTTCGTCTGGGGATGTTATAGTCATTTTTTGAGGGCTTGGTTCCTCATAAGAAGTATCTTGATCGGTTGAAATATCAGGATCTTCAGTCTTTTTCTTCTTGCCGAACTTAAAACGGGCCATTGCAAATTAGATATATGGGAGAAGGAAAAGAATAGTGTTAAATGATTTTTAAAATTTCAAAGGAAAAAAAATAGTTAACAAAACACAAGTGAGGAGGAACAAAACAATGAAGTGTCAAAGGCTAAAAACAGCCACCAGTGTAAATTATGAAGGAAGTCAGTTGTGAAGATATCAACTTTACTTTTCACTTGATTCAAAGTAGAATCCTCTGAAACAGCTTAAGGATACTAGAGTTTATGAATGGGAATATATTTACATATGTATATACAATTTTGGCGAAAAATTGTGTTATTGGACGTATAATAGTTTGTACTGTTGATACTGTTTTAGGAAATTCGATTTGTTTATTGTGCGAAATTAGTGGTTTTTTTTTTTAGCCGTATAACGAGCTTAACCTAAAGACAGTCCATCTAAAGTCTATGATTGGATGGTGAAGGTATAACCCAGCTTCGATATATGGCCTTAATGTTTAACTCCTAGGTTTGAACGTTTGAAACCGATGCGTGGGTTGTGAATTGTGCTCAATAAGCGTAATTTTAGTTTTCACCAACTACTGGGTGCTAAAAAGGTGGGGACGCATCTCGCCATGTGAATAAAAGATTGATTTCCTGTTTGGGTAATGTTTCTGGAACCGACGAATTATTGATTCCTGTTATGTTAATTTCTAAATTGCACAAATCAATGCATGTCTACTTCGGCTATGTAGACGTCCCAGTTGAGCATCCTTCTTGGCAAATTCGGCAGTTGGACTTGTACTTTAGGGGTTGTACATTGATCGTGGTTCAGTCACCTTTATTGCGAAAAACGGAAGTTATTTACAGCGAAAGCCTTCGCATTTCACCATAGAACAATCCCATTACCGTTTGGATATATCCACAATCGTGAACAAAAACCCATGCACATTGCAATCGTTAGGGGTATGCATATTCGTCAAGTGCTAGCGTCGATTGAAACCCTCCATCAGTAAACAATAGTTGGTATTGTCTGACGTAGATGGCGTCAGGGTGCGATTATTCGAAGAGCCTACCATGTGACATCTCACTAATTGCCTTAGTGAAGTTGCACTTCAATGTTACCGCTCCTAACAACTCAATTGCCTCCTTCCAAAGGTGACACAGTCTTTTCTGGCTTCACTATTCTCTTAAATGGTCGTGCAAAGGCCATAATATGGGGAAATTTCAGAGCTCTCAAATCAAAATTTCCTACACCTCTAATCCCAAGAATCAACCCTTTCACAGAGCCAATTGAGATATTCGACCTCCTCAGTAAGTTATAGTAGAATTCAATTACGAATTCGAACATATGAGGGAGGGGGGGTGGGAGCAAATTTAATATCAGACCCTATTGAACCCAGAGAAATTCTTCGGTTTCGAAATACTTAGCACTTATATAGTCTCTAGATACATCAGTTGCAGTCCGTTGTTACTCTATCACATACTTCTTTTGCCTCTTCAAAGTAAGGTAGTGAAATATGACCTTGCAATCAACTCCTGGAAATCACACCCGTACACCAAGGAAACAAATCAACACGAAGTTTTAAGCAACCGCTATATACTTAATTATTTTGTCTGTGATTTAGCATGTCTGATGGATATAATCCCAATGAACTCCTCGTGGAGGTTTTCAACTCGCCTCAGACCCTCAGTGAGATTCCTGAAATATTAAATCACACTCATCAATATAAGCAACAGTTGAACCAAGATATCGCCCAGCAAATCTCGAATAGTCAAGGTCCCAAAGATTTGAATAATGATATATTGGAATTGATTCAAACATTGAAGGAAACTAAGGCCAAAGCCGCATCCACGCAGTCTGGTATAATCGACATGACCCAATCCATACAAAGTCTAGATCAATGCAAAAAAAATTTGGTCCTCTCCATGAAGATTTTGAAGAGACTTCAAATGTTGATTGTGGCATATAATAACCTAAATAAAATCATCCAGTCGCACAATTACAAGGAGATATTGTCATATTTCAGTGTTGTTAAAGAACTCTTGAATTTCTTCAAACCATATAAATCCATAAACGAAATCAATCAATTGAACCTTTCGATAAATCGAACTCAAAACAAATTAATTGATGATATATTCATAGACTTTGAAGATTCATTCACCAATAATATCACTAATGATCATTTAAAGTATGGTTGTGAAATTTTCGAATTAATTGACTTGAAATATAAAGATAAATTGTTAAATTGGTTCTACAATCATCAACTAAAAGAGATTAAGTCCATCTTCAATAATTTAGATGAGGCAGGTTCTTTGGAAAACTTGAATAGAAGATACATCTATTTTAATAATGTGTTGAAAAACATAAGAACAAACTATTTATCCATATTCCCAGAGAAATGGTCAGTCGATTTGGAATTATCGAAACTTTTCTGCAAAATAACAAAACAAGATTTAGCAAATCAATTATCATCTGCTAAGAACCAAAATATAGACCCCAATATCTTATTGGATGCATTGTTTAAAACTTTGGAATTTGAAAAATCTTTGAACGAGATCTTTAAAACTGATGATTTCAATAAAATTATCCTGAAATCATTCGAACCTTATCTAGTGATTTGGATCAACGAACAAGATAAACTTTTGAATAACAAATTCACTGAATTTTACCAAAGTCCAAAAATACCTCAAGAGTTTGTCGAGACAGCCAGCTTAGACGACTTCCTTACGATTTTGAAAGTAAATGACATCCCCAACATCTCAAACTCCTCGATCGAATTATTCAAGACTTTCAACAAAATACTAACTCAAATAATTAAACTTACCAATGGCGAAATTCTTGTTGACCTATCAAAAGTCTTCATAAAGTATTTATACGAATACTACTCTAAGCATTTGTTACCCATTATTAACCAGTCAACGGTATCTACACCCAGTGATTTAAATGCCCCCACTGCTTCATCTGCTGATGGTATTGAGTTCATTAAATATTTGACAATGGTTCTCAACACCGCCGACTATGTGATTAATAACATCAACGACTTACAAGATAAGTTCAAGAATCTCATTGATGAAAAATATGCGAGCAAAGTTTCGTTTGACTCATGTAATGATTGGTTCTTCGAATTGATCAATAAATCAATCAATAACCTTCTAGGTAAGATTATGAGTGATTTACAGTTTCCCTGGAGACAATTTGAAAATAATAATTGGGAGGCAATGGATAGTACCAATGATGTATCTACTTATATGCTTGATTTTGAAACAACTATTGGCGGGAATATCAAGTTAATATTGCCTTTGATTATCAGAGAAGGATATATCAGAAATTTCTGTGACAAATTGACTGAAAGTGTTGTCACATCATTCATGAATCACCTCAAGATCATCAAACCCTTGAGCATATTGAATATTGAACAAATCTTGTTGGATCTCACAAGCTTGAAGAGTTATATGCTTAAGGTGCCTCTTTACTCCAACCCCAATTTTGTTGACTCAAAGTCTAGCGAAAATACTGATAAAATTTCGAAATTATACACTAGACAAGTCAATGGCCAATTCAAAAAGATTGAGACATTATTGAAATTATTACTAACACCAACATTACCAGTCGATAATTTGATTGAAAATTACTTTCAGTTGATCGGTGATAAGTCAATCAGTAATTTCAGGAAAATATTGGACTTGAAAGGTATCGAAAATTCACTGGTACAGAAGTACGTTGATAACTTCAAACTTCAATCAACTATGTCAAATGACTTGATCGATGAGTCGCCATTGTTGGCTTCTTTGCATGACTCGAGTACAAGAACTGACGTAAGCACCGTTGGAAATCCATCGGAAGATTATTATTATTCCAATAACAGCCCGCATCCTCAATCTCAATCTCAGCCACAACAACCTGACATTAAAGGTTTATTGAGCTCTAAATCGCCTGATCCAATGATCCCTGAATTTTTCAAGAGTAAAAGCCCTAAACTCCTTTCGAACAATACCATCAAGATGAATAATTTCGAGAAAAACCTTCGAGAATTTGCTCTTAATGGTGAAAACCAAGTCAACAAGTTCAACGAAAACTTCAAGAATTTTGGTAAATTCTTCAGAAAGGATACTAATAACGATAATAATTGATAGATTTGTATTTCGCAACATTTGTGCAGTCAAATATTTTGAGTATGATGCGTAGAGCAAAATGAGTAATAATTACTACATAATTATCATAAGAAATAATGGCTAAACTAGTGAAAATTTGTGGACTTAAAACCATAGAGGCGGCCGATAAAGCCATAGAATCAAAGGCAGATATGCTTGGTAGCATTCTTGTTCCCGGAAGAGCTAGAAGTGTGGATCACAATGTGGCGAAACGAATTGCCGAAAAAGTTAAAAAAGCAAGGGCATCCAAATCCAAGTTGCAAACAAGTTCGGATATTGTCAAACATCTCGACAGTTTTAAAGAAAAAGGTCATAACGAGTTTTTCGAACAGGCCTCACAATCACTTATAGAGAATGGGCCCTTTTTGGTGGGTGTATTCAGAAAGCAACAAGTTGGAGAAGTGTTCAGGATTGCTGAAAGTATAGGCGTTGATTTCATCCAGTTGCACGGTGATGAAGATCTTAATGAATATTGTCAATATAATATCGAGAAAGCCAACGGAAAATTCGGAATAATCAAACGATTTGTCGTACCGAAAGATGTTGCTTTGATGGGAGAGATTTTCTCACAACTTCACAAGTATCCCAACTTTATACTACCATTACTTGATTCAGAAGTTGGAGGAGAAGGTAAACTTATAGATTGGAATTATCTACATGAATTGAACGGTAAGTTTATTCTTGCTGGGGGGTTGAACCCAGACAATTTGAAGGATACAATAGAGTTTCCAAATATAATTGGATTTGATGTAAGTGGAGGTGTTGAGAATGAACAAGGAGATAAGGACTTAAAAAAGATTGCATTATTCGTTCAAAATGGTAAAAACGTATAGACGGAGTCAATGACTTTACGTCGATGAGAATGACAAAAGAGCAAAGGAAAAGTAAATAGATTTATGTATTCTTATATACAAATTAATCAAAGTTAACCAGCTTGATCCCAGTTACCTGGTCTAGGTTGTTTTGGCATTTGTGGACCACCAGCTCTCTTAGCCATAATAATTTGGTCAATGGACAAGATTGTGTTAGTGGCTTCAGTAGCCAAATCGATGGCAGATTGTTTAGTAGACAACAAGTCGTAAATACCATGTTCCTTGATATCCAATAAACCATCATCAGAATCATTATCAATATCTATTCCTAAGGTGAGACCTGAATTATCTTCTGACGAATGAGCAGCATATAATTTACTTAACAATTCCGAGGAATCTAAACCAGAGGTCTCGGCCAAAACTCTAGGTATAACTTCGAAAGCTTTTGCATAATGTTTGATTGGCAATTGCAACAAGCCTGGTGTTTGTTCACCGTATTTGGTGAGTAATTTAACCAATTCAATTTCAATAGCACCTGCACCTGGTAATAAACGTCCATCTTTCAATAAACCTTTGATGGCGTTAACACCATCATCGATGGCTCTTTCAACATCATCCAAACTGTTTTGAGTAGCACCACGAATAACGATGGTAGCGGTTCTTGAGACAGATTGTTCAGACTGTCTGAAAATAGTGACTCTATCACCACCAATTTCTTTGGTTTCGATGATATCGATTTCACCCATTTCATCCGGCATCGGAGCACCTAATCTTGGTAATGGCGTAGCACCACAAACTTGACAGATTCTTCTCAAATCGAATTTTGATGGCACTTTTAACAATAAAAGACCATATTTGTTGAAGTAGTGTAAAGCTAGTTCACCAACACTCGATCCTGCAATGACGACTTTAACACCTGAATCATAAATTTCTTTGCACATGATATCCAATTGTTGCTCTTCACCCTTTGAAAATTCCAACATTTCCTTAGCATTATGTAACAAGACGGTACCTTTAGTTTCAGTGGTTGAAATATCAATAGGACAAGTGAATGCAACAACCTTTGATTTCTCGTTGATGTTTTTGATATGACCTTCTGGTTCTCTTGGGAAAACCATACCTTTAACGACAGATGAATTTGAAAGGGAGGAGCCCATGATTTTAACAACTCTGACAGAATCAACATTGAAGTTGTTTGGTCTTTTTGGGTTTATAATCAATTTAACAGCATCAATAACTAATCCAGAGATGAGATCTTCTAAGCCATATTGTTTTGCTGCTATAACAGGCTTGATTACTTTTAACAATTCACTTGATTCTGTAATTGATTCAACTTTATTAACGACCAATTCATCTAATTTAGATAATAAGAATTTGTTGGCCAACTTGAAACCTTGGATAATTTCCGGAATACTTAAACCCAAATTGATTAATTTTTCACTAATATTTAAAAATTCACCTGCCAATACAATAACCATATTAGTATTATCACCCATTTCAAATTCTTGTTGTTTGGAAGCCATGATTAAGATTTTGACAGCAGGATGAACGATTTCCAATTCATTTAACATAGTAGCGGCATCATTTGTAACAAATATCTTACCCAAATGATTAACAATGATTTTATTACGTCCACTTGGCCCCATTGAGGTTAATAAGATATTGGAGATTTCTCTGACTGCCTCTATATTTCTGATGACAGCACCGTCAGCATTTGAGTGTGATTGGTACCCTTGCTTGAACAAGCCCGCATTGGGAGCGGCAGGAAGCTTCAACGACATATCTTACGAATAGATGGATGACTTTGTCAGGATGATTTTTCTTCGTTTCGAGATCAATCGCGTTAAAAAATGGATGGATAGAATACACCTGCATACAAATTTTCAAAGCAAAAGGTTGCACGTGAATGATCATGTGACATATAAATAGCCTCGATAGACACCCGGACACCATAAGCATGGTCACGTGAACAATCAGGCGCTTTGCGTGAGCGTTAATGCAAAAGACATGATCTAACTGTCAGATAAAAGACAAGTTACTTTTGTGGCAATTTCACTGGTTGTGAGCTTGCTTATTGTGCCCATGTTTTGAATCTGGGCGGACATTAGAGTCACCTGATAGTGTATTGAGCCCAGAACCTAAATTACGGGGATGGGGTAGCACGATTTTTCGAAGAAGATATACCAACTTTGAATAGGAGAGGGTGCAAACTGCGAAATTTGCGAAAAAGGAAGCACGAGGGCTGCTTTTTAAGATATTGAACTTTAACCCGTGTGCCTCAGACGGAGTAGGTGTAAACGAGGTTAAATTTAGTAAGAAAGTAGGAGTTTTAACAGCCTTGCAGCCAAAAAGTTATTGCGAAAAATGTCGCATTTGAGGCTAGGAGGTTCAATTTCGGGGTGTTCAATCCACATCCAGGTTAATCATGAGGCGCCGGACTTGAAGCTATGTCTAGAGGCATATGCGGACATTTGATGGTGAGGAGTGTATAATCTGAACGTTTATTATGTTGGTCATCAGGCGCTTTGCATGACAATCCAAGTGATGAGATTAAGTAACTATCTTTCTCGACGGGCGATGGACTCTTCGTAATTGAGTAGATGCATATTTTCAAGCAGGGTCAAAAATATTCCGATCGTGATCACCGAATAGTCTTGAAGGAATTTTTAAGATTGAAGCTAATTTTTGAAGGCTAGTGCGATAATATTTTTGAAGATTGGATAAATAGCTTGCCACAAGGAAGAAGCAACTCGCTTTGAATCTAGCCCGATAGTTTGTGTCAATATCTTGCCTAGAAGGTTCCTCTTTTTAACCCAAGGAACATTTCAAGCCGCAGTAGCAATCGGCGGTCCATGGTTAATAAGATTAGCCTTTGGGCATGTAACATTTTCGACAAAATACAGGACATTGTTATTTCGCTTGAGGCGTGCACATTCGCTCACTGTCGAATTTCAAATCTTGTCACGAGTTACTGGCTTACGGAAAAATGCTCTAACTGTTTTGTTAGTTCCGACCTGTTTATCGCATAGAATTGTCTTTTGTGAACCCAAAAATAAGAATTTTGTCCCTTGAGCATGGTCAAACGCAGGTTAGAACCCCAAGAAAGTAGGCGCACGCTCAATTTATGTAACATATACACTAAAAGACCCTCAAACGATGATTTATTTTATAATAATGATACGATTTAGTTCAGCTAAAATAACCTTTTTTATCATTAATGTATCGAATAAAAGGTAGTTTGGAATAAGAGTGAGAAAAAAAAGGAGACCTTAACGTACGTTCCACTTAAACCAGAGCCCAATCTTTTTCGAGAAACATAGATTGATATCAATTTGAATAGTTCCAACTTATGTCCGACTGCACAATTTAAAAGGTAACTTAATGGATTTATTGAAGGCAAATTAGAAGAACCACACTACCTTTGAGATTTACTTGCTTCTAAGGCCACTCTCTTAAATAAAGTCCGGAGCATTCCACCACTGGCCTAGTACAGTAGTGGTATGTAGGAGCTATTGAATTTATAATTATATCAGTGATACGTGAAGGGGTAATAGGTAGCGGCGGCAGTAGCGACTAAATTTTAAAACTGAGTATTAGTGTCAATGACGTGATACTACATTATCTGGCGAACATCTCAATTAATTACGTAAAACTCTCTCATGCTCCTTGAGTTAAATTGTTAGTTTCCCCCTCAACAAAGAGAATTCCTGTAAGTCAATATTCAACATTTCAAAAAAATTTATTTCAAAGTTCATCTATCTCGTTATCGTCAATATCATCAATAGTCTTTGACATGATTATCTTCTTCAATTTATATAATTCGTTGGTTGAAGCCGACTCTATCGATTTTGCAATAATTTTATTGTACTTGCTGAATAAAAGTTCATATCTTTGCAATTTAGTGTCTTGTAAACTGAATTTCAGCTCATATTTTGAGATATTATCTTGTAATTGTTGTTGGGCTTGTTTCTTTCTTTGTCTGCACTTTGATGCAGCAATTCTGTTTCTCTCGAGTAATCTTTCTTTCTTCCATGCAGCAGTTCCTGGGATTGGACCGGCATTCGGGTTGTAGATCACTTCATTATTATAAATAAGCTGATGGTTCGGTGGCGGCACACCTGCGGCCTGTTTCACGGAATCGGGCAAATTTGGCTGAGTCTGAGGTGTGGAATTCATCATTGATTGTGAAGCGCCCCTATTGGAGTTATTGTTAGACGCAGGCATACGTATTTGTTGCAACGGTTGAGAAGAATGATGCTGAAGTTGTTGCTGCTGTTGCTGCTGTGCTGGGTGAGGAGGTTGCTGTTGTTGGAGTTGCTGCTGCTGTCTGGGAGGAAGTTGTTGATAATTACTACTCATGGGTCCCTGATCTTGTAATTGTTGATTAGACTGTAATTGGTTCTCAGATTGGGGTTGTGGAGTAAACAAGTCATCTAGAGTACCGCTACTTCCGTCACTATCAAACAAAGCTTCGTGATTTATAATTTGGCCAATTTGACCGTTCGAAATGGATATACGGCGTCTTCTTGGAACACCATCCAGACCGTTATAATTAAGAATCATTGTGGAGTCAAAGATCGGAGGATTGGTCAAGGGATATGAGTTTACATCGAATGGGTTGTGGAATGCTAGACTCTGTTGAAAGTTGAAGGCATTGGAATTCACAGGCGCAGTAGAACCATTGCTGTTAGTTAGCGAATTGGAGTTGGAAGACGTCATAACTGCTGGACCTAAATCAGAGTTATATGAATTATTTATTTGTGTGTCGACTGGATCTTGTGAAACACTATTGAAATGAAATCTATCACTAGAGTCCTCTTGTTTAAGTAAAGAAGGAACTTGAGTGGTCATGGAGTTTTATTCATATAAATTTTTAGAAATTGTATTCTCTTGCTTATATCAATACGCAAAATCAACTTTTAGATGGACTTGATGTAGTTAAGATTCGAAGTTACCAGAAAAGAAAAAGTCTGAACTTTTATGTGGTAAAATAAGTTCGCTAAAGAAGAAAAGTTGTAAGGATTTTAAATTAAATTTATATTATGAAACACTCTAATAGTGTCTTTTCTTTTTTTTTCTTTTAGTCAGCGCTCAGGCTTTTGCTTTCCTTTGTTTTATGACAACACCTCGGAAAAGAATATTCTCTGAGCCTATTATTAAATCCACCGGCGTTACCATTTTGAGAAAAACGACATTTTTTCCCCATGCATTTAAACCCAACCGAATATGCCCTCGGAAATAAGCACCGGTCTTAGAAGGAGAATTCTAGCGATTTATCGAAAACTGGCAATTTTAAGAGTTAAACAAAAGGCGAACCTTTGGAATGAATCAGAATTTCACTGAAAATTGACCTGGAAGTACTGATTCTATACTTGATAGGTTTAATGGAAGTTGTAACTCCACATGCCGGAGATAAGCTCAGGGAATATACTGATGATCAATCTGGTAGCAAGTATATCTTTGACAACTCGAACCAATTCAATCATCTTTTGAAGCTTTTAAATCATTATTCATTGTCTGAAGAAGAGTTGCATGATTTGCTCCTGAACTACATTGAAAATTCTAATTATCCACCTCTGTCAATCCCGTCTGGAAGAAAAGTAATTTATGATTTCGATTTCTTGATTGAAAACCAAAGAGGCACTAAATTATTTGGCATTCCATTATTCTCTAACAATGCTCTCTTGCCTTTCATCGATCCCTCAAATTATCAATTATTGAATGGGAAGAATATTCTTCTAAATTATGATAATATAAATAATTACCCTCTACCTGATTTAGACTGGAAATGGGCTTGGCTGAGTTGGTATATATTCATGATAAATGATGTTGATGATCAAGGTTGGGTTTACCTGAGTTTGTTCTTCAGTTGGAAGATGAACTGGAAAGGTAAATATTATTTCGGTAATTTCGTCAGGAGAAGAGCTTGGATTAGGTTAAGATATAAAGTCATTTGAAAATCCCCATTTTCTATAGCCGCATATATCCGCTTTATATTTTGACTGCCTCTAATAATTCCGCAGCGTTACATGGGTTCCGCAGATCTCGATGATTCTAGGAATTACCTTGATCCATGTCCTGTATTATGAACAGACTTGTCAGTGTTCGTAAATATCATGCCGAAAAATCCGCGTTTGGAAATGATGTCCTGAAAATTTGCGTCACGGCGTTGTCTTTTTTCAATTACGAATTCCATGCCCAATAAAATCAAGAACTTCGTATGTTATCCATCTCATCATCATGCTTGCATGAATTGGAAACCATGCTACAAGGTTTTTTATCCTCAATAAGAAAGTACTACCATTGGTACTTAAAATGACTGATCCAATGTGTCATAACACATCGCGACCCCAACTCGTTACTTTGCGAATGTTACATATCATTTTAATCAACAAATGGATCCCATCGAGATTGATTTGGCATTGGCCACGTTCGTATTAAGGGCTCATCATAACAGTTGTCACCAAAGAGTACAGATAACATGCGACGTTCTTTATTCGAAATTAATCAATAACCAGCCGTTTTTGCAACCATCGATCCCCGTTTCGAGAATTACCAAACCAAGACAACTTAAGTGTCCAGCTACTGAGTATCTTTACGATTACACTATGAACTCACATCTAGACCATGATACACTTAGCTTTCCCGGATTTCTGAAGTTACTACTGGTTATCGGTTATCTAAATGCTGAGTCTAATTCTTCATGTAATTTCAGCAGAATTAAGGAGATTTATTCAAAACTCGAAGTGAATCTTGAATACAAATCTCCTTGGTGGAATAATGGTAAAAATAAAGCCCAAATGATATATCCGAAAGTCGAAGAAGCTTTAGTTAATATATTCGTTCATGAAGCAGATGGAACAGCAATTTCTTTCAAAGCCACGCTATTGATCTCGTTCATGTCCAAATTTTTAAAAGCCTTTAAAAGAAACTCCATGGATAAATTCCAAAAGAATGATTTTGTTTGTCTATTGTATCTTAATGGAATGTTCAAGATTATTCACTGGATTATGTTCAGTCACAATTTTGAGTGCATTGGAGATAGTTCTTTCTATGAGTACAGCGACTCCAGTGAAGCAGTAAACATTGCATTCAGCTGCTTGCTTGACGAATTCGATTGGGACGACACATGCTGTTTAAGTCGAATAAAGTTGTCGAAAAAGCTACCAACCATTAAGCTTGATTATTATGATACTATATTGAAATGTTTTGTCAAGCTTATCGTGGATTATATCCATATAATGGAGCTAAATAAAGAAAGAAGTCAAAGGTTGATAAAGAAACTCATTGTGTTGCTCTTATTTTATGAACTGGATGCGTTGATTGCGTATTATCAGTCCGTGAAATTAGAATAGTATGTACAAGCTATTTAATGAATTTGAATGCCCTTTCCGATAATACATAACTAACACCGCTAGCAAATGTCGTAGACGCCACTAAAATCTCCAACCCTTTGAAAAAGAGGCTCAATTCCTCACCTTGAAATCCAAGAACTGATTCAATACCTGGTCTCAACACCAAACTACCAATGTAAACCATTTGCAAGCCGGTATTTATCTTACCTAGGAGGTTAGGATGGATACTTATACTGCTATTCCTGAAATCGACAAATCTTTTCCATGTTTTTGGTGGTTCCATAGTATTGTATCTAACCCAAAATGACCAAAAGCTCAACATGACATCCCTTCCCACAATAAGTCCTGCCACATATAATGGCATTATTTGACCATAACATAAACTAACTGTACATACAGTCATGAGGAATTTATCAGCCATGGGATCTAAAATGGACCCAACTACTGACTTCAAATTATACCTTCTGGCTATAAACCCATCGAGGAAATCGGTCACACATGAATATATGAAGATCCCAATGGCTTTACTGGACTGACCTGTCACTATAAAGTATCCAATGAGTGGGGTTGTGGCTATTCTCGTCATGGTTAATATATTCGGAATTGTAAAAAAATCATCAACCAATTTGGTAGTTTCAACAGATTTAACTTGAATTTTTTCAGTTCCAATTTCTTTTGGTTCTCTCCTATTTGGTGGTCCGCTTAAGTCCCTCGCAAATGGTATTATGGAGGATCTAATGGAGCATGCTGGATAACGTCGAAGTTGAGAAGGCTTGGTGTAGAACGCTATATTTGAGAGATTTCTTGTAGCCGTGAGCTGGAATTGACTAGAGACCCGGATGGATCTCGTGAGGGTCCTAATGTCAAATAATCGAATTGACATTGGTATTTGGCTTTATTTCGAAGAAGTACGGAAATTTCTGATATCGAAAATTATATTGGGGGTACGGATTGAGAATTATAAAGATCTAATTATTATTTAGGTAAACCTTGCTCGTTGACCAAGGTTTCATTCGTGTCTTGAGGCCCGGCACCAACCTTAGTTAAAATGATTCTGGAGACACCTTTGTGTATTTCTGGATCGGCAACGATATCGTAATCTGACTTGAAATTTTTAGTTTCAGCTTTATCCCAGCCGGGAACTTGATGGAAAAATTGGTGAATTGTACCCAATACTTTAGATTCATTTTCTTGTTCGTAGTAAATGACTGCATTTGGACCAGCATCAAAAGTGTAGGCAGCTATGTTTTTACCTTCAATCTCATTGAGTTTATGGACAATTTTAATGATTTTTTTAGAGGTGTCATTCAAATAAAAAATTGGTGGAGAAGAATCTAAGCAAACAGCATGGAAAGAGTTGGAATCTTTCATAGTCAAGTCAGCGAAATTTTCGAAATCTTTGTCTAATATGGTTTTCTTCATTTCCTCATATCTTTTGGGAACAACCTCTTTGATTCTCCATTGGAATAAGTCAGAAGTAGCAACGGTAGATTGCATACCAGAAGTGGAAGGGGTATCTTTTTTATCATCGCTGACGACCAAAATGGCAGCTTTGATACCAGGCCAATGATTTATTGGAGCAATTTCCACTGCTTTTGAATCTTCACCGTCTTCACGTTGTCCCATTTCCCAAGCAACATAACCTCCAAAAAGAGAGCGACAAGCAGATCCACTACCCTTTCTGGCAATTTTCGAAATTTCAGACATATCTTGAGGTAATTGATATAATTTGGCGATAGCGACCACTAAAGCAGCGAAACCAGCAGCAGAAGAAGCTAACCCAGCAGCAGTAGGGAAGTTGTTTTCACTAACAATATGCAAACCCCACAGAGATAACTTTGGTAATTTTGAATTTTCGGATTCCAACAAAGATCTGAGTTTTCTCAAGTCTTGTAAACAGGCTTTGGTTCTTGGAGAATCCATCGATTCTTGTTTTCCATTAAGCCATAATTTATCTTCGGTGAAGGATTCACTAGTGGCAGCAGTGGTTAAAGTACGCAAATCATCTTGGGATAAGGTAACTGATATGGAATTGTTGGTTGGTAAATTAAGCGACTTGTCTCTTTTACCCCAATATTTCAAGGTCTATAAGTTAGTATTAACACGTGTTGATAAATGTTTTGTAATAACATACAGCAATATTGACAGGTGCAGTAGTAGATGCAGTGTACACGGTCATTTCAATTAATAATTATGAAGAGAGATGTATTAAATTGAACTGCGTTTACTTCAGCGATGTTGAAAAATCGATGCGGTTTTTTATTTACGGTCGTATAAAAATTCGCGTTCATAAAACGACTATTGAGAAACTAATGAACTAGTATTACAATTACATACAAAGAAAATTGGGAAGGCAAAAGAATAAAACAAGCGGCAAACAAAATGTCAACACTCTTTCCATATGAAGAGAATTAGAGCCACGAATGGTTGAAATGAGTGTAGTTCAAAACTTAATAAAGCATTTTTTTGGAAGGTGTGTGAAGATTCTTAAATAGTTTAATTTGATCTGGTCCATTTCCATAATCTAGCCTTACAATCACCACTACCAGTGGCAAAGATACCTTCAGTACCTTCAGAGTTGGAAGCCACAGCAACAGATATAACAGAGTTCCGGTGCCCTTGTAACATTAACAATGGATTACCCGAAATTCTATCCCAGAAAATGACACCACGGTCTTTAGAACCTGACAAAATGTACTCATTATGAGGGGTGGAGCAAACTGAAAGAACAAAATCTTTATGACCAATGTATGTAACATCACAAGATGATTTTTTGTTCAAAGCTTGGCCGTTGCCAGAACCTGAGCCAGCACCATTACTGACTAAGTCTTGTTTACCTTCTAAGTTCCACAATTTGACAGTTCTATCTAAGGAACCGGAAGCAATTTGTTTACCGTTGGTAGAGAATGCCACAGAGTAGACTGAATCTTCATGACCGTTACCATTTTCATTACCAGAATCTAATCTTTCAACCAAGAAACCGGTGGTGGAGTCCCACACTCTGACCGTGCGATCCAATGAACCAGCTGCAATCAACTTACCATCAGGGGAAACAGCAACGGTGGTAACACCATCTTCGATGGATAAAGTAAGAGAGCATTGAGATGATCTCAAGTCCCAAATCCTAACGGTACGGTCCCCGGAACCAGAGACTAAACGATCACCATCAGGGAAGAAATCCAAAGAGTAGATATCTTGTTCATGTCCACGTAAGATCTTAATGATTCTCTTAGTAGATAAATCCCAAATTCTAATCAACTTGTCTTCGGCACCAGTAGCTAAAAGTTTGCCATCTGGGGAGAAACAGACTGATCTAATATATAAATCGCCATTTGCGTTAGTCGTTGTACCACCGACATTAGATTCACCATTAGCGCCAGATCCATTTTCACCGTTGGCACCGGAGGCGGAATCAGCTTCACCAGATTCGTTTAAAGAATTAGAGGAATTATCATCAATTAATTTAGCAACTAATGCACCAGTTTTAACATTGAAAACTTGAGTAGTCTTATTGCAACCGGTGGCGATGAATTCACCGCTTTTTGAGAAACGAACGCAACAAACAACCGAGGAGTGATCTAAAGAATGAATTAAATCGACGTCTAAATCACGTTTGAAAGCAGGGTTGTACAAGACATAATAACCAGTTTTTTGTTTTTTGAAATCGGCATTAGCTTTGGTTACGTCCAAGTCAGAGAGGTAAGGAGGAATCTCTTTGACATGAACAGCTCTTTGCTGAGGATCAACGACATATTGAGATCTATCAATCACAGTTAAAGAAGTCGAAGTTTCGGGCTGACCAATTGGAGCAGCATTGGATTCAACCTTGACAGGCTCAGATTTGGTCACTTGAGGGGAAGTCTTCTGGTCTTTTGGAGATTGTTTGGCTTGAACAGCAGGAGGTTGAGGAGCCTGTTGTTGATAAACGCCGTATGGTAATTGACCGTTTTGGGGTTGAGCAACTTGATGGGCTTGTCTATCTCTATTCTCCAATTCTGTTTTCAATCTTAAAATTTCTTCTTCATAAGCTTCTTTAATTTTCCTGTGGGCCATTTCTAATTCATAAACGGTTTGTCTTATTTGTTGCATTTCCGCAGTTTGTTGATTGTACTTTAAATCATAGTCTTCTTTGACCTGTTTGAAATTCAGGGCCTCGGTTAAAGCAAAGTCGAATTCTTGTTTGACAGCTTCGAGTAATTCATTTAATCTCAGTTGATGTCTTTGTTGTTGAGCTTGTTGCTGCTGTTGAGCTTGAGCAGCTTGTTGTTGCTGTTGTTGCTGTTGTTGCTGTTGAGCCACAGCAGCCGAGTTAGATGCGTACACGGACATTGCTGATAACTAATCTTCCGTGCGATTGAAACCGGGGCTAACAAGTAACAAGTAACAAAATTAGGTTAATGAGAATCTTATAGTTAGATAACAATTGAAGATTTAAGATGGTCACACCTGGAAGATAATGAAATCGGTTTCTAGATTGATGGATTTCAATAGAACACTTAGTTAGTTTTTAATTCAAAAAAAAAGAAGTGGGAAAAATAATTGAAAAAAAAAAGAAGGAGAAAAAAGAAGTATCTAAGTAGCAAAAGTGTTGATAATCCGAAAACTTCAAAAGTGAGGTAAAAAAAAAAAAAAACACCGAACAAAAAAAAAAAGAAAAATCATAACGAACTATTTCAAACAATCGATTCAATTATCTGGTCTGTTGCAATTTTGTATGTCGCTCCAGTCTATTATTCATTGGCTACAATCGCTCGTGTAGACTAACATCTTCTATTCTACCCATTTATACAATGCTGCCCTTTGATTTCCCCAATTAATTTTTATGTCACTGGCTAAAACTGTCGGATTCCCAGTTTTACCTTGTCTTGATGAACAGGGGGTGTGAACTAGTGGACAACAAAATAGGGGGTGCGATTACTGTCCTGAATTCTCGCGCTATTGATTTTTTTTGTGTGACGAATCCCTTTAACTTAATTTCCGCCAAAATTGATCGGCATGAGCGAGGGGTGTCACGTGCGTAACATAGGTTTTTTGGCCCGTACATTTTAATCATCCGCGAATTAACGGCGTGGTAATGAAAAGTTTTTGTGCCCGCCACGTCTTTCGCACGGAACTTTGTTTCAGTCGTGTGGTACGGGTTGATGTTTCAGCAAGAGGAAGGTATATCGAAAGATTTAATTAAGTCAGTATCACACGATTCAAATATGGTTTATTTGGGGAATAAGCCTTTTAGGGGCAAAAGAGAGCAGGCTGAATATGACAGAACATTTGCCGGCAGATATCAGAAAGCTCTTCGTCGCAATCACTTTTTCTACTTTGGACTACCATTTATGCTTTCCATAGTTGCAGGGTCGATTTACCTCCAAAAGTTTACAGCCGTTAAATGGGAGAAGTTTGATGAGAAATATAGACAGCTCAATGAAGATGAAATGCTCAACATGATTGAAAACAAACGTTCTGTTGACAAGAAAAATGACTATTATAGATTACAAGGTTTACTTGATGATCACGTTACGAAGGAAGTTGCATCTAATGATGACTACGAAATTGTCAGAGTTAAAAGAAAGAAGGAAGATGAACCAGTGTGGTAAGTCCAGCATTCTTTTCCCACTTCTTTAATGACATTAACGATATTTGTACATAGTTAAGCATATAGTTTTTTCCCTTAGCGAGAAATAAATATAATTTCTAAAATCATCTCATCTCATCACAGATAAACTTATTCATAATTGTCATTATCAAAATTATTGTCATACAGTGAACATGGTATCATTTTCCTGTGAAGTGTGTAACGACACCGTTCAAAAGAAGAAGCTCGATCAACATAAGCAAAGATGTTATGGCGCATATTTCACTTGTATTGATTGTTCTGTTACTTTCCAAAATAATGATTACAAAAATCACACTAGTTGCATTAGTGAGGCCGAAAAATACGAAAAGGGTTTGTACAAGGGTAAAAAGAAGCAACAAAACCAACAAAAACCATCGAATACTCAACAGAAACCACAAATCACGGCTGAACAAAATGAATCTAAGGAACCAAAAGTTGAAAAATCAAAATCCAAGAAACAATCTAATGATTTTGAATTATCCAAATACATTGATGGAGAGACCAATCTCTACAAGGTGTTAAAGAAATTATCCAAAGACACTAGAAAAGACAAAAAAGATGTTTTGAAAAAATTACAATTATCAAAGGGTCCTAATAATGAAATAATCATTAGTCTTTAAATTTATGTATAGTACAAAATAAATTTACTATTTAACGTGAAGGTACCTTGACACCCTTATTTAATGCTTTGGTCATTTTGGCGTAGAACTGTGATAGTGTATGTGATGGGAATGCTAAATTGTCACAAAAATATTCTGGTAGGACGGATAGTAATCTTTGGGTATTTTCTTTTCTTAAATAATTCTCCTCGTCATTTGCTTCGTCATCTACTAATTCATTAAGAAAAGTGGGAATATAGTTCACTTCAGCTTTACTTTCGAAATCCTTAGATATGACCAATCGATATTCGATATTTAGAGTTCCTTGACCTCTATCTTCTGTAGTACTTATTTGTTTCACGTCGAAATATAATTTTTCATCGTCCTCTTCATAATTGACTATTCTCAATCCAGTTAAAAGTTCTAGCATATCAAGGATGATAGTGATTGTCTTAAGTTCTTGAGTTAACTGGTCCTCATTTATTATAGCTGGTTCATTTGTGAATTGTTTGTTTTTACTGTTTCTTTTCTTTCTAATTGGAGATTCATACGTGGTTTCAGTATTGTTCGCGTAGGATAGATCTGGGTACTCTTCTTTCTTGGATAATTTCAGAGGTGTTGTAGTGACTGAGTCGGCGGCAATATCAGTTTGTTCTTTTTCCCCTTCCAAAACTTTGATGTAATCTAAAAGTCCATCTATAGTATCTTGTTGTTTATCAAGTTTCTCATTGAGTGACTCAATGACTTCCTGGTCATGAGTTAAAGTCTGTGTACTGGTTTTCTTATAATCCTCAAATAACTGATCCTGGCTGGTATTGACCAATGAATTTATAAATGAAATTATATTCTTAGGATCATTCTCTTTTAAAAGATCGTTCTCTGTCACTGTAATGGCCTTGGATCTACTGGAAGGAGCCACTGTGGAGGAAACTGTCCTTTTCGTTATCTTTCCAGGAGTAGTGTTAACACCGGACACCAGTCTGGTGGGCCTGGGACTAGATTTGGATGACATTTCCTTGCCCTTAGCCACTAATTGTTCTGCCTCTTTCGCACGCGTAGATTTTCTAGTTTTTACGCCAGAGCTGTGACGGGTTCTTGCCATTGCGAGAGAAACGACTATGCTTTTCTTCTTATCTTGTGAAAGTTCTGAGTTGTGTGCTATGTGAAACCGGATGTTCCAATTATCAGTCTGATGATTGAATGTTTAGGGCAATTTGATACTATTTGCAAAGAAAAACAAAGACAATAAACTGATTTCGCGTGCGATAAAACTGTTGATGTGAACAAGTCGTGTCCAGCTCTATGAATAACTAACTTGACTTTCCTACAATTGATAATTTTGGCAACTACAGCGATTTGTTCGATATCCTTGAAGGCTTGATAATTTAACCACTGATATTAATTGGTTTACTAATCAACACAGCTCAGTTTTCCATTGGCATTTGGAGCTTGTTTTTGTCCAACACATTGAGCTGCCCACAATCACATAGGCTGATGGAGTTGACCGAATCTCAGCACGAAGTCGTGGTGGCGGCGCCAGAGGCTGACACTATTCTCGCCGTTCGGGCTGGTCCAGGCAGCGGAAAAACCACCACTCTCGCACGACGCGTGCTGCATCTTGTTCAAGCACAGGGCATGAATCCAGACGAGATTTTGGTGCTATCAATGAGCAACAGAGCCGTTCTGGCCCTACGGCGAACCATTGGTTTAGAATTGGGCGATGAGATAGCAAGTCAAGTTACAATTAGTACGTTTCACTCTTTCTGCAGTGGTGTTTTGGACGACTACGCTCAATTTTATGCTCCTCTGCTTGGCCACCAGAAACTAATGGACGATGTCAGTTGGCGAAATTTTTCAAGTATATTTCTGGGCAAAATCATTAATTTGGACGGAAAAACCGTTGAGGGTTCTGTTTCTCCTGCTGGTTTGGAGCTGCTTATCTTCGATGTCAAAGCTGGTTCGCTTACCCTCGAGAGGGCGGCTGCAAAATCAGGAATCAACTTAGACTACTTGACTTCATTGATTGGCTACATGAATGAAAATGGTATGATACGATACCAGGACCTCATATCCAATGCGCTTACTCTTTTGGACTTGTCGACAAACCCTTCGGGCGATCTGGGCCAGATAAATTTGATACCTCAATTAGAGAAATATAAAGTTGTCATTGTTGATGAATTCCAAGATATGTATCCCCAGTTATTATCCGTTTTGGAATCTATTCTAAAGTACCCAACAAGAGAATCCACTTCAAGGTATAAGCACTTGACGGTTGCTGGTGATCCGAATCAAAGTATTTATGAGTTTTTAGGATCCAAACCCGAATATATTGACATTATGATATCTTTATTTCCCGGAATCAAAGTGAAACATCTACTCATAAAAGAATCATTTAGATGTACGAATAATATCTTGAATGCAGCCACCAAGCTAAGCTTCAACGATGATAATCCGTCGTCAAATATTGTGTCAACAAAGGGCTCTGGATACCCTCCAATTCTTCACTCGCATAATTCCGAATATCAAGAATATGTATTCATAGCCGAGGAAATCGTTCGGCTTATCCTAGAGCTGGGTGGCCTATTCAAATTATCAGATTTTGCAGTGCTTGCTCGTACCAACAAGGAAGTAGACGAGTTGTATAAACTTTTCACTCAAAATTATGATATAGGCTGCGAAAAATTGTCCTTCACTAATGAATGGACTAAATCAAAATTGCATATTTTACTCGACGTGATTAATGTTATTACTCAATCGATTGGTGCGGAATTTAGTCTCTTGACCGTTCTTTTGAAACTCGACTCTAAGATTGGGAACAGGTTGAGGATAGCTAAATTATTCAACAATTACAATCTTTGGGCGAAGGATATACAGCATGGCTCTGATCGCCCTACTTTCGAATCCTACTTACGGTACCAGATACAATCAATGAATCCGAAAAAGCTTTGTGAGTTGCAAAAAGTCTACAAAAATAACAGAAATGAGAAGGTGGTCGAAGATATCATTGTATTTTTGAAATCTATTGAAATTGAAAGGTCAAACCTTAAGAATGGACATTTAACCCCAAATATGGTATTACAATCCCTTTTGAATATACTAACATCTCTGGGGTTAATAAAATACATAAATGAAGAAGACCACAAGGGTGACAAGTCATTGAATCCCAATAATGAACATACAATGGCACTTAGAAGATGGATAGAATCATTTAATGCATCGTTGCAAAACTCTTATAAGACGTATATGGAGGCTGATAAAAGCAACGATTATTCTTTTCTTGACCATTTTCTACGGACTTACAATGCTGATATCCCATCGAGTGGTGAGGATGTCCTCAAGATCTCCACGATTCATACAGCAAAGGGACTTGAATTCCCAGTTGTCTTCGTTATCGGGACTTCTAAGATGTGGGCGTTAAAACCATATTGGGAATCTTTGTTGACCAATAGTAAATCAACGAACGAGCCTTCAACCTCAGAGTTGTCTAAGGCAAGACTTTTTTATGTTGCCTGTACTAGAGCAAAAAGTTTGCTATATTTGGGCTCCATGACCAACTTGGAGCAACTATCATCTGTCGTGAAGTCGAGTTTTTCCACAATACTCCCCGATGTAAGTGGAAACTCTTCGAATTCGCTCTTGTATGATTTGGGACGAGATTTGAACAGATCTATCCCTCAAACTGACCGTATACACGATGGCAGGAACATATTTAAGCATTTAGAAAGACAACAAAAATCCGGACCAAGATTTGGAAGTCAAATTCATCAGAGAAAGCTTCATACATTATCACGGCCTCGAGTAACTACGACTTTTATTTTGCTAAGAAAACATTTATTTAATTTAAGACTTTATATTAAATAACTTAATATTACAATTATGAGTAATTATTGGAGCTTGGATAAAATGTCCAAAACTGTTGAACCTTCAGATTCGCCGTTTCCACTATTGAGACCTTCGTCGTCGAATGCAGATGGTTCGTATCCTTCGTCGTCGTCAATGTCGTCAGGTTTAGGTCCATTTCCGTAATTAGCTACATTTTCATGGGCATGTTTCAACTCTAAGTCATCTTTGTGTGTCCTTTCAAATTCGTCTGAGAGAATGACTTCATCTTCACCATCTTTATCAAAATCTGCGTTATCATCATCACTCTTGACGATTTTAATGACTTCTCTTTCATCGTCACGATCGAATTCTTTGATTTCGACGTTTTCAGAAAAAGCAACCTTTTTGTGAGATGGGGTGGAGTTTCCAGAATTGGAGCCTGGGGTTGGAGTCTGATTTGGAGTGTCTGAGAACGATACTTTTCTCCTTTTAGGAGGAGGAACCTGATCATCGTCATCGTCATCATCTTCATCATCATTTTCGTACGACGGGATGATATCATCGTCATCGTTATTGTCCACCGCTGGTGCGGGAAGATCATCATCATCATTATCAAACGTAGGTGATGGCTCTTCCTCCTCTTGAGTATTACTAGTGGTTGAAACCTTTTCATCGTCATTTACTAACTCTTGTAATTCCAACCTAGTTGATTTCAATTTAGTTAATTTATTATCAATGATGCTTAGTTTTGATTCGTCAGTGTTTAAAGCGTCATTCATCAATGATTTCAAATTATCCAAAATTTGTATAACTTCGAATCTATCACGTTTAATTTCTTCTATATTCTGTTTTGAGATATTGCATAATTTCTCCAATACGTTTAATTTTGAAATGTATATCTTGGGTGAAGGTAAGTTTTCTGACAATTCGGGGTGACTTGGAAGATATGCTTTTGATTGAATACCGACTTGATTCAAGTTTGCTTGGCTTATGTCAACCATTTGGTTCAAATGAGTGAACGTATTATTTAAATGTTTCAATTCTGGCACAATTGAATCTTTCGAGGACAAGTTCTGGGGTTGTGAAGAAGGTTCTGGAACGGAATCAACCAGCTTATTGGCTTTGGACAACTCCACCGCTTTTCTGAAGTTGCTGATGTCGGAAGAGGAGAAAACATTACGCTGTTCCCAAACATTTATCAAACGGTCCACTTTAGGCTTAATTTTATCATCCAAGGAATTGTAACATTTATTGAAGACGATAGGTAACACCTTAGAAAACTCAGCCAGGAATTCTGGTTTCCGTTTATGTCTTGCTTGTTGTACGACATCATTACAAAGATATAATAATGAAAGACGTTTAGCTGAATTGTGAGTTGGTTTCAAAACATATTCACTCCAAACTCGGGCCAGTTCTTTGCAGTGTCTATGATGAAAAAGAACCCATTGTGAAATTGTCACAATAGATTCTTGTGTTTCCTGAATAGTACCCAACTTCTTTGCAAAGATATCAGCTGAGAAAGACATATTGTGACAGGGAAATGAGTATGTGTAGTGATGAATGTGGCGTTATTTATATTGAGTTTCAGGATGTATTGGATTTTGTTTCTTAGGGGAAACGAAACTTCTGAGGATCCTTGTTTGATGAAACAAACACTAATGACAATTCAATCTTTTCGACCTTTACTTTTAAAACTTACTAGTAATAATTTTAAAGATGAGGAAGAAATAACTGGAGAAATATCAATTGGATTTTTCGGTGCGACAACACGACACTTTCTCTACACCCAAATCACACTTGTTTATCAAGAAACTTGTTATATATCCATTTCCATCTACCAGTCAACAAGGTAACAATTGAATCGGCCAACCACCGTGAAACTTAAGTTGTCTCATTTATGAAGTTTCATTGAGAATCGATGTCTGCATTATCATCTTTCCAGAAAGTCTTACCTCTTCGACCAGACGTTGACACCAGTGTTGATATCTCTGGATGTGCTGACCTCACCAACCTCAATCGCTATGTCAATCATCTGAAAGGCCATAACCAATCATTGCCACAATTACTCTCGCAGACACGGGCTGATGCAAACCACGCAATTGGACTCGAAGAACTGACAATCAATAAGTTAACATTGAATGATGTCAATACCATGATTGAAAAATTTGAACTGTACAGACAGAGTATAAAGATGTTCCGTGGACGCCTTGAACCAATAGAGGCCATACTCGCTGCATTCAATGAAGAATTGAAAGAACTTTCTTCCAGTTTAACCTCTTTACAGGAGCAATCATCTAGACTAAGCTCAGATCTAAATTCACAAAAAGCCTTGACGGAGAAATTAAATCCTATCATTCTAGACCTCATGATCCCTCCCGATATTTCTCGCTCGGTTGTAAGAAATCCTATTGATAGTAAATGGGTGGAAAATATAAGATTCATAAATGAAAAACTACAGTTGTGCTCCTCAAATAATGAAAACATGAACAGTTTGTATAAGGAATCCAAAACTCTCAAACAACTCGAATCAGGTCTTCATTTACTTCTAGCGAAAGCCGTCGAAAGAATAAGAGACTTCTTGATCTATCAAATCAAACAATTAAGGTCGGCTAATGGAGCTTCGTCTCAAAAAATTCAACAATCGCTCCTTGAAGTGAAGGAAGTCTATATTTTTCTCAAAACACACGAGCCAGACTTGGCCAACCAATTGCAATTGGCTTATATCTATACCATGCGTTGGTACTATCATGTGAGATTCGCTAAATATCTTTACGCTTTGGAGAAACTTCATTTGAGAACCATTGATCAATCATACGTCTTAGGTGCTGGTGACGGAGGTTTTGGTGATGATAAACAAGGTCTACTCGGTACTAGTCTCAAGTCGTGGCTTTACACATCAAACCAACCATCACTCCATCCGAGCCTTTCGAAACTGTCACAAGGGCAGATGCCACAATCCAAAGTGTCATTTTCTGAATATTTGCTGTCAATTGACAAACGTTTACTGATATTACAAGATACAGAAGAATCTTCAGCTGTTCCAGCTCAAATTGCAGAAACTACTCCCTTCAATTATTGGCTCGAATTTGTTTATAATCAATGGTCAACCGCCCTAATAGATAACGTTATGGTTGAATATTTATTCATGGTTGAATTTTTCTATCAAGGTAATGAAAAATTCGAAAGCGTTGATACTTTGGGGACTATTGTGCAAGGAGACTCCGATTTACCTAATTATAAACATGACTGGGCAAGTGTTATGTTCGAAAAAGTTTACCAATTAGGTTATGACTTCGTTCAATGGTTGATTTCTCTGCATTCTGCAACTTTGGGTTCTCGAATTGCATCAGGATCTACTACAAGAAGGGGTAACGTTTATGCATCTGCCGGACCAGGAACTTGTGACGTTTATTCAATCTTGATTATGATCAGATTAGTGCAAGGAACTCAATCTAGATTGCATAATCAGTTCCATATACCAGTTTTGGATGACCATTTGAATTCTTTACTTCTTTTATTATGGCCCCACTTCACTAAAATCATTGATATGAATTGTGAATCATTGAAGAAAATAGTTTTGAGATCTTTCTCTACTAGATCAAAAGATAGAAACCTTGCACCCGTTAGTGTTACACAACAATTTGCCAATTTACTTCTGGGATTACTCAAGTTAACATTTAGTCCAGCAGAAGAGAAGGATAAGGAACAATTCAGAGGTGAGCCATTATTCACATCAATCAGTAGGTTGAGAAATGACTATGAAGGAATCATGACGAAACTCAGTAACCACATTTTTGGATCAAAAAATGCAGTTGAGAAGGAAATATTCTTGTACAACAACTATTTCTTGATAGTTAGTATCTTGAAAAATGAAAATGGAACAGAGAAGACAAATGAGTTTATTGAAGAACAGATTAAACATTTTGAAATATTATGTGAAGCCTACAAGACTAAATAGCATTAATTGAACTATTCATATATTGATCACTTTATTTCACATAATTTGGCGAATAAACCACATAACTGTAAATAAGAGCCCACACCTTCTAACACTCTCATATGGGTGAAACCGATTTCTTTCAAAACTTCCAACCGTTTTTGTTCATTGATACCGGGTATTGATTTAGCTACTCTAAATGTCAGAGTAACGATATCGATGGCAGAATAACCTTTGTTCCACAAACTATCCAAGAATTCAAGTGCTTCGTCAATGTTAGAATCTTTAGATATGCATGATGATAGGATTTTCTTGATCACAAGGGGATGTGGTTGGTCAACAATTTTGAAAACGTTGATATCATTAACGAAACCAAATCCTGCAACTGTACTTTGTAAATTATTGATCGCTTGTCTCATATCACCTTCAGCGGTGAAAATCAAAGCTTTTAATCCTTCTGAGTCATACTTGACATCTTCTGCTTTGGAGACCTCTAGTAATCTAGCCAAAACTTGATCATCAGCGAGTTTATTATACCTTAAGATTGCACAACGAGATTGAAGTGGTTCAATGATTTTACTAGATTCATTACAAGCAAAGGCAAAACGAGTGGTGTTGGAGTAAATCTCCATTGTTCTTCTCAAGGCTTGCTGGGCACCTTGTGTCATTGAATCTGCTTCATCCAAAATAATAATCTTATGTCTTCCAGGTGGTAATTGAATTTTGGTTTGAGCGAACTGTTTGATTTTGTTACGAACAATGTCAATACCTCTGTCATCAGAGGCGTTCAATTCCAAAGTTGCTTGCAGGTACAATTCGGGCCCAAGTAATTCGTATGCTAAACAATGAATCGAGGTGGTCTTACCGATACCTGGGAACCCTGAGATGATCATATGTGGCATATTACCGTCGGCAGCAATTAACTTTAACCTTTCGATAGTTTCCTCATTACCCACGATGTCATCGAGCTTATGTGGACGATACTTCTCCACCCATGGTAACTCTAGAGAGAGTGAGTTTTTACTCATATTTGATAATTATAATTTATAAGTAATTCTTCAAATCGATTTTTCACTACGCGTCTCCAATTCACCGCGATGTACAGGCTACTGAATCATTGACGAAAAGCTGCTTTATTTGCTACCATGAAGTAATGGACTTAGTGACGATTTGCTACCATGGATTTATGAACTGGTGTGTATGTCCGTCCCAATGCTGAATTCGTTACAATTTTATAAACCTATAAAATATTCTTCCTACTTCGTGTCGTTACTTTACGGTTTATCTTCCTTCTCACCACCATTCTTCTTTTCATTTTGGTCTTTATCCTTCCCATTTGGCTGTTTTTTCTCCCTATTTAGCTCTTTTTGAGTCTTCCTCTTACTTCCGATCGGCGCAGATGTCAGTAATACTTTTAAAGGCGGTTTGAGAAGTTGTGAAAGCTTCTCGGGCTCCTCAAATAATGCTTGCAACCACGGAATTTCCACGTCCTTGATACTTGACTCGACCAACAGCTTCAAAGGCCCAGATTCTTGGAACTTTGCGGTTGTTCCTATTATAGAAGTATGAGGAATGTTGAGGGTTTGAGATAGCTTGGACATGGCCCCTTTTGGCAATTCAACAAGTTTCACTCGATCTTGTAATGACCTAGATGCCGTATAGGTTAAAACTGGAAATGATTGGATTAAAATTTGGGGATTCACGTCTTTCTTTGCAACATAAACGTATTTGATGTAATTGTCGTTGTCAAGATCTTTGATCTTTCTTCTTTTGGCAGACTTTATTCTCTTCCGTTGTGTTGATGCTTGTTCTTCAAGTCTCTTCACTGTAGAATTGAAGCCTATTGTTATCTGAGATAATATGGGATTATCAATGGGGGGTTTCTTGTTCCTCAACTTCATCTCCTTTCTCAATTCAATGTGTTTTCCTGCCGGACTTAGTGCCAGACAAAGTAGATTAAGAATGTCATTAGCTGTATTCAAATTCAATTCTGGCCATAAATCGGATTGTGTGAATGGATTATCCAATATAGCTTTGAAGACCTGTCGCCTCTTCTGTTCAGAAGCTTTGATCGATCCGGATAAGGGTCCTCTCTTCTCTATTTTATTCTCCAGACTCATTACTAAAGTAATAAATAATCTATTTACAAAATCATCGCGAAAAATTTACAATCTTTAACTTACATGAGAATTTCCATACATGTATATTTAATATTAGAACACATGTTATTCTTTTTTTTTTTGATTTTCGTTCGAAAAAGTAATAGACCTTCTATAAGAAATTCAGTAAACTGAAATATTGACATAAAATACAAGAACTTTAAAACCAACCTAATCTTCTTCTTTCTTGACATCCTTCTTCTCTGGTGAGTACAGAGGAGATTTAGGTGCATAAGATGGGGACGTTGGGGAGTACTGTGGTGAAGTTGGTGAGTAGGATGGTGAAGTAGGAGAGTATTGGGGAGATGTTGGGGAGTATGAAGGTGAAGTTGGTGAGTAAGATGGTGAAGTTGGTGAGTACTGTGGAGAAGTAGGTGAGTAAGAAGGAGACGTTGGTGAGTATGATGGTGAAGTTGGGGAATATGATGGTGAAGTTGGAGAGTAACTTGGCGAAGTTGGTGAGTATGATGGTGAAGTAGGTGAGTAACTTGGCGAAGTTGGTGAGTAACTTGGAGATGTTGGTGAATAACTTGGAGATGTAGGAGAGTAACTTGGCGAAGTTGGTGAGTAACTTGGTGAAGTTGGTGAATAACTTGGTGAAGTTGGTGAGTATGATGGTGAAGTAGGTGAGTAACTTGGCGAAGTTGGTGAGTAACTTGGAGATGTTGGTGAATAACTTGGAGATGTAGGGGAATAACTTGGCGAGGTTGGTGAGTAACTTGGAGATGTGGGAGAATAAGTTGGTGATGTAGGAGAGTACGTAGGAGAAGCACCACCGTATCCTGGGGAAGTAGCACCGTAGGAAAATGGAGAGGTAGGGGAGGTAGCTGTTTGACCACCGTATGATGTGAGCGAACCAGTTCCTTCAGAAATAGGAGCAGTGTGAATAGGTGAGAATCCTGCTCCTTCCTCGAATTGAATCTTATCATCTTCCATGTCATACTCCCTGTAAGGTGTGGCACCACCATCTTCAGCATCGGGAACGATAGCAGTAACACCTCCTGAAGCCTGTTGCAACATCTTATCGTCAACCATAACATCGAAAGCACCGGTACCCAAAGGAGCCATTTGACCCAACATAACGTTTTCAGAAATACCACGACAGTCATCTAGTTCAGCAGCAGAAGCAGCGTCAAGTAAAATTTCAACTGTTTCTTCGAAAGAACAACGCATCAATGCACCAGTATCTGCTCTGTTAATACCGTGACGAGTAATTGCCATCAAGTGACCTCTAGAAGTCATAACGTCGACCAAAAGAGCCATGTGACGATAGTTGACATATGAACCATCGAAAGCAATAACGTTGAGAATTTCTTTGAACAACGCATATCTAGTAGCTTCAATACCCAATACTGAGAGAATTTCGATAAAGTTGTTAGAGTATGTTCTAGCAGCATCAACACCGGGAACGGCCATAACATCAGCCAAGTTAACACCATCGGTTTCCAAAACCCACTCCTGACCTTGTTCAAAATCACCGCTGGCGCCAGGTCTACTGACTTTGTGTTGCATCATGAACACCCTAGTGATACCAGGAATACCACGCAAAGAGATACTTTCTAACATATGAGCCTCGACACGTTTCAAGATTTGATCTTCTTCATGGTCACCTTCTTCTTCTAATTTAGGATCTCTGATAACACGACAACGGATGATCAATTTATCGGCAGTATCGTCGGACCAAATAACGAACAAGTCTTCACCAAAGTTTTGAGAAATCTTTTCAGCGACTTGGGCCATGGTTAATTGTTTATCTAACATCTTGGCACGATCCAATTCCAAACGAAGTAACCAAGGGGATTGATTTTCAATGGTTTCTTCGACCTTTTCATCTGGAATTGCAAAGTATGCTTCCACTGTATCGTAATCCTCTTCAATGACGGTACTTCTTGGATCTGGATCATAGAAAATCTCAGTGGCAGAAGTAACATTTTTCAAAGAAGTGTGTTCAATTGCAGACTGAACAACCTTGGCCTTTTCAATATCACCTGCAATTTCCTTATTTAAATAGACTGTAAGAGCTGGAGTTTTGATGTTCTTGGCGACATTAAGAATTTCCTTAAGACGAGGAACACCCAATGTAACATTCTTGGATGACACACCGGCATAATGGAAAGTATTCAATGTCATTTGAGTAGCAGGTTCACCAATAGATTGTGCAGCAATGACACCAACCATTTCACCAGGGTGAACAATAGATTTTTGGAATTGAGTCTCAATTTCACCAAGAACCCATTCGAATGATATTTTATTCAACTTGAATTCTTCGATAACACGACGACAAGATAATCTTGAACGCAACAAACATTGGAATAAGAGAGTGGCATTGGCTTGCGCTTCCTTCACTAATTCGGACTCACCACGAACAACGTGAAGTTTGGTACAAAGATCCTGCACACCAAGAACAATTTCATCCAAACGTAAATCAGATGCCTTGTGACGACCACTGTGGAAAATTTGTTGGGCATTTTGAATAATACGACGTAAATTAACAGGTAATGGCCAATTGTAGTCACCGTTGGGGAAACAAACATCTCTAAGGTAGCGACGATCAGCTTCCAATTGAGTATACTCTTCGTCCAAAATCTTTTGTAATTTAACATCACCCTTAATTTCCTTTCCTGATTCCAATAAAGATTCAGCAATTGATCTCGACTGGTCCAAGACATCGACACGATAACGTCTTTCGAAGCTTTCATCTGAACCTGGGATGGTATCCACAGACTGCTTTTCAACTTGAGTACCATCAATACCATCTTCACCATAGACAAATTGAATGATATCACCCAAAGAATTTCTAGTTGTACCATCATAATGCACCATGATATCTTCCAATGCTTTAACCAAACGACGTTGAATATAACCAGTTTCGGCAGTCTTGACTGCGGTATCGATAAGACCTTCTCTACCAGCCATAGCGTGGAAGAAAAATTCTTGAGGGGTCAATCCTCTTAAATAAGAGTTTTCCACGAAACCTTTGGACTCTGGTGAATAATCGTCTTTAGTAAAATGAGGTAAGGAACGATCGCCAAAACCGAAAGGAATACGCTTACCTTCAACAATCTGTTGACCAACACAAGCAGACATTTGAGAAATATTGATAAAGGAACCTTTGGAACCAGAAGTAACCATCTGTTTGACATTATTCAAATCTTTCAAGTTCATTTCAGCAGAACGACCAGCAGTATCACGAGCTTGATTCAATACACGAGAAACATTGTGTTCGAACGATTCACGCAAAGTCATACCTGGTTCTGGATCTAACTTGTTCAGTTGGGCATCTAAAATGATTTCTTGCACCTTGTTTTTAGCGTCTTGAATGGTAGTTGTGACCGTTCTCATTGTTTCTGCATCAGCAATTGTATCACCAATACCAATGGAGAAACCATTATGTAACAACCAAAAGTTAACAACTTTTTGAATGGAACTGAATAATTGTGCACAAACTTGTGGACCTTTCTCTCTCATCACGGTGTGGATCAAACCACCACCGGTTGCACCAACGGTTTTTTTATCAACAACACCAAACATAATTTCACCATCAACAATCAACATACCATTATCTTTTGGACTCAATAAGTTTTTGCCATCGTCGAACCTTTGCAAGTGAATACCTTTAGGAATAGCCATGGACAAAAGTTGTTTACCAGACCACATGGGTTTGGGCTTCACAATTGCTGGTGGTGGGATAACACCATCCCAATTAGGAATCCAATATAACATGTTCATAACTTGATCGTATTCAATAAAAGTATCACGTAATGTCATCTTACGAATACCACACAATGTATCTTGAACAATACCCATAACAGGTTTGTTGGATTGTGGAGAAACAATTTGCAAAGGAACAGCACAAATCTGGGATAACTCAGCTCTAGTTTCCGGTGATTGTGGTACATGCAAGTTCATTTCATCACCATCGAAATCGGCATTGTACGGAGAAGTAACAGATAAATTCAATCTGAAGGTGGAGTATGGCATAACTTTGACTCTGTGTGCCATCATAGACATTTTGTGCAAAGAAGGTTGACGATTGAACAAAACAGGGTCATCATCCATCAAGTGACGTTCAACTTTCCAACCATACTGTAATGCAATGTCACCGGCCCTTTTGTTGTATCTCAAATCGATACGGTCGCCAGTATCTCTGATCACATACTTTGCACCAGGATGTTCATTAGGACCATTACGAACATATTCAGTCAATTTATGAATATTGTAAGGAGTAACGATTTCTGGGTAAGATAATGTTCTGGCAATTGAAATTGGGACACCCACTTGATCTAAATCAAGGTTTGGGTCACCAGAAATAACAGTACGGGCAGAAAAATCGACACGCTTACCCATAAGATTACCTCTCAATCTACCCTCTTTACCCTTCAATCTTGCTCTAATAGATTTGATTGGACGACCAGTTTTTTGGAGAGCTTGTGGTTGACCTGCAATATCATTATCCATGTAAGTAGCTACATGGAATTGTAACAATGCTTCGAATTCACTGATAACGTGTTGAGGGGATCCATCCATTTCCAATCTTTGAACATTGATATTTGCCTTTATAACATCTGCGAGCTTGAATGTTAAATCATCTTCACCTCTAGCAGTATCGTTGAAAGCAATAGAAGGTCTCACGGGTGGAGGTGGCACTGGTAAAACAGTAATCAACATCCATTCGGGTCTGGCGTAATCTTCATTGAAGCCCAATCTGTGACAATCTTCGGAGCTAATATGTTTGAAAACACTCAAAATTTCAGAAGGAGTCAACAAACGACGTTCGGGTTGTTCATTTTCGTCGAAGCTTTTATTCTGTTTCCAGGTACCCCATAATTTCATACCGTCTCTACGGACGGTTGGTTGCGTGTGACCACAACCTCCTCTTCCTGATGGTTCCAAACCCTTCTGTTGGTCTTCTTCGCTAATGATATCAGCTTCACAGATCATTTTAGTTTTACAAACATTCCAGACGGCGTTAAATCTTTTCTTTGGATCTCTTATTTTGATGGCTTGGGCCATCAAAGGGTTAGTTTCATCGAGTAATAGTTTACCACAATGCATACAAACACACTCGCAAACCTTTTTAATTTTAGCGATAAAACCAATGTGGAACACAGGTTTTGCTAATTCGATGTGGCCAAAATGACCGGGACATTCAGCCATATCTTCACCGCATGTTTGACACTTGAAATTACGATCAATCGAACCTAATCTTGGATCGTTCAAACCACCATCTCTTGGTTTTTTAGTAGATTGGTCCATTGTTTCTGGATATTCAATTTTTGCCACAGAAATTGCACGAACTTCCTCTGGAGATAAAAGACCAAATTGGACCTGAATAATTGTTAGTTAATGTTAATGATTAAAGAAAGGAAAAAAAGGTACTTACTTCTTTGACAGCACGAAGTGGTGCACTTGAATATGGAAATTGACGACTCATTATTAATTGAAATTAAGTTAGTAAAGCCAGGGGCAAACGTGATATAATAATAACAACAGCGTCTCTTTATAGTTTCAGCTATAACAAGAAATGGATTGATAAATAATCCTTTGATAAAACTGGATAGTTTAAAAAAAATATAACAAGAAAATAGAGCTTTTTTGGGTTTTTGATAAATTAACGGATAATAATGTACAGTAGAAGTCACTAACAGTCAAACAAATGAATATCAGTATGTAAAAAATGTGTGGATGGACCGACACAAGATGCTATTTTAATTAAGAACAACGGCGTTACCACAACAAGCAAGTATAAACTATATCCAAAAAATCAAACAGTTTCACACGGAAATCAGTATTGATAGTATAGCTAGGATAAAGTGTTGAAGGATGGATGAGATGGGATCAAAAGGGAAACGGTTGGTAGGCCTTGTTGGATCGAAGGAAAACTATGAAGTTCTTGATATTCCACACTCCGTATTATGATTATTAAAGAAAAGTGAAAATTTGTGCGCCGACTAGTGGCGAGCCAGTCCAGAAGTTACGGCACTTGAGGCGTTTGGGCTCGATTATGCGCGTACATTACAGACTGGATTTTTATTCCCAATTAGGAATTCGCACCAGTTATTAATGCTGCTTCTGCAAATTTATAATGCTATATTGACTGTCAGAATGCTGGATCAAAGAAAGGCACTTATCAAGTGATGAAAATGTAATGTTGCATTTCAAATCGAATGCACCTATGTAACAGTCGTCGGGCAAACATCAATTTTAAGATAGTCTCGATTGAAAGACTACCACAGAGTAGATTTGCTTCATCGAACTGAACAGTCGTTTAAGTTTACATTTAGTCAATTTTACATTCTTAAATTTTAAGTGTTTCCATATAATGCTGACGAAACAAAAAGTCATTGATTACGATAGTTCCCCAGGCTTCAAGATGTGCCAAGTTGTGTGTTATCCGGGGAATCGGGTTATCTCGCATTAATTTGCATGATTTTTGCGACATCCCGTAATTTTTCCGATCTCGAGGACCCATCGAAATGCGGGGGTGGGGGATATATAAGGAGATGATTTCTCGAATATTTCAATAGAATTATTATTAGTAACTGAATAACTCATATACAATGACAATTACTTACAAGTGGTGGAAAGACGCAACAATTTACCAAATTTGGCCTGCTTCTTACAAAGATTCCAATGGTGATGGGGTTGGTGATATTCAAGGTATTATTTCCACTTTAGACTATGTGAAGGATTTGGGAACTGATATCATTTGGCTTTCTCCGATGTTCGACTCTCCCCAAGATGATATGGGCTACGACATTAGCGATTATGAAAAAGTTTACCCCAAATATGGTGATTTGAAAGACATGGATGAATTGTTGTCAGAAGTTCACTCTCGAGGTATGAAATTGATTTTGGATTTGGTGATCAACCACACCTCTAGTGAACATGACTGGTTCAAAGAGTCCAGATCCTCCAAAACAAACCCAAAGAGAGATTGGTACATTTGGAAACCCCCAAGAATTGACGAGAATGGTAATAAACAGCCACCCAATAACTGGGGTTCTTATTTCTCGGGAAGTGCTTGGAAATACGACGAATTGACCGATGAATATTATTTGCACCTTTTTGCTGAGTCCCAACCAGACTTGAATTGGGAAAATGAAGAAACTAGAGAAGCAATTTACAAATCAGCCGTTGACTTCTGGTTTAAAAGGGGCGTTGATGGGTTCAGAATCGACACTGCTGGTATGTACTCAAAAGTCCAATCCTTCCCTGATGCTCCAATCATCTACCCAGACATTGATTACCAACCATGCAAGTTATATCATCAAAATGGTCCAAGGATTCATGAATTTCATAAAGAACTTTTTAGTAAGGTGTTCTCAAAGTACGACGTTATGTCCGTTGGTGAGGTTGGCCACTCACCTCGTGAAGAGTCTTTGAAGTATGTTAGTGCCAAAGAAAAGGAAATGAACATGATGTTCTTATTTGATATCGTCGACTTGGGAAGTGACGTTGGTGACAGATTCAGATACAAAGGTTTCAGCTTGGTTGACCTCAAGAAAGCTGTGCAAAATCAATGTGAATTTTTGGAAGGGACTGATGCTTGGTCGACTGTTTTCTTTGAAAATCATGATCAACCTAGATCTATTACTCGTTTTGGTAACGACTCTAAAGAATCCAGGGTCAAAACGGGTAAATTATTAGCTTTGCTTCAGGCTTCATTGACTGGAACTCTCTTCATCTATCAAGGTCAAGAAATTGGTATGACCAACGTGCCTAGATCCTGGAAAATAGACGATTACTTAGACATCAACTCTGTTAATTACTATAAGCAATACATTGAAGCTAATGGATCTGATTCTGCTAAGATGGAGAAACTTATGGATAATATCAACTTACTTGCTAGAGATAATGCAAGAACACCCGTTCAATGGAATTCGAGTAAGCATGGCGGTTTCACTTCTGGTACCCCATGGATGAAGGTCAATGACAATTATAGAGAGATTAATGTCGAGTCACAAATTAACGATCCTGACTCCTTGTTGAATTTCTGGAAGAAATCCTTACAAGTAAGAAAAGAGTATAAAGATCTTTTTATTTATGGAGATTTCAAAATCTTAGATTTTGACAACGGTAAAACGTTTACATTCACCAAAACACATGGTGCCACCAAAGCTTACATTGTTTTGAACTTTGCTAATGAAGAAGTTAAGTTTGAGAACTTACTTGGAGGTGAATTGAAATTAGTCAATTCGAATGTCAAGGATATCAAAGACAAATTATCTCCTTACGAAGGTAGGGTTTACATCGTTAATTAAATCATCAATAAAAAATTTAGTTAGGCTTTAATAGAGCTATATTGGTCGAATCCAAAGAAAATGCAAAAATAGAATCAGTATCCCAAATACTGTAAAAGCTTAGAAGGGCCACCCGAGTAACCGTCATCCAATCCCTCAATCTGGTCATTCAACCAAAAGCCAATTAAAATCACGACATAACTCAAAATCAAGATGACACCCTTAAAATAATTGGATTTACCTTCAGCATAAATATAGGTAAACATATAGATCGCAATCAATGTTGCAATGATGTCCCATCTAGGGAAAACTAAAGAGAAAATTTTATCGACTGAAGTAAATTCTTTGTAGATGGAGTAGACTACCAAACTTGGAATCTGAATCAAAACCACTTGAAGGGCATAAGCACTACCAATTTCCATTGATAATGCAACATTGCCACCAACTGCAAATGAGATGGCATTCAAAAATTCAGTAGTATTAGGAACCAATGCAAAAACAGTCAAACCGAGGAATTTTGGGTTAATTGCAAAGTCAGAGAGAACACTATCAACATTATCAACCAAAATTTCAGCAATAATTGCATATAGTAATGTAGCCCCAAGTAAAATAACAGTAGATTTGACCCTTGACCAATTAGGAGCATCATGTCCACTACCACTCTCTGATTCAACGTCATCTTTGGCCAAAGCAGCACTTTGTTGTCTCACTGGTGTCTTAGGAGGTTCTGCAGTGGTAGGCGAGAGGAATGAATTTTTTGATGTCTCATGCTTAGGAATTCTTTGTTTGGTGATTTCTAGAGAGGGTGAATTCATTGCAGTATTCGGCTTGGTGCTGTAATTGGTGCTTCTTTGATGGCGGAGACCATATTCAACACCAGAGGCGAAGGTGGAAGAAGCAGAAGGGGGCAAGTTGCTTAACTTTGTTGGAATCTTTCCGGCCTTGGGCATTTGCATTGGGGTGTCAATACTGGTAACGCTTGGGGATCTCATGTAGTTTTCTGCTTTTTTTTCCATTGCAGCTTGTTCATGAGAGTTGGTGGCCCAAATCAATGATGCATGAGTTCTCAAAGTGAAGAATAATCCACATACATAGGCAAGGAATAGAGCTGTCGCAACAATGAGTGAAAAGGGTTTCACCATCGCATAATAAAGCTCGTCCAATGAGAAGCCTGGTTGTATGAATCGACATTTAACGCAATCGTCCCCAAAGGAAGGAGGAGAAGGCTTCATGTTGGAGTGGAAGGTACATTTACGACACCTTATTTCATAAGGGCCATACATTTGGTAGAAAAATGAAGGAGCAAACATAATAACCATTGCAAATAATAACATGGTGGATGATACACCAGCAGATCTGGGATTGTATCTTTGGGTTTTTCTTTTCAATGCACCACCACACATCGACAAGCCTGGAAGTAAAAGAACACCGCCTAGAATGGAACCGATCATTGAGCCTTCAACCAATTTACCTTTACTTTGATTCAAAGCCACACAGTAGAGAAAGATTTCAACAATTGTTGAGAAAAAGGCATTAATTACAGCACCAACACCCATGGAAGATTGTGCAGATATGGATGCCACTGCTTGACCGATGAAATATGCCAAAGGAATAATGGAGAATAAACATGCGGAGAAAATAAAAGTAGAATCAGTGTACCATATATCCCACCCAAGTCTTTCTTTTAAGAAAAAGTAGTCAAAAATCACGAAAAAAACTGCTCCTAATAAATTGATGAAGAAGATGTTTGTACCATCAATGGTATATTTGTAATAATGCAAACCACAGCATCTATAAGTACAGACGATAATTGACTGGTTTTTGTACTTCTTTTGTAAGTTTTCATCGTTAATCTTGTCATAATATCTTTTTTCTAATTCGAATCTCAATGCCAAAGGATGACGTCTCAAGTGATCGCAGATGATGTTCGTGATATTTGCCATCGGAATGGTGAATACAAAAAGCCAGCAGAATATACCGATCAAAAAGAGGATTGGTTGCAAGATACCATAGAAAAAAAGGTAGAAGACAAGACGACCGGAGGACCAGCTACCTCTACCAAAAAATCTTACCTTGATATCATTACTGTCTCTGCTATTTTCTTCTTCGTCGGGTGATCCGTAGCCTTCGTCATCCACAGCATTCTCTTGACCTTCCTCGGTATTAGAGCCACCTTCATTTTGCTCGAAACGATGGTTAGTATTTTGCCTTGACGATTCGCCAAGTGATGAGTAGGCATCTCGCAAAGGTCTACCCTTATGATCCTTCAATAATGGACGAGTGTCATCACTAGCACCACTGGTATATCTCCTTGGTGGAGCGAAGAACAATCGACCTTCTTCTTGGCGTCTCCATCTTTCGAATTCAGTGATAGACCGGCCATCTAATTCATCTTCTTCCAAATAATTCTTATCCTTGTTCAACAAAACGAATTTGCCAAAAGGGTTGAGCCAATATCTACCAAGACGAAGAAGCAATTTGACATAAGGTCTCAGGTAATGATGATACGCGAATCCAGAAAGTACAAACACAATGCAAGCGCCAAAGCAACAAATTATGCATAGGAATAGTCCAATAGTCAAAGACCATACGATATTGGAAACCCAAACGCCCCAAAAAATTTTGGCGATTGTTTTTTGAGGATCATAATCATGAATATCCTCTTCGGCCCTTGCAGCGACGGACCTGTTCTTCTTGTACAAAGATGGTTTCCAAATCTTGATACCAAATGGATGCGTGGAGTTGATAGCGTTTTGACGATCTTTTAAATTGAGTGACTCAATAGTTTCACTGGACGATGTAGAATGAATGGAATGCTCATCGTCAAGGGCCTCGTTTTCTTCCTCGTTTTCTTCTTCATCCTCTTCTTCCTCTTCGGTTTGCTCCCTAATTGCATTGAAGCTATTGCCGTCGGAAACTTCGGGCTGGTTGGTGGAGCTGGCCTCAATCGCTTTATCGTCCTGTATCAAATTGGGAGTTGTGCTTACTTCAGGATGTTTATAGATTTGTTCTCTGATTTCTGGGAAATAACCACCGGGAGTCGAAGGGACAGTGGCAGATTCTTCTGGCTTACCAACTTTTTGGTAGAGTGATTTGATTGCGTCGTTATAACCTTCAAAGTAATTACGCTCTCTTTCAGAGACCGGACGGCCTTCATCTGAGCCAGAGCCTTCGTCAATATAATCACCAATATCATCGTCAACGGAAAATATTAACTTTTGGGCACCTTGAGTAGATGAAGAAAGTCTTTTCAAATGAGGCCTTGACTTATATTTCTTCAATTTTTGTGGTTGTCTATTTCTTGCAGCCACGTTACTAACACTGTTCGATCTGGACGCTGGATTTAAATGGTTAGAACTATTGGCTAATGGCAGTGACACCGATTCTGGGACTTCATTTAGTGGTTTTGGAGTGAGTCTTGGAGATGTCTTAACTTCACCCCGGCCTTGAGACTTTGTATGCTGACTAACAGAAGATGAAGACTTGGCCTGACTAGCAGGTGGTTTATTGGGACCCGCCATCGGTTAAGGGTTGGGTTTCAACCACACAAAGATATGTTATTGATAATTGAAGATAGGGATCCACAAAATATCTGAGGATATAATCAAGGAACAAAGAAAATAACAAACAACAATTCCAATTTTAGAAATGAAAGCGGGACTTGAGAAATGAGAAATAAATAAGAATTGAGAAACGAGGAACTAGAAATGAGGAACGAGAATTAGTAAACGAGAATCAAACAAAATCTATTATTAATGAAAATTGACGGAGTACACAATAGACTTTGAAATAGAAATTATTTTTTGATTAGCTTTCGGGTAATCGATTCACAAGCAACAACCTGACAGAGGAGGTCATCACACTGGGAAACGCGCTTCAAATGCAGTGAACCCTGTCGACAACGATGAATCTGTAACTTACAATAGAGGGGTTTTCAGCCTAACAATGAGTGGGGACGTTTTATTGAATTTATATATCTACATCAAGTAAATATCCAATACTTAATCACCAAGACGGTGGCCCCGGCCCTTGAATGAACTACCACTATTCCCAAACCAGGACGACCCTGACGCAGTGGCACCAGAAGTACTTTCTGGACTAGGACTAGAACGAATGTTCAGTCGAGCATTGAAAGGCTGTTGCTTCGGATCGAAAGCAGTGGACCGAGAAGTATTGTTCATAGGGTACTTGAGCATCTTGTAAAGTTTTATAGGGGCTTTTAAATAACCTTTGTCAAAAATTGAATCTTCAATTAACTCAGATTCCCAATTCTGGTGAATATTTGAATTATTTTGAGTCCGTTCTGATTGAGCATAATGAAATAATGTTCCAACTCTGTGCCCAATGGAAGTACGGCCCAGAGAGGCTCCTGAGTATGCTCCTGGGAATAAGTTGTAAATAGGCAATGTATCGGATTGGATACATTGATAAATATAAGCACCCCAAATACCAATGAGGGTATCGACAAATGAAGAATGACCATCAAAAAGTTTGGCAAACAAGTTGAAAAGTGGCAAGTAGTATGCTTTTATTGGGAATAGCCCCAAGAACTTGATAACTGAATTTTTCAGCGATCTAGACCACAAGTACGTGACTGAGGATAACATCATTTGGTGGTGGGCGGCAAAATGTTTAGGATCTATTAAGGACTGATAAATCAATGTAGAAATGACGATTATGGTACCTGTCACCAATGTGAACCATAAGCAGTCCGGGAAATTACCCTTAAATTTACCTTGACGACTTTCTAAATGACTGGCAAAAGTGTAAAAAAAGTATATGTCAATAATTGCCTGAAGTCCTTGTCTTTTTATAATCCCTACCGGTAACATGAAACTAGTGAAGAATCTATGACACTGGAAGACCAAGTTTGAAACACAATAGACCTTTTGGAAAATTGTACCAAGCTTAAACATAGAAACACATTTGTAGAACTCTTCCAAAACCATTGGTAAGCTGCACAGAATATCCAGGTAATCAACTATAGTCAAGGAATAAGCAAGACACATCATCACCGTGGAAATGGTGAAAAACCGTGTCACGGGTGGTATATCTAAAATTCGATTGACCAAAGACGAATGGTCGGGAGCTGGACGTGGTGGCATTGAAAAGTGATGTGGTAAAAGGTAATGGTTTTTTAATATATTGTATAATTATATTCGCAAATTTAGCTGTGAAAACGAGTAGGTGGCGGCAAAACGAACCTTACTCTTCGAAATTGATACTTACAGGCTTGAATGAAATCGATTTCCATTTCGAACTGTCATCAATGTCAACGATGTTCTATTGTCCTCGATGATAAATTATGGAGCTGAAGTTTTCGTAATACTTGATTTTATATGGTTTTTCATAATTTGTACATAAATCCGATAGTTTTTATATTTTTGGAGGAGTTTATGTTCACAAACTTGAAAAAATGACAAAAGAAATTTGGCAATTAAAAATTGACAGAGGAAGGGAAACCACCAAAATACACCTTATTTCTTGAAGCATGCCCAAGGTATTAGGCGTTAACAATTAGGAGCAAGATATCCCGAGGATAAGTAAAATCATGTATGATGAATTAGCGCCCACACACAAGATTATGCAATTTAACACACATCATCTCCACAATTGCAAGAATTCTTCCAAAGGATTATGATTTCAAGTCTCAATTCAACTCAACCCAATACATGTTGTCAGAACATTAATAGTCTCTATTCGAAATTAGGGACTGCTAGCTTCCATATTGACATTTTTTGGGGCAATAGCGTAAAAGTGCTATGTGCACTACCAAGTATCAATTGGAAAAAACTAAAGCGTACTAGTCCATCAACTAATCATAACTTATCGACAATAAGCCACTACAAAATTCAAAATGAAACTAGTCAGATTTTTAATGAACTTACCCAACACCACAAATCTGCCGGTTACCGTTGAATTGAAAAATGGAAATTCCATCAACGGTCAAATATTGTCTTGCTCTCCACTGATGAATTTATCAATGAAGAACATCAAACTCATACAACCACACCAAGACCCCCAACTACTTCAGTACATAAACATAAGAGGGAACCAGGTGAGACAAATTATATTGCCAGATGAACTAAACATCGAATCTGCATTGGCTAAAAGTGTGATGAAGATAAAAGGTCATGGGGCAGGACCAGGCCAGAAAAACCCATCTAGAGGCGGCAGAGGCACTCGTGGCACGCCTAGAGGTGGTAGAGGTGGTAGAGGTGGAAGGCCAGGGAGAGCCTTTTAACGCATTCAATAAAATGGTTAAACTTTCAGCTTATCTAGTTTAATCAATGTATACTAAACTTTGGAAAATTAATACATGAGAATAACATCTATACTATTGATTGAAATATGTACAAGTATCGTAAAGGGGTCGACTCAAAAATGAGCTCACCACCAAGTTCTCTTTCTTTGTTCTTTCTTCTGGAGTTGCTTCTTATATCTAGGTCTGGATTCAATAATGATTTTATCCATATTCTCGATGGCTTCTTTTCTTGAGGCAAGCTTCTCTGGAAGCTCTCTCTCCCATTTTTGTTTCTTCTGTTTCAAAACACCCTTCATCCAGTTCTTGTTATCAAATTTATCTTGATAAAATTTCTTCTGTGGAAGTGGTGGTAATAAATCTTGAATGCCGAATTTATAGGCCATTTTTATGAGATCAGATGATCTTCTTAATGAATATTTAGCCCCGTGCCATCTACCGGTATCGGCGTTCTTATTTGGTAGAAAAGGATTCATTTCTGGATCTTGGATGGTGGAAGGTTTGATGGCATACTGTGCAAAAGGTCTTGGTGGATATTTTATGAAAAAGTTATGAAGCTTTTGAGGAAGCTTGGAAAATGCCTCTTTTGAAGTTAATGACATACTGCTTATTGTTGAATCCCACTACTTAATTGCAGAATACAAATTAGTTTTGATATACTATCAAATGAAAAAAGTGAGTGAAAAATGAATAAAATTTTTATATACAGTACACACAAACAGTTATACACTCTACACGTTATTAATTCCACATATGAAAAAGTTTATAATTCTATAAGATTGTGAGATATACCCTAAAATAGTTTCCAGATTGGCCTGCATTTCATGGAGAAGGGACATGTTTATTCAGGTCCTTCAATGATACATTTAACAGCAGCACCACCATTTCTAATGAAATCATAAGCCTTGATAGCATCTTTAAAGCTGAATCTATGGGTAATCAAAGCTTCAAAATCAATTGGAGCGGAGTCTTTTCCATTTTGGTAGTTGACATCGAGAATCCCAACCGAAGTTTTGTAATCTTCGTAACCGTATCTGAAAGACCCGAAAAGGTGAAGTTCTTTGGTTGCAAATTCGGTAATTGGGAAACTAACATAACCACTAGCATTACCAACTTGAACAAATCTACCTCCAGTCGCCAAAGCGTTGACACCCAATTGGATACATGGCTCAGCTCCAGTACATTCCAAAACCACGTTGGGCTCAACACCAAATGCCTTTACCAAAGCATGGTAGTCACCACCGGTTTTCGAGTTGAAAGTGTGAGTGGCAGCACCAATATCTTTCGCCAATTGAAGTTTAGCGTCGAAGATGTCAACGACCATCACTTGAGAAGCCCCCATAGTCTTAGCTGCAGCAGCAGCCAACAAACCAACAGGACCAGCACCAAAAACAAGCACTTTATCATTGAATTTAACCGAAGCTAACTTAGAAGCATGCACACCCACACTCAATGGTTCGACCAAAGCACCCAATTCGAGGGAAACGTGTTCAGGCAATTTGACCAAAAAATCTTCTGGAGATCTGTAGTATTTACATAAAGTACCTGGTGGGTTTGGGATACCTTCGGGTGAAGGAGTAGCAGCGAATGCCATGTGTGGACATAAGTTATAGTGTCCACTCTTGTAAGCATCACTGAACCTAGATGGAAGACCAGGCTCAATGGCCACCTTGTCACCCACTTTAAGAGAGGTGACATTGGAACCGATAGCGGCAACAACACCACTACTCTCATGACCTAAAACCATTGGCTTGTTCAAGACAAAGTTACCGATCTTACCATGTTTGTAGTAGTGGATATCAGAGCCACAGATACCTGTCTTCTTAACTTCAACTAAAACGTCATTAGCGTCTTGGATTTCAGGAGCATCGTACGATTCAAAAGTGATGTCGTCGATTTTGTTTAAAACAAGGGATGGATTAGGAGTCATTGCGGGAGAATTTCGAATTGATAACGGGAAGAATGTTAATTGAAAATGCTATTTTATCTGAAGAATTCCTTGGAATTTATATCGTTGAAATTTTCGCTAGAAGTGTACCCCATATTATGAGACGTTATTTAATCTGGCCACAAAACTCTCCGGATAGTACGCGAAGAACGACACACAAAATAGCTTATATAGATTTGCTGAATACACTGGATGACCCTGAGTGGCGCTTTATATGTCTTCTGATTAGCACTAGAATAGACAGTAACTGCCCAGTCTCCATGGATAGCAAAAAAAAGAATCACACTCTGGGTTCCAAATGTTTTTGACACATTCGAAGATACACCTTGACGATAGCCAATAGTAACGATCCAAACATTTGAACCTTTGGATTAAATTTGTAGCGATCCCAGGTATTTCAGAAAGCAGTAAGATTCACGCTGATACATGCTCTTTAGTCAGTCCATGTCAAACTTCGTTAGTAGTTCCAAAAGGGATTGTTTGCGGGAGTAATGATCCGCTTCCTTCGATTTGAGACTTTCCATGCTAACAAAGAAACCAATCTCGATTGTAGGGGGTAAAAAAGCTGAACCGATACGTTTATATGATGATTGCAAAAAGTAACCTGAATTGTCACTATCAATTGACGAAATCTTATCGATCCATTTAAATCTGACTCATTGGGCTACAAACTGTTTATACCTCATTTATTTAAATATCTAGGTCATGACTAAAATACATTCTCTGAATGTGAATATCTTCAAATGGATTATTTGGCAACGTGTTGCAAAGCTTCCAAGACTTCCAATTCAATGTTAGCTTCAGCGACGACAACTTCGTCAGTGGAAGCAGCTCTCTTTTGAGCATCAGCAATCAAGTCCTTGACGGATTGAGCGTCGAATTGTTCTGGTTTGAAGGCTTCAATGGCACTGATGGTCAATTTGTTACCTGGTTGAACAGTAGCGAGACCACCACTGACAAAGTATTGTTCGGTTTCACCACCCTTGGAGATGATTTCCAATAAGCCTGGTCTCAATTGTTCAACAATTGGAATGTGGTTGGCTAAGATACCTAAATCACCATTGATAGAAGGCAAGTTAACTTGTTGAACTTCAGATTCAGAGTACAAAGTTTGGTGAGGTAAAGCTAAGGACAATTTCAATGCGTCAGAAGCAGAAGCAGCAGCTTCAGTGGCGTAGGTTCTTCTGACAACATTAGATTGCTTGGCCACTTGGCGTAAGGTTTGTCTGAACATGATTGATAATGAAGTAGTTCTTAGAATATCCTAGTTATTATTCGTAATACTTTTCAAATTTTCATAGTGAGCAAATTCGATTTCGGCTTGGGAATTGGTACGCACACTCTGTGCCGAACTCTTCTAACAAACTCTGCAATTTAATTGGGTAACGCAGAAACGAGGGAGGTCCGTAAACCACAACCAACTGCAAAAAATTGACTCGAGTGGATTGTCAAAGGCTATTCTTTACAAGGGTTCCAAATTATTTACAAATAATTTCAATATATTATTTGAAAAGTAATTATACAGATGCGAATTTTATGCAATGGTAACTCGGTGGAAATATCAAAGTTGCAGGGACTGACATTGTAGACTAATCTGCTCCTCCGAATTGATTCAAGAAATTATCAACATCGAATTCTTCTTCGTCTTGTGGGTTTACTAAATTATTGTTACCGCCGTCATCTCCAAAGCCTTGATCTATAAGACTCATGTTTAAACCATCTAAAATCAGTTCGTCGTTACCAAGGATGTTATTCATGTCCAAGTCATTAATTGCATCACCTGGATCGTTCTGACTGGTCTTATCCTGGTGAGTGTTTTTGTTATTATTGTTATTATTATTATTGTCATTATTGTTATCCTTGTCATCGCTTATTTTCATGTCAAACCCATCATCAATCGATGATAGAATATCTGTAGGATTAGGTATGTCGTTTGTATTTCTGTTATCTCCAACATCATCTGGCATGTCGTTCATATTAAAGTCGAATCCTGATATAAAATCGTTTATATCATTATTATTATTCTGTAAAAAATCGTCATCACCACCTTGATTTTGCCTATCCTTCTCTTCCTTTTCCTTCCTCTCTCTTTCTTCTTGTTCCTTCTTTTTAGTTTCTTCCTCTTCTTTTCTCTTGCGTTCTTCCTCTTCTTCTTTCCGTCTACGTTCTTCTTCTTCTTTCCGTGTTCGTTCTTCTTGCTCTTTACGCTTTTGTCTCTCTATCTCTTCTTTCAATTTCAATTCTTCTTGCTTTTGCTTGTTTTCAAGAATTTGTTCTATGCACCATTTGGTATCGTTGAATTTAGAGACCGTCTCATCAAGAATCTCATCAAACTGAAGAATGCTTTGCGCCAAGTGTGAGGTAATCGTAGGAGTGATCAATTGATTGTTGCTCCCTGTAATCAAATTTCCTTGTTTCTTGTTATTATTGATGATTTCAAAAATGTACCCTGATGATTTCAATATATCATTCAATGAATCGTTGAGCTTGCTTTCCAAATTCATACTATCTCCTAGTCAAGATAAAAGTCAATACGGCTGTTCAATTGGAAAATTGGAACAGAAAACGAAACTAAGTAATAATGTATTAAATGAATTGTACCGATAGGAATATTCGAGCGAAGTATACTCTTTGGTTAATGTAAAAGCTTCCTATCTGATCTTCATAATTTAATCAATCGCATTTTGACAAAGGTGTACGGAGGTTATACCAGGAGTGCACACACGACCCCTGGTTCAAATACGCGATAGTTTACAAACGCGTATATCCACAAATTCTCATGGTGCTAGTAAAATTCTTTTCTTAGTTACTCCTTCAAAAGTCCAAGAAGCTTCGTTTATTCTGTGACTTTCTTTGGTTATCAGTTTGATTAAATCGTGTTTCACAGACAATGAGTGACCTTTTATTGTCAAAGCAAGGCCCTTTAGCTCACGTTTGGTTGGCAGCTAATTATGACAAGAAGTTGACTAAACAACAACTTTTGAGTACAAATATAGTAACTTCTTCCAAGTACATTTCCACCGAGCCAAGTCAACGGACTAGTGAAAACACAATCACTTTGAGACTTTCGGGTCAACTTTTATATGGAATTACAAGAATCTATTCAAGAAAGACCAAGTACTTATATGATGATGTGAATGACACGCTTTATAAGTTAAAAAACGCATTCAAAATTGCCAACGGAGGAACTGCATTGAGAGGAGCTGAGAATGCTTCCAACATCAACTTGCCAGCACAGCAAACGGTTTTATCCAATATGAACAATATTCTTTTAACAGATCAGGTAGCTGACTTTGATTTACTTTACCAAGAAGACTTGAATTTGGATGATGTCACGCCTTCGTCGTCGAATGCCAATACTATCTTCAGTCAAGTCAACAGCTCAATCAACAATGAAGACAGCTTCAACTATGACCAATCAATTGAGTTCCCAAGATATGATGACAATAATTTCAGCATGAATAATGACGATGACTTAGAACTTGACTTCGATCTTGACGATGGTGACGACGACGATAAATCCATCGAGGTTGGAAGAAACGCTAGCTTTGCCCAAGCTAATAATGACACTTCGCTATTAGACGTTGGTGATGGGCCACAAAAAGCTAACGAGAACGAAGAGTCCATAAACTTTGATGGACTCGATTTTGACTTCGGTAATCCCCTTGAAACTGTGGAAGAGGCCCAATCTAACGAAAATGTTGCATCAGAACCTGTCACACCCCCCTCGGAAGTTAGGGCACAGAGGCCCAGAAAGGCAATTGTTGGTATTACTGAAAGTGGTGACTTGAGAACCAACAAACGTAAATTAATTATAGACTCCCCTGAAGATTTGGAAAGAGGTATTCCAACTAGCACTTTGAGATCAATACAACAAATGCAGGCCAATGGTATTCTGTCAGACAGTTTCATTACTCTCGATTTAACCGACAAGGAAAAGTTACAATTGATTCAAGAAATGTCCGCTCCAGTTGGTTCAACATTCAAAAGAAGAAAGCTTTGGAGCTTAGATGAGCAGCTACAAAAGGAATGTGAAAGATTGTCGGAAGAAGAAGAGCGTCAAAAAGAAGAGGCAGCTTGGGATAATGATATCGGAAATGACTTTGACTTATCATTACCAGAATTAGATTCTGACCATGGATCACCAGAGAACACCTCTAACCCACTAGAGGAATTACCAATTGATGAGGATAACGAAGAATTAACAAACGACAACACCACAAAAGCATCTGTTCAAGTTGCTGGCCATCTCAGAGATGCTTTCAATACCGACACTGTTACGTCGTTATCAGACATAATACAGAAAGACTTGAGTATTTCGGTTTCTACTGATGCTCAACCGCTCGGGGTTATATCCAAAAATTCTGAACAAGTAAAAATTAACCACAGGAGAGAAGCCACAAAGTGCTTTTTCGAGTTATTAGTATTGGCCACCCAAGACTGCATATCTCTTGACCAGGAGAAACCCAAAAACTTCACTGAAATTGGGGGTAACATTGATATCAGATCTAAAGACAAACTCTTCTCCAACTTTCTTTGAAATCATCGGTGAAGATTGTATATTAAATGTACATTAGAGACTAAGGAATGTAACAATGCAAGTATTCTATGGACGATTAATGAAGTGAGAAATTCCTCCGTCGATATCGTTATTCGAATCGAATTGAGTTTCTTCATGCAACAAGTTTGTGTCAACGTTCCAAATTTCAACGGACCCGTCGTCAAAACCGACAGCTAAGTGTGAACCAGTTTGATCAAAACTGACCGCTGTTGGAAATTTAGCTTGAGAAGAGCTGTTAAGTGGAATATCGAATAGAGGGTTCATCAACCTCTTATTCAAATCCCAAAACAGAACCACGGGCGTCACTTTACCTCGATTAAGAGATCCGACCGTCACGAACTGAACGTTATTAGTGGGTCTGGAACACGACTCAGTAATCAAGTATGACGTGGGAATTGTCACCAACGGATGTTTTGATTCGAAAGACCAGATATTCAAAGTCCAATCTAAATGGGATGTCAATATTAAAATCTCGCCATTGAAAGCCAACTCGACCATCGAGAGAACAGATTTAGTGTTAGTTGATTCTGGCAATTCGGAGTTTATTGTATGGACAGACTTAATATAACCATTTTCTTTCTTATTTTCGAGTCTGAAGAGTTTCCCATATGGAGTGGCTACCATGAGTTTATCCAAAAATTTGTACTCAGGTTCATGTGTGATAGAACCTGTTTCAAATTTGGTTGACCCGTTGGTATTTCCTCTGAGAAGAATACCTTTCTTGATACAGATTGGAACTTTATAGTCAGACTGATAGTATGATTCTTCTCTGGTTGTACGTAGCCTGATCGAATTGAGCTTTGGAGTTGCTAGGATACTGGTAGACCATGTGTTTATGATACCATCTTCGGAAATAGTGACGATCAAAGGATCTTTGTCAGTTGTGGTTTGATCCATGTATATAATTGGTCCTGTATGATGCATGAATTTCACATATGTACCGTCGGCATTGACAGAAGTTAGGGACAAACCGATAGATGTGATCGCAGATGATTTCAAGGAGGGTAACATTCCGACTTTATAGGGATTAGAATCTGCCAAGTCCCAAATTACAACCTTCCCGTCTGTTAGTCCTCCAATAACCTTCGAAGGGCTTGTAACATCGAACATGATTTGAGAAATTGACGTTGGTGTCTCTAAAAAAAACTCAGGGAGAGGTTTGTTGGCTTTAAGACTATATAATACCGCCAAACCTGGTGAGTTCCTTATAAGGAGAGAATTTTTTGCAGGCTTTGCATCCTTTTTATTTGCCTTATCATTAGCCGAGTAAGCAGCGACAATGAGCCCTTCATGTTGTAGACACATGTCTATCGAAACTATATGTCTGCTAGGAATAGGAGGTAGAATTTGGTGTAAATCGAATGGAGCTTGGAAATTTTGAGAGACTGGTTCAGACTTTTCAAAATCTGGTTCTAGCTTGGTAAAATCTGCAAACAAAGAGGGAAGTTCAGAATTCTCTGAAAGAACTAGATTGAATCTTGCAAGCGGATCTATGATTTCGTTTTCGATTTGTTTCTCTTTAGTTAGAGTGTTTGTTAAATCTGATGGTTCCTGTAGTTTTTGAGGCTCCAGAACTGCTTGGACTTGTTTCGGTGATGGAGGGCCTGCTGCTTTTATAACTTGATCCACCTGAATGCCTTTATCAAAAAGAACCAATTCAGATGGTCTGCTTCTCACAGTCGTTTCGGTGGAACACTGTCTCTCCCAGTTCACTTGTATGGCCACATCGACGCTGTTTTGATGCACTGGAGCGTGCTGTTCCTCTTGTTCTGTTTTCGCAGGAATAGCTGTATCTGATCCAGCAAGACGACGCAGTTTCAACTCCTGAAGTCTCAATCTCTTCTGCTCGAGCAATTGGTGTCTATCCATGGTATGAGGCAAGAATAATTATGAAAGTTTAATACGCGTGTATGATATATAATACAATTTCAAGCTTTAATTCATACCAGCCAGCTCCTGGAACAGGCAATAATGTCAATTTCAACGAAATTCTGAACGTATTAAAGTAATGAGATGAAAATGAATCGTGGGCTTATTGTATAGGATAATTTAGTAGATTTGTGAATTTTTCTGCCTTGAAGTTTTAAATACTAATGAAGTATGGGACGCGCTAAAAGATATCGAGAATTTTCAATCCCCAATCTTTTTAACTCGTACCAGAAAACCACCATGGCCAGCAATATCGATGATATTCTTGACGAATTCGTGCCAACCGTCAAGAAACAGGTGCAAAGCAACCTTAATGACGAGCTCGTAACTGCTATGTTGAATGAAAGAATGGCACCAGAGCTACTTCCCTACAAGCACTCTTTAATGAACAATGTATTGAGTCAACTCTCCAACCAACAACAATGTCTTCTTGACTCACATGAATATGGAGACACCAACGTTGATACTGGTATGCTCGGGGGTGACTTCAAATTACAACTCATGATCATAGAGACGGATATTGAACGACTCACATATTTGGTGAGACTATATCTTCGAACTAGACTACAGAAAATTGACGACTTTACAATATTCTACATTAACGAAACATCTAGAGCATCCGATTTGGGACCACATGACCAGCTTTTATCTGAAGATGAAAGAGAATACATGAACAAGCATTTCAAAATCTTGACTCAGCTTTACAATAACAGTTTTTTAAAGAAACTACCTCAATTTTTAATGTTGTTGGATGATACGTCGGGTGGCCAGTCTATGGTCACTGAGCCTGATTTAGATGTCCCAGTATTTATTAAAGTTATTTCGAGAGACCCAATCAATATTCTATTGAGCGGTGACGAAGAACTAGATTTGGTCCAAGGAGGCATATATGTGGTGAAATATCGGTTGGTGAAAAAATACATTAATATCGGAGACATCGTGTTAATATGACGTAATATACGAGAAGTATACTGTCTAGCATATCAACAGCTCATCGCAACCCCCAGGGCATTCAACGTTCTCTCCATCGACAAACCACTCTTTAAGGCATCCAAAATGTCCTCTATGTCCACATCTTATACTGACAACAATGTTCAATCCACGACACGGCTCATTACAGTAAATACAGTTCCGCTGTTTCTTCGAACACTCATCGCAATACCAAAACCCAAAATTCTCCGCTTTATCAGGATGTTCGTTATAGTAATTTTTAGATTTTTCATTAACCAATAGTCTTTTGCACCAACAACAGAAAAACCGTAAATCGACCTCTTTATTGGCCAAGCTATTCAATTCACTTGCCAATGCCACTGGCGCACTTTTGATGACATTACCTGCGGTCACAAATAGATGCTTTTTACGAAGTATCTCAATATAAAGTGATAAACACTCAACACTGGATTGCTTCAGAATAATACCGACAACGTCTTCACCGAAACGTTCATAGAAAAGCAAGATCAACGTGGAACTTAAAATTATGTCTCCTTGCAAAAGAGCATAGTCCAAAGCTTGTTTTAAAATATGGAACGTGCTCCATGGTACGATACCATTAAAGACGGGTTCCTTGTGCAAACTATTCGCTCTGCTATCATTGAAAGCTTTGGTTAGACCAGATTTCGTATTGATACTTCGCTTTCCTGAAGTGTCGAAGGATTTCGCATCTTCGTTGGTTTCGTCCAATTCATTCAATTCGGATTTACTAGCAAGTTGTTCCTTGTAAAAACCCGAAGAGGCAACTGGTTGTCTTAGTGCGGATATGGTACTGTTCCTCCTAGAGTGTTCCGAGTCAAGGGAACGATTACTAGTGAAAGAATGATGGGGCGAAAATTTATGATGTGTTGGACTGGCAGAAGTTGCATTAACCATGGAATTCGCAGCATTATTCAAGAAGAATGAATTTTCATCGTCTAGGTCACTATTTGCCCTTGCGTTGTATTTCAATCGATTGTTGAGAGTCCCAGAACCGAAAGAGGCCCTTGGAAGTCTCAAATGAGCTCTCAAGCCATTCTTGGAATCTTCGAGTTTGATTGGAGATACTTCCGTTCTTGAATTCAATTTGTCTTTTGTAGGTGATGAGCTTTGCAGGAAACTCTTTCTCGAAGATATCAAACTTCCGGTTTGACTATTGTATTCTTTATCATATGGATCGTCTTCTATGGCAGATTCATCTTCGGCCTTAGCCAGTTTATTACCAACTTCATTTGAAGGCTGCCTATTGTGGTTAATCGAATTCATTAAACTTTGAGCGGATGCATTCTTATCAGTAAAGGCGTGAAGATTTCTGTCTTTGGCAATAGAATTGCCGGGTAAACTTCCAGATTCTAAGCTTCCACCCGTGTGCTCCCCACCTGTACCGTAGTTAGTTGTCAGAGTTGAGTTAGAGTTATATGAGCCAACGATATTACCAATATCGGACAGTATGGATTTTATATCATCTTTGACAATAGGAACAGCGATATCTAGGGGGAACAGTCGATCAGTCTCTTCATCTTGTTCGAGGCTAACTGCGAGAGTTCTCCAAACCTGACAGTCTCTTAGCCTTTTCACAGCCGCTGCAATCCTAGCATTGATTAAGCAGACATCAATAAGATGGAATGACTCTGGAACACTAACTAAATAGCTATCGGAAAGGCATTTGAATACCTCTTCATCATTTAATGGCAATGGTAACGATACGGGTACAACAAATGGAGACGGGTGCTGAACGGAAATCACCTTTCGATTATAAAGATGTTGCTGTGACTGTTGGACTGGGGAAGATCCCAAAGAAACACCAGAGTCTTGTGTAGATTGAGAAAGGGTTCTATTAAGCATCGGTCTCTGAAAGCTGGCAGGATTGTTCAAAGGAACAGACCCGAAAATTTCCATTGGATTTGCTGCTCTTTGAGTTGGGATGGGTGATGGCGATTTCGCTTGAAATAATGGATTATAGGTTGACGAACGAATAAGGGGTGGTTTCTCAATTGGAGAAGAGGTGATCGATGTTTGATTTGAGTGTAAATGATAATTGGAGGCAATAGGCACCAGTCCTATACCATGCCTATTATCCCATTGATCTAAACTCCGTGCATCAGAAGGGACATCTTCCCATACTCCCGAAGATTCGAAGTTATTAGGAGGAGTATTTAAGTCAGCTTGGTGAGGTGGTTCCTCCAAGCTCTCGCCATTGTCGTTGAACTCATCTCTCCTTTGACTAACGAAAGAAAGACCACCCGCGTTACTGTTCCAAGAGACAGGCATTCTGTTCAAATGATCCAATGGCCTTAAAACATTAGGAGCTGATTGCTCGGTGACACCGTCCAAATCATATGACGCAAAGAAGTTTGATTTGGTTATGGTCCATAGTTTCCGGTCATTAAGTGTATTACGGGCCCAAATGAAATTTTGAAATGGTTTCTTTGATGTAGTGGCAACTATTTCTTTAGGAATGTGCTTTCGTTGGAGGTTATAGACTGTCAAAGTCGTGTCTTCATTCAAGTACAGGCATGCAATGTCATAATTGACGAGTGGGTTATCAGTAAAGCTAGTAGGGTAACTACTCCATCTCACTTTCATGACTGGTCCATAAGTGTGAATTACGTGATCTGGAGCCAGACGGGCTTGGCGGTCACTGAAGTTTACCACACATAATTTCTTATCTCTACCACCTGTTATAACGTACTCTTTAGTAGGATGAATATGAAGAGATAGAGCAGGGCCAGTATGAAAGTTCCATTTCCGATCTGGGGTGGATATTTGTCTCAAATCGTATTTGAAAAGGGATCCCGAATCATGTGCTGCGAGTATAGTCTGTTTTCCCTTTGCTATTGAATGAGCAGAATATTGACAGGCTCTAACAGGGTCAGAATGATTAAGTGAAACGATTGTTAAAACTGGTTTTGTTGAAGCAGTTCGAAGATCCCATAGTTTCACAGTCCCGTCTTGTGATCCAGAGAGCAATTGATAAGGACTATCTATATTAGGTGAAGTTGCAACGAAATCGAGTGAATTAATACACCTTTTATGGTCGGTAAGTTTATTAACCAACCTGGCTTTACCGTTATTATGCAATTTGTAAACTGAGATGAGGCCGTTGGCCAAACCACATGCAATGATATCATTAAACGACTTTAAAGTATTGATGTTATGAAGTTTATTAGCACGACCAGCAACTGCCAGTGTGTTCTGGTCGAGAAGATTAAATTCATTGATAATTGCAGATTGGTCTGTATTTAATGCAAGTAATTTTAAATAATTTTTACCACCAAGGAGGACATGGTGGGAGGGGGCTGTATCATTGTGATCCACTAAGTTAGACAATGGATGATTTAGTTCCGATAAACACGAGACTTCTCGTTCACAATTGAATATTAACTTCTTTTGAGGTATAGACAGTGAAATTAGATCCAGTTTTCCAGGAGAGCTGGCAGAGCTCCCACCCGAATTTCCCTCCAGTTGACTTAAGCTGCCATATATGTTGAAGGCGAACTTTGCCAACCTCAGTTGGTTTTGCTGGGACATGTTGCACTTCGAGTAAATTCATATCAATTAATGTATATAGATACCAACCTGATTGGTCGTGTCCGGGTCAGATATTTCATTATGGTATATTGAAAAGATCAACCGTTTGCATTGATTAAATATTTATCCCCTTGAAATCAGAAAGTTTGTTGAATGATGGCGCTACCATTTATTCTTGTGAAGTCCATTAGTGTGATAAAAGTGTTCAGTCAGGTATCTTTTGGGATAGCTCTTGTTCTGTTAGTTGGTTTATATTCGTACCAATCTACACTTATATATCCAGCTAGCTTAAACGATGGACATGGATACTGTGCAACACCTGATGAATATGACATGCCTGACTACGAAGAAATAAATTTAAAAACAGAAGATGGGGAGACATTGCACTGTTACTCTTTGAAACAAGATTCAAATCTGCCATCATATTCAAATAAGACCATTCTAATTCTTTCTCCTAACGCAGGAAATATTGGCCACGCTTTACCAATTGTGGCATTGTTTTATAAGAATTTTGGTTATAACGTATTCATTTACTCTTATCGTGGATATGGCAAGTCCACTGGCAAACCAAATGAAAAGGGTTTAAAAATTGACGCACAACGAGTAATGTCATATCTAACTAGTGAGGATGAGCAATACCTGGAATCATCTATTATCTTATACGGACGCTCTCTAGGTGGAGCCGTTGCTATTTATATTGCAGCCACAATGTCATCATATATTCAAGGAGTAATCTTAGAAAACACATTCCTCTCAATTCCTAAAACGGTCCCTCATGTGTTACCTCCTTTGAGATTTTTCACTAGCTTTGTTCATGAAACTTGGGATCTGGAAAAATTGGTACCAACAATTCCTGACAACATACCTATACTTTTGATGAGCGCAAGAAAAGATGAAATCGTACCTCCCGTTCACATGGATAGTATCTTCAATTTATTAAAAACTGAAGATAAGATTTTTTATAAATTCGCTAATTCAGTTCACAACGATACTGTTGTTCAGCCGACATATTGGGACAAAATTCATGACTTCATTAAAAATAAAGTTAACCCAGTTGGTTATTAGTTACAGCATTAGAATACAAGTTCAAAAACTCAAAATCGTTATAAATTGACGTAATTATGTATACAGAAAAGCGTTAACTAAAAAGCATGATACAGCCCAATCAATCTGATTCGGTTTTGTTAAACTTCGGCTCGAGAAGACCTCCAATATAATATCAGATTTCAATTCAGTTAACACATATCGATTGGTACTAGAAATAAACCAAGTTCAACTACCTTAGATCAAGATTTGAGGAACGCTATCCCTCTTGTTGTTCTCATCATGGGACATAAACTCAACTTTTTGATCATTAGATAATTTCAAAACTTTCTTTAATCTTTCACCAACGGTTTTCAACTTGGTTTCATCACAATCTTTGGTCCAGACACCAATTCTAATAGCATTTTTTCTAATATTTAAAACGATACCATTAACTTCATTTTCATCATCTTCAATGGTTTCACCAATGACAGACAATAAGCCTCTTAACCACAAATCGTTGATGTGTTGATAAACTTCACGTTTATTAACGAAGGCAAATTGCCATCTACCACCTTTAGAGTTCTGTTCATCTTCCCATTCTGGTTTAATTCCTTCTTTGAACAAATGATAATCAGACTTAATTGGCAATTGATCAGCAGCTGGAATAGAGTTGTAGATACCCCAGAATTCTTCCACTGTAGAGAAGGTGATAACTGGTTTTAATAAATCATGCCATTTTTCACTCTTATTGGTCATTGGCTTAGTGTACCATAAAGTCCATTTGTTATTCAATGGATGCTTGACATTAAACTCTTCTTTACTGGACAAAACAGTCTCCTTGCTTTCTAATGACAATTCTTCGGTTTGCTTAGATAATTCTTCAGACATTTCTATGTATTGTTGATATCAAGAATGATGAAATAATTCAGTGATAAAATTTTCTATATATTTAAATGTCGAGTGCTCGCTATGAAATCCCATCGATTTTCATCCACAAAATTAGCACGAAGAAAAAAAAATATCGTGAAAACCTAGCGAAAAAAAGGGAACGATAGAAAAAAAAGCTTCAACTGGAACGCTAATTCGGACCAATAATAGTTATCAGACTGTGTATATAAACTAATAGTGATTATTTCACTTTTTGTAACCGGTTGTCAGACTTTGCATTCGCTGACAATCGTTGGTTTTACCTGCAAAATATATCAACTATTTCGTTGAAATTACTGGGCTTGCGTAAATCTGAGCATGCCATAGGAGTCCTCATAAAGTGTACGGATGTTACATACGGCTTCTACACTCTCCAAGCTACGTAATTATGGGAGAAACCACCAGGAGACAACAGCTGTGATGAGTGTAAACTTAGCTATATATTAGACGAGCTTTTAAAACAGACCTATTGAAAATTTTGTATGTATCAGTTACGAGAACCGAGATTTCAAAGGCATATCACAAATGAGTTGGCATGGAGATTAAGTTACAGAGATAAAAGAAATGATTGAATTAACATTACATATGGAACAAGGGATAACCAGAAAACGTTTTGAAGATCTCAGAATAAAGCACCCGCCACTAGCACAAGACCACCAAAGAGACCACCGTAGATACCGTTGGTATTCACCTGGACACCACCAGCTTGGTTTTGTTTGATGGTAGTCTGTTCATAACTTCTGACGCCACCAACGGTGCCAGAATTAGAACCCATCCCAATATTTCCAGATTTTACATCTCCAGTGACTGATTCATAAGTAGTCATAAATGATTGCAGGTATTGAGTGGGCACGACAGTCTGCTTCCCGTTTTTTGTCAAGGTCACATAGACTGTAGTCTTTGATGTAGTCTTGGTTTTATCGTCATCGGCTCTTTTTACTCCCGAACCCATCACCAAGTTAACGATGGAGAATAACATCAAAAAAAGTTGAATTACCTTCATGGATGTTGTGGATTATAAGGATGCAAAGTAGATTTACTTTAAATAGTCGGTCGAATTAGGACAACGTAGACAAATGAAGTTAGATTATTCACTTGTTTATTCCGGAATTGATGAACCAGTTGTTCAATATAAATAGATAAAAAAAGATATCTTAATGTTGTTTTAATATGGAGTTTTTCTTGAGTTTTTGATTTTAGCCGGTTGCGACTTTTCTAGTTAGGTTGCGTTTTTAGCTTGGTTTTCCTAGCATAGAGCCCTGAGCTATTGTTCCTGAGTTGGGGAAGCCCGGAATTGACTTGTCTTTGGTGAACTAGGCACGTGAATAACCAGTAAACAGAACCGAGATAGGGAATCGCGAACCCTCGGAGATGTCAACCCCATAGCCACCATCGTTTGATCTTGTGGAATCTTCACTCTCAAGTAATGTTTCATTAATCTCGAACTGCAAAGCACCTTAACCATAATTGATTTAGTATGATCTCATTTGGTTACCAATCTATCTTCTTTCCAAATTTGACTATCCGAAATTTTCATCCATGTCTTCCATGTAACCCGGCTATTATTTCATTAAATGTTGCAGACATAGCTGCGGTACCTCATTTTACCTCGGAATGCCACGAAAGCTTACGCTTACCGGCCAAAAAGTTTACACCCGCACATCCTCATCAATAGAAAAAATTCAGCTCATCGATTCACAGTAAACAATATTTGCGTCTCTCACATAAGAAGAAGCTATACCCAACATGGCAAAAAAATCGTTGGCAGAGCAAATTGCTGCATTTAGTGCCCCTCACACTGACTTCGACATCGAAGAAAATGATTTCAAGAATTTGGACGAAGAGAACGACTCCGAACCTCAAGATTCCTCCGATGATGAAGCTAAAAAAGAACATTATGTGACCGTTGAAGAGTCCAAACTCAGAAAGAAAAATAACAATGTCGAATTAGGGGGTAAATACAAGGGCGCCAAGACCAGTCGACAGTCTTTGTATGGCGATAGTGAAGGTAGCTCCGACGATAAAGAAGTGGATGATGATGATAATAGTGATGAAGAGAATGCCCCCGAAGATGATAGCGATGAGGAGAATACTCCTCAAGATGAAAGCGACTCGGGTGTTTCGTTGCGAGACAACTCCTCTGATGATGAGGAAGACTCATCTGAAGAAGAAATTGAAGAGCAACAAGACTCAGATGATGAATTGAAGAGATCTAAGTTGAAGGACTTGATGACACAAGAGCGTAAACATATTGTTAACAGATTGTCACAGTCAGCAACAACAGATTCTATTAAAGGTTTCGCCATTTTACAGCAGCACTCGCTATTTGACTCAATCATCGATAGTCGGTTAAAATTTCAAAAAGCATTGAACAGTTCCAATTTACTTCCTTTCAACTCCGATGCATTAAACTCGGACGCTTTAATGTCTCATGACAGCGAAAAGCTTATAGATTCCGCCACCAACAAGTGTTATGACTTGCTTGATGCCATCTTCAATCTTCGCTCGTCCCTTTTCAAAAACGATTCCATCACCTCAGAACCAATCTCCTATAATCCGAAGAAAAGAACTCTCTCAGCATATCTTGACTCCACCGAAAAATACGACTCTGTCATAAACAAGTATCGCGGTCTGGTATTAACGAAATGGTCTGCCAAAATCCAAAGTTCTTCTGGTTCCACTGCCATTAACTCAGGTAAATTCAAAGCCATCAACCAAAGTGCCGAGCAGCAAGTTCAAAACAATTTGTCTGATATGGATAGATTAGTGAAAAGAACTAAGTTGAACCGGAGACAGGTCACCCCTCTAGCATTTGAATACTACAAAAGCCATAACCGTAATGATGACGGCGAAGAAGAAGAAGATGAAGATGAAGAAGAACAAAATCCAGACCTTCCACAAACCAGAAAGTCACAAAAGGCCGATGATAGGAATCTTGAACTTGAACCAATATTTGATGACGAGGACTTCTACCGTGTACTTCTCAATGATTTAGTGGATAAGAAAATTCAATCGAGTAATCCAGCCTCTGGATTAACTTACGCTTTGAGGGATGCTCAAAAAGCTCAAAAGATGAAAAAGAATGTTGATACAAAAGCATCTAAAGGTCGTAAACTAAGATATCATATTCAAGAATCCATCTCTAATTTCGAAACTCCAAAACAATCATTGAAATGGAGTGATGACCAAATCGATGAATTTTTTGCATCTTTGTTAGGTCAAAAGGTTAATATGAACGAAATGGAGGATGAAATTGAAGAAGAAGACGAAGACGTGATTGTGGAAGGTGACAATGCAATCAAGTTATTCGGGTAGTGTTTATATGAAGTCTTACAATATATAAAATTTAATCGTGAAATTATATGTACAAGAATGGTGAATAAATACCCGAGAATGAACTTATAAGCGTCTGTCGAGTTTATTTAATCTCTTGGCACTAGAGATATTGTTTCTGGTTCTTTGACCTCTAACTGGCAATCCAGCGGCATGTCTTGCACCAGCGTAAGAACCAATGGATCTCTTCAATTTGATATCTTCTAAAATGCTTTGTTTAAGTTGACCTTCGATCGCCATATCGGAAAGTTCTTTGTTCAACGACATTATTTGAGGTTCTGTTAGCTGGTTCATTCTCATCTGAGGGTAAATGCCAACTTTGGCACATATTCTCCCGGCAGTTTCATATCCCACACCGAATATCTTTTTGGCTAAACCGATCTATTTATGGGTTAGTATGGATATTAATGAATAAAAAACCAACAAGAGCGTCATAATGACGCACTGGATACATACTCTCACCAAAGCGGTATGCTTAATGGATTTACCAAATATGTGAACACCCATATCTCTTTCTCAATGAATATTAGAAGGTTCAATTTTGATTTTTTGTAATGAAAAATTCATACAGAAAAAAAAATCGGCCAAATTAAACACCCGCACACATTGTGATTCAGAGATGCCTAAATGTTATTATATGAAAAATGTAATTAAATATACAAAGAGAACTGAAGGAGGGGGGGAGTTATTGAAGTTTAATTTTAACTTGTTCAATGTCTAGTCGGAGTATCAAAAGTGATCTTAAAAGTCCGATCATTGTAAGAAAACTAGCTAGACCAATAGGTACAACTGCAAATACCACAATATTATAAAAATCGAAAAACCTGGCTTTCCGTTTACCTTTCAAATCTAGATTAGATGTAACGAAGTTTTGAACGATGTAACTAAGAGTGAGACAACAACTTATCAATATCCAGATATGAAGACCGTATTTGTAACCCTCAGCTGAAAATGTTGCCACTAGGTATTGTTCAATTGTGATGATCATGGCAGACATGGATAGCATTCTAACAATTGTAGCAGCCGTCAGATAATTAACGATCCAACGAACCATTAGTCCGTCAAGAACAGAGTACGAAAGATATCCTGCAACTGAACACCATACACCCGTTAAAAAGTGTTCAGATACACGGGCAGTGGTTATTGAAGTAATGAATTGACGGCGTCCGTTACTGAAAAATGCATCGCCCAAAGACCCTGTACTTTGTGAAAAAGCTAAAGTTGTGCTATAGTCGTTCGGAAGAAACATATGTTTCCACAGTTGAATGAGCCCTAGTAAAGGAGGGATTAACGAGATGTCCCTACAACAAGCTAGAAGAAAGTGCTGTTTGGCATTCAAAAACTTCAAGCCAATCTTCTTTAAGGAGCTTTTGCCATTCTTTCTTATAGTCCCATTGCCGTTGCTCATCGAAGGCCCAACTTCATCATCCGCCAGGGGTCGATCAGTACCCATATGACGGAGCAGCAAGCTTGAACCACGACGTACAAATCCTCCCAAATTGCTTGGGGGTGGATTCCGGTTCATGTGTATGACGGAATTATTTCTTGTCACATTTAAAGAGTTTGGTAAAGAATGATAGTTGATGTCCAGGAACTCCCTATGTTGCTGTTCATATTGTATTTGGGATGATTCGTAAGAGGGAACGGTTTCATTTGGATCAAAATAATCAGCAACAGTCTCTCGTGAAATGATCAGTGAGGCTTGATGATGTGGTATGGGCAGCGGCAGTGCTGATAAATTATTTGGATTAGGGCTGGCATAAGCTGAATCTCGGTTCGGAAAAGTTGAGTAATCCTCATCCACGTTATGGGATTCAAGTTGATTACCCAATCGTCTCCTAAGAGATTCGAAGACTGCCATAGTCAATTATTCTATAAGTATTAAATTGGATATTGACATAAAAAACTTTTAGTGAGAAATCATTAAGCGTGTATTTCTTGGTTTAGAATGAATCAAGTGGTACAAATTGATGAGGCAAATTTGGCAGCAAAAGAGAGATGAGTATCAAGGTTCCATAAATGATTCTGAAGATAGGGCATCGAGATAGGATTCGATGACCTTTCAAGTTTCTACCAAATGATTAATGTTTCATTTCTTAAGGACAATATTAACAACTACGATCTGAACTAAGGTAATTTGTTAATTGAAAATGTGTTTCTCATATTTAAATACTATTTAAAAGGTATTAATATTGATATAATGACTGCTGTGAGATTAGATAGCTTCCAATTGCTGGGAGATCTCGTCCAATTCAGCTTTGGCGCTGTTATAAGTTTGGGTTAATTCCTCGAATTTCTTTTCCCATTCTTCCTTTTCTGATTCCAAGGAAGCAACTTTTCTTTCTAATTGTTCAGCCTTAATGTCAGTTTCTCTTAATTTTTCGGTAGTTTCCTTCAAGTTTTTGTCAGCTTCTTCTAATTCTTCTTCCAAAACTTGATTCTTTTTGGTGTAGTTCTCATTAGAAGTCTTCAACGAGTGAGATTCGTCAGCAGTTTGTTTAATTTCGTCTAAGTCAGTTTCTAACTTCTCGACTTGTTGTTCTAAGACTTCGTTCTTTCTGGTCAATGCCTGAATTTGGTGGTCTTTATCTAAGTTTTCTTGTTCCAAATCCTTGAGTTTGTCGGTCAATTCATCAGACTTTTCTTGCCATTTTTCAGCATCCAACTTCAAGTTGTTGATTTTCTAAATTGTTAGTAACGAATTCAATAGTAAGATAATTTTAAGTAACCGGGCAAAGAATTGGCACAACATCGATAGAATGAAGGGAAGATCAAGCTTTTCGTGGTTTGAGAATAAAACCAACTGGTGCTTGTATCAAAGCAAGAAAGGTGAAAAGACCAAATCGGATCAGTTGAATTCTTTGTATTTGCTTGAATAATTACATGAATCAACAACTGATACATTATTACCCAACAAAAAGTAGTCGTATATCACTTATCTATGTTGGATATTGTGAAATCTAATCAATTAGCACCAAAAACTCGGATTCCAACATCAGAACATTGCCCGATGCTTCAATCCATCAATCAATCACCGTGTGTACATACTTCCTTAAGTTTATCCATGATTTCCTATTAATTGCAAGAAAAAAAAGTGTAATACCCAGATTTTGATACGTGATCTAGTTGAAAACAACAACACACCAATTTTTTGTGCGATTTTGTCAAAGTGTACGGGAAAATCCTCAGTCAATTGCCGGTATTTTCTGATTGGGGATAAAATTAGACGAGACTTCAAGTCGTGGGCCTGACCAATTAATAATTGAGTAGTCTCTCAGACATTTTTTTCGAGGTGATGTCCCGCGACATCGAGAGACACTCGATGCTGGTTGTGAACTGAAACGATAACACTCCTGCAGTTTGTGCGACCGTAAATAATGGCTGCAAGCGAGATAATTTCGATGAATCTGGAGCAGCAGCCAGCCATTTTATATTATGTCACGCTGGACGACAAAGTAAATGGGATGAATGCAGTAAGCTGCATAATCATTTCATCCCTTGGTCGCCATTATATGAGGCTATTTTTTGTCAAAGATTGTATTCAAACTCAGTAAAGCTTTGTTCATTTACAAAGAATTGGTTGCACTGAGGATCTATCAACCAGTTGTTAGGTGAACGACGAACTAAACAGCTCATCAACCTTGCAAACGCCTCCCATTGCTTCATGTTCGTTCTCTTTTAAAACTTCAAATTTACCTTCTTTTTCTCTCATCAATTAAGATTTTACTCGGTTATCATATCGCCGCATAACGCCTCGTATTCCTCATTTGGTAAACCAAGCTCATCATTCATATAAAACAAGATGAGCCCGCTGCCATTCCAACACCACGGGTCTCTCACATCTTTCGAGACCGCTAGAAATATCATGTCGTCGGGACCAAACTCGATAATATTCACACAGTCTCATGAAGATTTAATAAAAGCATTCGATATCCTAGAGAATCCTCCAAAAGCCCGCAAGAACGATGGAACTCCCCTGGGCTCATTGCATTCTTCCCAAAAAGACCTTCAAGGTTTCAGTCCAATTTCCTCTTCTGAAAACCTCCAAGCGGACTTAGCGAAAGCTAATATCTCTCACACTCCTTCTAGATCGAAGCAAACCAAACCAAACCCACTTCCATCCCCAGCTGATAGGAACTCTGGAGAATCTGGCCATTCAAAGGTACCCAAAAACCCTTTCCAAGTACTTTACTCCCCAAAACAGTCTCCTCCTGAGCAAAGGCTTAGCTGGGGCAGTAAATATTACAGCGATCTCGATCAAAATCCTCGAAGAGTGGTCTCCCCAGTTGAGAAAGAGTTACCACTATTACCTTCTAAGTCAACAACACAATATCATGCCGAACCTCCAATAGTCACTATAATAGATCAATCAGATCGAGTCAGAAGATCTGGGTCCGTTATCTCCAGAGAAGCTACTTTAAGAAACAGAAATAAGATCAAGAGTAGAAATAAGATGGTAAGGAAATCGGATTTACGTTCAGAGCCATTGGACGACTACAAGCATAATTCAAGTCAGTTTGTTCCGAAAAAAAGCTTCGCGTCTACTGATACCAGCGCCAGTCCACTCACTGAAGTAAAGAGTAAATCTAAAAAGTCAAAAAGAAGTAGAGTAAGCCTTCTTTTTCCGGTGAAGAGGAGATCCTCGCTCAAAAGATATCCAAGCTACATTAGTTTATCTGGTAAATCACCTCCAAAATTCAAAACGAAGGATGAATTAGACCAATTTGTGAACTCCCCGGATATTCAAGAATTATTCAGGGAGTTCTTCCCAAACTCGATGAAATTATACCTGTTCAACCATTTAGTGAAACTTTTTCCTCAGATGAGGGGTGTTGATAAACTCGTTACTCTATCATGTCTGAATGAGTTCAGACTTTCCGATTTGAACTTCCCTTTGATTTCAGCTCCTCTTGCAGGAACATTTGTTAAGAATGCTCAAACACATCCTACTGCATTGGCTTCACAAATTCAAATGTTTCCCAAGCATACTCACAGCAGATCCCTCTCGAGTCCAGGGTCTTTGAAGGAAATGATATACGAAAGATATAGGGAGTCGGTATTTTCAAGTAAGCAAGTTATTCCTCCTAGATTTTTGGAAATCTTCCCCAATGAAGTCGAAACTGGCCTATTGTCACCTAGAGAAGTTGACCAGATTGATAAAAAGATCCTCCTTGAAGTCTTGTTGAGACGAACATTGGCTGCAAAAATAGAGTATCGTCTAAAAAATAGAGGTGACTGGAGTTCAAATTCCTCCAAAAAACAAACGACCGATACTTCAACCACTGACGATAACTCAAGCTCTTCGTCACATCATTCCGGGGAGCGTCACTTTAAAAAACCAGAATCCAAATTTTCGAACCAACCCCAACGCCCACCTTCACCAGACACCTCAGATGATTCTAGCTCAATGGACACAGATGAATTAATGCAACCAAATACTTCTTTATTATCTGAGTTGTTACCATCTCCTCAAATTAGTTATTCATCTGATATTTTCAGCGGGGGATTTGACTTGTTACCAAAAATTGGAACAAAAGATCACACCAAGGTTACAACCAACAATGTTGAAACCACTGGTTTGAGTTTAGACCAAATTTCTGAGAGACCTAGTAACGCCAGTAATACCACTTTTGGTATGAGACTGAAGCGAATGCCGTCCATTCAAGACATTAAGAATATGATGGCACAAATAACACCTCAGGTTACCCCCACGTCACCCACATCCGCAAAGGGAGTTAAGAGTAAGATATCCAATGATTCGTTGGGAATTTCAAGCTTGAGATACTCTGCTCCGGAAACTAGTGACTCTCCACAACTGTTGTACGTCAACGATTTCAACAAACTCTACTACGCTCAATACAGGAAGCAAGATACTAGCAATGACTTCGAAACTGCCTTATTCAATTCTAATGTTTATCAATTGAAACCAATGAATCGGTCAAATGATACCTTTTCAAGCACTGATGGAAGTTCAGAACAATTTAAATCAATTACTCCACCACTTAACTATGACGTTATCAGTGGTACTTTCGGCTCTCAACTTCATACTTTTGTGTCAAATGAACAACGAAGTGTTGACCAAAATTCCAGAGGCATCACCAGGTCAAGTTATGACAAGACTGATTCGTCCGCCGACAGAATGAATCGTAATTCCCAATCTACTGCTAACACTTCATTATTCCAAGGACTCGAAAATATTTCATCAGAAATTTCTGGTTTTTTAAGAGGTGAGGGCATCAGTGATGATGTTTTGCATCCACCTAATCTTGGTGAGAAGAATTTATTGAATTCCCTCTCCCCTAGAGAAGATCAGATGAGTCCACTGACTGTGCGAGATGCTTCACTATCACAAATCAATTTACAACCACTCGCAGCTGATCTTTCCCCAACATCTGGAACGACCTCGAAATCTTCAGTGGACTTGATGAAATCCTTGGAGAAAGAAAGGTCCAACGAAAAGATTGAAATCAAGCCAAATAAAACACCTCCACCGTTTCAAACCGAGATTCAAAACCCAATGGCTGACATCAAGTCGATGAGTGGTTCGATAATAAAATCGTCTACAGAATCTAATGCTTCTATACATACCAGCAGTTCTCAGACAGCTTCCAATATTCATTGCCCCTTAGACCCTATAATTGAAACTAGTATCGCAAAAGCTCGTGGAATCTCAACAAGTCCAATTAAAATAAAACTTTCGCCAAGAGAGTTAGCATTTCGAGACTCCTGGAGAAGTTCTGAAGGATCCAGAATTGGAATGAGATACTCAGGTACAGTTTTCAGTCAAGGATCAGTCAGATCGTACCAATCTGGCTCGACAGACAGCCAATTTAACCATACAAAACAGGAAAAACATGATTCCCTATGATAAATTTATCCATATCATTTAACTTTGCATCCTCTTTTCCTTTGTGCATTTTACAATTAATTAGCATTTTTCAGTTCTTTTGCATTTTATATAATACAGACCTTGATTTTAACTTGATATAATTTCCAGAGTATAACCGCAATTGATTATAGCAGTTTCACAAAATATCAGGAAGTAAATGTCATAGGAAGCATGAACTGACGAACTCTCTTCACTACTTCCGAGTCAGATATATCTTCCGTATCAACTTCCTGAGTCTCACCATTTCGTACAGCATAGTAAGTATTATCTAATACGTTAAGCATGAATATTGGAATTTTTCCATCACGGACTCCTTCGCAAACAGTTAAAACCTCGTCTGAAGTTATAAGGTCACTGTTGTAGAGGGCCATTAGCTTATTGAACCATTTTCTCTCCTTGAAATAGACAGGAGGGTCACGACCATTGGTGACAGCTGGCGAATCTATGGTTGCAATGGCAGCGTTGGCAATTGCATTATCAAAATCCGTAACTGGATTGACCGTGGTATCTGGAGAGTGTCTCGACCGCTTCAAAAGTGGATCCACAGAATCGTCGGGACCAGTCAAATCGGGAGGTCTCTCTCCATTATCTTGAGTTAAGAAAATTTGGACATCATTGGCAGTTGGAACATTTACTTGAGGACTTTGGTCATGGTGTGGTTTATGGACCATGTCAGAATGTGAACGCTTCTTAGAATCCGAGATTGGGATTGAAGGAGAATTGGAAAGTTTAGACTTGGGCAACTTGGCTGGAACCAAAGGTTTGAAATATTCATTATTGGCTTCTGGGTAATCAAATTGTGAAATTTGCAGATACACATTTTGAAACCCGTCACTATAGACGGGATCCAATTTCATTAGAAGGGGTAAAACTTCATTATGGTATAAAGACATGTATTTCAAATTGTCAGTGAAGAAGAATTCATTGACAATCAAAGTACCCTTGTTGACATTGTTAAGACCAGGCAAAGATAAACCTTCACTATAGAGTAAAGATTTGACTTGCCTTTCATCGTCAATTAATCCACCTGTACCACTTTCAAAGATCTGAAATTTCCCCACTGTTGGATTCCATTTATATAGGTATCCATTAGTGGATGGATGATGTTTTTGATGTGTCATTAACGCGTACCAAATCTTATAACGATGATGATTAACGTGAATTAAATGCTGTTGGCAAGAATATTTTGTATAGGTGGAATACACAGTCTCTGGATTAGCAGCTCTCAATCTTCCTGTAACATATGCCCATGCTTTTTTGGTCATTTTTGGCTCAACACCTTTAGGGTAACTGTGAACAACATCAGATAAAAGCTTAATAAGGTACTGATCCATCTTTGGCGACCATCTTTTATACTTAGAGTCCTTCGATTTTAAATCAAGTTCATTGAAAGGTGGAACGTTCACATTGTTATCTCCTAAAGAACGATTTTGGTTATGATCTTGGTTTTGCAGGTTTTGAAGGTGATGTTGATGATTTTGGTGATGTTTTGAAGTTTCAGCAGCAATTCGAAGCGCCTCAGCAGCATCCCCCATATGTGGAATGCCATCTTCTTTCATGTGTGAGGTTGGCATATTAATTAAATTATGACGTAATTTAATTAAAGAACAAGTCACAACGTTTGAGCTCAGTTGTTTGCAATAAGATGGTTATCTAAATTGTAAAAAATTCGAAGAGAACATGGACTTTATTTCTTCATCAAACCTGTAAAAAGGGGTTGAGAAATGTCTCATTACCGTTTAAGGGCTGTGTCTACCAGATGTCGCTCTTTTTTTTGATGTCGCCCCATTCGTCTGCGAAAAATGTTGTTCCAAAATGGCCTGGTTCCGTTTTGTGATATTCCGTAAAGTTGTCTACAAAATTTGAATAAAGAACAAAATGTGCTTATTCGGATAGTTATGGCGTAAGAGGCTGTAAACTTTTGTAGTGGCTTGTTGTTCATTTGAACAAAACCTTAAGAATTAGGCTAATGCCATCTCAAACCAGACTTAGATGGGGTAATTTTTCTCATACCCCGGTCGTCATTTTGATCCTTGTAACCTAGTAATTGTTCAGTTTTGCTGTTATGTGAGGGACTATCGACACCATTTCTAGAATAGCCCGCAATTGATCTCGAACCATCATCAGCAAGTATTAATTCTTTCTTACGATCTTCGTGTAATTGATCATGTCGCTCTCTGATTTTGTTGAATTTCTCAAGCATGTCCAAAATTCTCTTCTTCTTGATAGAAAGCTGACTATTGTTATTTTGAGAGCTTGGATTGGTACCGGTAGTAGTGGGAAGGGAACCTGTACTTGAGTTATTACCACTGATTTGACCACTATTATGCATGAATGACAATGACGATAATCGATTCTTCAATGTAGTGTAGGTGCTAGACTGGGGTAGAACCATAAGAATTCCATAAAGGGTTTTATACAAATAGAGATTTTTCTCCGGTTCTAATAATTGCAATCTTAATTTCAAAAAAATCGGAGTTTCCAATAATTGAACTAAAATGTCAAGTTGTGTAAGTAATTGGAATGTGACCTCCAGTTCAGCTAAACTTTTGATGATCAAATAAGCTAACTCGTAATTTGATGTCAACAAGCAAAGCGATAATCCGCTAGGTGGACTATGACACCAACTTTGAAATAAGGTTGCGAAAAGAGACCAATCTTCCAGTTTGTAAACGTCGAGATTTTTAAGCTTCTTTCGGAAGCCAGCCAATTCAGGGGTTGTTAATAAGATATTATTCATGGTAACAACCATGACACTAACGAACTCCAATTTAGTTTCATCGTAAAGAGCGAGTACTTCCGATACCACCTTGTAGATTTTTTCTGAGCTTAGAGTAACACATAGCTTCCTAATGATGAATTCGATTCGATTTCTTGTCAATGCAGCTGGTTGATGAATCCCATTTTTTAGTTTTTCAATGGAATTATCCAATCCTTCTGCTTCAAAGAACCGAATCAACTTAATCATGAAATTCTTGAAAAATTCTTGATTGGTCTCAGCAATCTGAGACAACAAAAAAAGGACTTTCAGAATAACTTCGTTACTTGCGTCAGCGGACGATCTCAACAATGCGGTGAAGTCAAATCTATCAACTTTGCTGGAATGACTGTTGACGTCCTCAAAATTCTCATTATCAGATACTATTTTGAAAAAGTAAGATGGGAACTTGGAGTACAAAAATATTAGCCAATCCAACAGGGTGATACGTGAAAATTCATTTGTTGACGACATACACTCACTCATGACCTCTTGTAACGTCCTGTCCAAATGAAGTTCAAGAAATTCTTCGAAAACTTCCGAGTTAAGTCCATGGATTTCGTTTGTTCCTACCTGAATATCATCATCCAGCTCGAGATCAACCGACTCCTCAGATTCGCCTTGTTGATCACCTCTTTTCTCGCTGCTGTCTCCTAAATTGACGATGAAGTCTTGTAAAGAAATATTAAATTTTAGGATTTGATTTCTCAATTCCAAGTCCTTGTTGCCGTCGGTCACAGATATATTCTTCATGATAACAGAGACACAATCAGGTAAAAACTTTACAAAGCTTGTTGGACTTATTGCTAAAATCTCTTGAAGCCATTTGAGGATTGTTGTTTCAATTTCGACGTAGATTTCATGGCTTTCTGCCGATAAATCATTTATTCTGGCTTCAGTGACCGAATCTGACGGGTGGCGTAAAAAGGATAACAAGATGTCGATGATTTTTGCATGATCAATGAATATATCTTGACCACTCAAGAAGACCGATCCGTCGTCAGTATCTTCTTCGACGTGTGCTGCGGAGTCCTCGGTATTCTTAGAGTCTTGATCCCTTCGTATGAGAGTGGTATCATTCGATTTGATGGATTCGTCATCACCGGCAGATGAAGACTTTTTCAAATCTAACTTTTCGAGTTCTTCAGTCACATTTCCATCTTTACCACTGGATTTTATAGGCTCAGTATTCTCATGGCAAGCCACTTCAATTGATTTCTTGGATGCACGCTTCTCTTTGATTAATTGCTCCTTCTTAACTTCGAATCTTACTTTCGAAATGGTCTTCATTTCCTTTAAGAAAATGTTCAAAAGGTTTTGAGTCTCAATACGAACATCAGATGGACAGTTATTCATCAAAAACTTGAATAGAGGTTCAAGGAAATTGGGCAAGAATGTTATTAGCTCCAATGAAGGAATGTCGTCAAACAATTCGAGCCAGCTTATCAAGAACTTCTTAGCAAAAGGGTCAATTGTGTACATTCGTTCCAATAAAGTTGGAATAAATTTAGGGAGAGAAAATGCCTTTTGTGCCTCTTGGGATTGATTCACTTGAATCGCAACACCTTGACCATCAACCATATGAGACTTGATTTCTTCCAGGCTATTCTTTGGATTCAAAATTGATACATAATTTGTAGACTTGGCACTAACGATATCCTTGATAAGTCTATCTAAGATGTCTGTCGCGTTCTTAACTGAAGGTTCGGAATCAGTCACCAAAATACACATGATGTCGAAGAGCTCGTTGAAATAGAACAATATTTCTCCTCTTGCAATCTTTGCTATGTTGTATAAGGATTCACACGCGTAGTATCTGACCCTGGCATCGGTATCTTTGAAAGTAGCAAATATCGGGGTGATGATATCTTCGAGGAAAAATGCAATCGCAAAAGATCCTAAAGCAACAGAAACACTACCCAATGCAGTGATGGCCCCCATCTTGGCCGAATTAGAACCACCATTCGTCAATTCAGTCAATTCCGCAATAATTTGACTAATTGTTTGAGAATCTTTTCTTTGAAATGCTGACTTCGTCAACCCTTCAATTTGAAACGCGGTAGCTTTGCGCTTTTCGTATATGTGATTGGATAAATCCTTGATCAAAGAGGCCTCAAGAACTTTGCCCTCGCTCATTTCAAACACTTGTATCGTTCAAACTAGTTTCAGTACTGGTGACTTGAAAATGCAAAGAACTATTACCTCGATAACGATTAGGTTCGCATTGGGATATCGTTGCCTCCGTACATACAAATGACTTACAATTGGGTTTATGTTATCGTCTATCTAAGCTTGAGACAGTAGCAAGATCATTAATTATGATGGTGAGACTTGATTTGGTCAATTGTGGTTCTCGCTGTGTATATATGTAGATACTCAACATTTGACACCGCCGTCAAATTGTGGATTGGTGCTATGTTTACGCTTCTTTTCAGCGAAGTCGGTTTGACTCCATTGGCTATTGTAGAAGCTTTCCTCTTCTTTCTCATCACCATCTACTTTGTCCTCAATTTCAATATCATCGTAGTTGAAATCAGTACCCTCTCCATCCGAGGACGCAGTCTTCACTCTCTTTGTGTTAGTATTCAAATCATTGAAATCTTTAGCTGGAGATGTGCTCATGTTTGATGACAGAGGAGACGCTGATGTATGAGGTACTTTTTGGGTAGGTCTTGGCGATATTGAAGGAATATTTGACAAGGTCGATTCAAGGTTTGCTGTCTCGTCACTCGTTTGCTTCTTAGGAAGTATTTGCTCCAAAATTTTCAAATCATTAAGTCCGTTGGTGAAATCTTCTAATGTTGGCAATTGAACGTTGAACTTTACGTATAAATTCCCTTTTTTGTAAGACGTCAAGTCGAATAATATATCATCAACGTCAACTGAATCGTCCAGATGCTGATAAGAAATACCATCTATAATCGAGCCATTTATAGGCATCCCTAAAGCTTTCACAATTTTAGGAGTTCCTGAGTTTATTGTGCCAACTATTTCACCCTCGTGCTCGCTACTCTCAACACCGTGGGTGTTGATGTTGATTTTGAGATGATTGCCTTTATGTAGAAAATCCTTCATAATAAAACTGCCCCCAACTAAAGCAGTTCTCAAGTCAATGTCACATTCTGCATACAAATCGTTGAACTTTCTAACAAGGTATGGATGTGGGATCTCTTGTAGGTGAATGATAACATCACCAGGTATCACATTGGGACCTTCGTCACCCTCTTCTTGTATGACGCATTTATCGCCATCTTTCGCCCCAGGCAAAATGTAGGCTTTAATTATTTTATGCTCTTTTTTATATCCATTGGTACAATTAGGACATTTGTCAGATGGGACAGAGTGTATGCCTGTTCCCAGACATGAGGTGCATGCACATACTTCTTGAAATCTGCTAACATGATTATATTTTATTATCATGACCCTACCTGACCCATTACAGGTACGGCACAGACTTGGGTTGAAGCATCCATTACCATGACATCTCGAACATTTACTATTTTTAGGAAGTTGGAATTTGACGACCTTCCCATAGTACATGTCAGATAAGGTAACACGACAAGTATGGTGAATGTCCTGCCCTTTTACCTTACGATTCTGGTCGATTCCAGGTGCTGGTTGGACGTGAACTTTCATGTTTGCTGAGTTGCCCATATTAGCATTCGTGAATGGGCTTTGAAAGAAAGGCGTGGAGGACTTTGGGATATTATTGAATATAGAATTGAAATCATTGAACACTTGGGAAAACACGCTGTGAATATTAATATCCAGACCACTTGCCGAATTTCCGTCAATACCTGATTGGCCGTAATGATCGTAGATTCTCCGTTTATTGGAGTCTTTTAAAATCTCATACGCTCGCGTCGCTTCTTTAAATTTCTCTGTCAACTGTGGGTCGTGATTAGTTTTGTCTGGATGGCATTTCAAAGCGACTTTCTTGTAAGAGTGGGAAATCTCTTCTATTGAAGCATCTGTCCCCACAGAAAGAACGTCGTATAAGTGAGTTTCTCGGACCATCGCTGGATCATAAATACGTTTAGAATATATTAATAGATCGAAGTAAAGTTGGCGTCAGTTTCCGGTGGAATATTTGATAATATTGTATTTATGTACCAGAACCGGTTATTATGTCTAGAATACCTCCAGTAAGTAGTAAATAACGTTTTCTATTGGGTTCTTTACGTGACCTGGACCAGTTTATAAACAGCCTTTTAGGAAAATTCGATAAGATTCTACGCGGTTATGAAGCGATGATCTCAAATGTTGCCCCCGTACACCTGATACTGTCAAACTGAAATATACAAATTCCTGTATATTCTGATGTTTTTTTGCTTTCAAGACTGTGAAACTCTGTCGATTCCTGAGAGGTGAACTCTTATGCAGTTTGATGTTGAATCGAAATTGGAAAAGGCTTGTTTTAGTGGATTTCTTAGCAATTGCACCCAATTTAAGCGAAAATCGCAAAAATTTTAACAAAGACCTATCATAGCGAGATTTGAGAAAAAATATAGGTGCAATTGCACAAACCTTGTCGTTTATCGATTTAACTTGTGACTTGAGATCTACAAAATATTTAAGACATTAATGAGCGTAAATTAAACTTAAAAACCTCACATATTTTCATCTCTGAAATGCTTTTGATAGTTGATTTTTTTGGTCTTAGTTTTTCTATGATGATCATTATTAGCTCTTTGAACGAGAAGTCTGGTTGTCTTTTCTTGTTTCGTAATTTCACGAGGAGTGATACCAGGTGCAAAACGTTTATCCGCAAGTGCCACAGTGCCCTTGCCAGCTCTCTCATTGTAAGATGAAGGCAAGTTTTGGCGGTAGTATCTGATCATTGAACGATGTCCAATTCTTTCACCAGTTGGCAATGTCAATTCAACACCTGTCCTATCAACTTGTACAACTGTATAATTATCGTTGACTCCCTCCACGTCTTCAATGATCTCTGAAATATCGACGTCATCAATATCCTCAGCTGAGACTGCCTTATTAGCTGAAAAGGAAACCAGTTTACTATTTGATTTCGTGACTGGTGAGTCATCAGAGTAACTGAAATCGTAGAACTGAGAGATGATGTATTTCTCTTCTTTGGTTTCGTAAGGGATTCTGCAGTGCCCTTTAGAATGGATATGTTGTCTGATACTTTCAAGATTCTTTCCTTGAAATCCACATACAAGACATTCATTTTCGTAAGTAATCATTTCACTGAGATAAGTAAGTAAACCTTCGAGATCAACTAAGAAAGTTCGCTCTGGTATGTATAAGCCGTGAGCATTGAACATATGCTTAACGTTATTTTCAAGGTTACTTCCACTTTTCTTGCCGCAAAAGAAGCAATGATTGATAGGAACTAATTCAACCACTTCAGAATTTGAGTCATCAGAATCACTATTATCGTCATGATGCACATGATGGAATACATGGAAATGCTCTTGATCACCGATTGATTCCAAATCAGTATGATCGCCTTCACTATAGTTAAGTTCGGAGCCAGTTGATTCGTAATCAGTTCCAGCTTGTGAATCACCAATTGAGAATGTGGAATGGTCTGATGGAGCAGGGCTTGTAGTTCTTTTGAGGAGGTCATTTTGTGCATTGGCTCCAAGTTCTCTTCCCCTTTTCAAAGCTGCCAATCTTGCTTGTTGCTTGAGTGATTTCTTTGTGGGTTGACGGTTTGCTGGATCTTTATAAGCTCTTCTTTGAACATGGAAACCGAATTCATCTTCATCTTGTTCTTCTTCATTGGCCTCTTGCTTCAAAATTTTTTCTGCAAAGACGTCCGATGAGATCGACGGCAACTGAGCTACTCTTCTTTTCAAATTGTAACGATGCCATTCAGTTTTCATATGCTGTCTTTGAAAGTCAGCAGTGATGAATTTGATGCCACATGTGTTGCAGGTGAATGATGATGTTTCTGGGTTGGACCCCTGAGGAAGGAAGGTACTCATTTTAATAAATAATCTTGTTGAGAATATAGACTTGGTTTAAGCTTTAAATAATTTTTACGCACGATTAGTCATAATAGATAAAGATATCGTATCTCCTCACTTGGATGAATTAGGAAAATTGGTGCCTTACAGATGAATGTCACAAATAATATTAATTCTAGTTTACATAATGCATTAATTCGTCCAAGTGTGGGAAACTTCTGGCCAAATTCTTTTATACAATGACATGGCAACCACGTCTTGAGAAGTTAATTTACCATCAAAAGTGGCTTTAAAGTAACCATGAGTTCCCAAGCTTTCTTTGATAAAACCAGTTCTTCCGCTTTTGGTGAACAAAGGAATAGCTTTAAACCAGTTAATGTCATCTGGGTTGAAAAACATGTAACGAACAGTAACGACTCTTTTATGAATTTTGACTGGATGCCCGGTCAACACGGCTCTCTTTGCCATGATACGGGAATGGTCACAGTTCAAGAAAGTACCTTGTCCAACCAATTCTAATGATCCATCGGGTTTACTCTTGAAGAAAATGGCCGGTGAGTTGTTGAATGAAACTGGCGCAATAGTTGTAGCTATCAGAGTGGCACCTTGATGGGCGAAACTTTCAAACTTATGAACATTGTTAGAGGTGTTGGATGCTTGATTGAAGGTTGGTTGAATAACTTGTCTTCTAGGACCATATTGTACAACCAAAGTTTCGTTCGATGGAATAGGCTTATCATAGTCTTCCCATGATTCGAATGAAAAGTTGACAACCGCCAATTTATGCTCATGTTGCAATAATGTGTAAACAGTAAATGGTTGGGTGGATGGGTCAATCCCTTCCAAAATGAATTGGGGTGCTTTGATGAACACTCTCACTTTGCTACCAATGTTAACTTGTGCTTCTTTGATGGCTTCTTTGATGACCTTATTTCTAGTGGCTTTGTAGTTGGATATTCTCAATAATCGATTCCAAATACTTGGTGCTTCTGGATCATATTCATCAACTTCCCATTCACAGTTACCAAGGGACTTAACACCCCTATAACCTGATAAAGCATTCTTACCTGATTCAGATGGATGAAGTTCAAGTTCATCTGGAAATTCTAGGTCATCTTTCTCCAAAGCTCTGAATTCCTGTAATTGCCTTTCTTCCTCTTCTGCTGATAATTCAACAAACATCTCTGATTTGTTATCGGCTTCACTAAAGTCCATTTCAGTATTGTTATCTTCCACTATCATGTCCTCATCCACTGCTTCAGGTTCAACATTTGACACGCCAGTCTCTTCTTCTACGTCAGAGACATCATCTAAAACATCGTCTAAAAGCCATCTTCCTTGATACTCGGATGTGCCTTTAGGTAACTTGAATTTTCTTTGGGGTTTGGTATTACCATCATCAACGAAATAATTCTTACCAACCATTCTAATACCGACGCCATCTTCGTAGTCGCCTAAATCTTCATCCTCCATGTCAATTTCTTCGGGATTCAACTCTTCAAGACTTTCTTGATTTTCATCTGGGAAAAATTTATCGTTTTCTTCAGCCTCGTCTATATCCATAGAACCCTTATGCTTTGATTTATTTAATTTTTCAATGTGATCTATTTGAAAGTCACCAAATCCAGGTATATGAACTAATCTGTTAGCACTGAAGCCAATACCCCGGGAAGTACCTTCCACGACGAGGAAGCCATCGTTCGCAACTGTGTCGGAAGGTTGCCAGTAAGCGTTATCGGCAACAATATAACCTCGAGAATCTCTCCAATGAACTGATTTGGGAAATCTTTGAGCGATGGTTCTAACACAGTTGACACACTCACTGTCATTATCAAGAGCATAAAGTCTCTCCTCGTTAGGGAAAAAATGTGTGAAATAAGAATGCAACGACTGTCTAACATCAGCTTGTAAATTTTTCTTCGGGTAAGAAGAAACAAGATTAGGAATTACACCAACGACAGATGCAATACCTTGGGATATCACAGCCCTCAAAATTTGCTCACCGTAAGTCGACTCAACTTCTTCTTGGGCGGAAAGTCCGAAAATAACGTAATCTGACACTTTAGCAGCATCAAGAATGCCAATGAAATCCTGTTGATTTGGTAAAATGATCTTGATGTTTGATCTAAAGCGATTGATTTTGACAGACGTGACAGATGGTGATGATAAGATCAAATCGTCCGAACTGGTATCTTCCTTTACACAATTGACTAATCTCGATGCAATTTGATCGGATGCGATGTCTTTAGTTAAACTGATAACAGTAACGATTTTTTCAGCACCTTGAGAGCCTTCGAAGAGCTTTCTAATCAATTTGGTTTCATTGATCTTATTATCCCGAAGCTGTCTACTCAAATGTTTTCTTTCGAGCTTCGATAATGACTTATTAGGACCATTTGGTTTGGTAGATGTCTTCTCAACTTTGCCTTTATATTGATTCTTCAATTGACCTTTGGTTGAGTGTTTCGATTTAAAAGGCTTGTGATCATTCTTAAGAGTGGATCTATGGGAATGGCCGCCTTTAGCCATGTTGTTATCTAATTTCCTTTATCAAACTATCACAAATTCTCTATATTCAGCTCCAGATCAAATGGCTGCGATGCTCTTCCTAGAAAAATTTTGTCAAGTCATGTGTGCGAAACTAGGGCTGAGCCCTACAATCTTTCAGCAGTCACTCAGCAGTTCAGTTAAAAACTACCTGCATATACGTTCAATCTCACCAAAAAATGAAAAAATTGAGACTATGGACTCAGGCTGGAAAAAAAATCCATACTAAAAATTACAACTACTTTCAAACAGTACCTAACATAAGTCAACATAATAATTGTATGTAAAACTATACATGATGATGTGGATATGAGTGATAATGATAGATCATAAGATTTAATCTAGTGGATTCGGAGCAACCAAAGAAGATATGTCAACTCGATCAGTGGGTGAAAAACTTATCATTGAAAGCATCCAGCTTCTCCGAACGAAATACTGTGAAGGATACTTCAAACAGACATTAAATTTAATCGTGGCTCCCTTATTAGTTCGAATCTTAGCATTTGAATTCTTCGAATATTCCTACTGTCTGGACATAAACTTTTATTGAACACGTCTCCTACCTACCATAAAAGAATCGATTTCATCGAATTCAAACCTATTCTGCAAAGCCTTTAAATTTGATCCTTTTCTAATTAACTCATCCATTCCTCTATTGATCGATATACTAACTAATATAGCAATATGGCTCACGAATCTGTTTGGTTTTCCCACCCAAGAAACTTTGGTAAAGGTTCTAGAAAGTGCCGTGTCTGCGCTTCTCACTCTGGTTTGATCAGAAAATACGGTTTGGACATCTGTCGTCAATGTTTCAGAGAAAGAGCTTCTGACATTGGCTTCAACAAATACCGTTAAGTTATAAACTATCTTATATCATTACACTGTGTATAATTAAATTTAATGGGTTAGTTTCCAATTCAATTACTGCTATAGTAAAATGAATACATATTTCGACCAATTCATCGTAAGCTTTAACGTAATTTTATTGCAAACGAGTTTTTCCAAAAACAGATTTAGCAAGTGGCAGTTAGATTGTAAATCGACTGAAAACGTTGGATCTTTCAACCTCAGTCCGATGATAGAGTAAATAGCACGATGTGTTCCTTCAAGGCTACAGATCCCACAGGTAATTTCACAACAAGTGTGATCGATTACGGTATTTACGAATGTATCCCATTTTTCGACATTCAAAATCCATCGCCTCACTTAAGAGACCCAACGGAAATCAAACTTCCTATAGGGAGACTTTTCTCGGGAATGCAATTCATAATGAAATGGCAACGAATTAACTTGACAATTTACATCAACTCGTCGTGGCAAATATTCCCTTGCTTTAATAAGCTTTTTGATTAAGGAAATAAAAGTGAAAAAAAAAGCAGGATTTCAGTCCCTTTTATAGTGAGAAGATGAGCATTAGAAACTTACCCGCACGTATTAGGGCTTTAATAAATTTGAACCTTCCATGGAAAAGGGGGTTGGATACTACTTCAACCATATTGTTGAAATCATAGCCTCCTCTTCTTCATTGTATGTCTTCATTTGATACTGAGGTATGATCGTTTCAAAGTTACTGCTTTTTGCAATTATGCCCTCGCATTCTCACATAGAAAAATTCCATTTAATCTATAATTACTCCTGATTAAGAATCAAATGTCCAGTCCTGGAGCTAAAGCGTTAACTGTGTTGGCTGTTGTTGGTGTTGGCTGGTATACTGGTGTCAAATTTTGGCAGCCTATAGTGATGTATGTTCATAATTGAATATGGATGAGATCCGAATTTGGTTGACTGATCCCATTTCATAGTACAACTAGTCCTCTTACTAACATCGTCTAGTGATCAGTTGAGAAAGGATGGAAATTTGAGAGATGATATCTACATTCGTGATACTTCTGATACTCCCAAATCTTGGGATGACTTAAGAAACAAAGTGAAAGCTGCATTACATCCTGATCATCCGGAACTTATTAACAATGAACAAAATTCCAACTCGGCAGCACCAGCCAAACAGGTGGATAAACAAAAGGTAGCTTCTGATGAGTCTATTGCTCATGTTCAGTCGACTGAGAAGTAATACAAGCAAGTCATTGCCAAGCGTCTTTAATTCTTGTATATAGCGTAATTTGAATTGAATTTTCTAATGATTTTAATGCTACGACCAATTTCATTAATCGCAATCATGCACCTACCGGCTACAATCTTATATCAGCCAAGGCATTTAACATTTATGTCTTTTGCAACCTTCTTGTTGGATCGAATATATCAGCGGTGTATGGGCGTGTTTGCTCATCTCAATATCAATATACGGTCTGAAAATTTTCGAGTACGTTAACTCTTCTATAACTAATTTCAATAATGGGTAAACTTAAAAGGGGCAGAAAGGGAAAATCTGCTAGAACCAATCCTTTAAGTGGAAAAAATAATGCTCAAAAGCAAGAGTTGAAAGATGATAACACTAGACAATCAAAAATTATTCCCTTAATCAATAAATTGAAATCCACGATTCCAAGTGAAAGGTCCATGGGATTGGGTGCAATTACCGTGTTATGTGAAGATTCAAGGATGAGGGGACTACTTCTCAAAGAGAAACTTATCACAATTGTCATGGAGAACTGTTTGAATGATTCAAATGACGAACTTGTGGTCGAAGCGTATGGTTTACTTCGAAACTTAGGAATCGAAGAAGGCCACGATGTGACTAAGTTTTACTGGAGGTCTAATATTTGGACTTCCATCGAGTCAGCGTTAAAAAAGATTCAACATTCATTCCAGTACCTAGGAGAGAAGACTAATGAACCTGCCCAAGATGAAAAGAAGAAGAAAGACGAGAATGCTAAATTGCAATTATTATACGACTTCACCGAAAATGTGTTCTCTTTGATTGTTGTTCTAGCCAGTGGTTCTGAAGATATGTTTGACAACGTATTCGGCCATATTGACCCCGCATTAGATTTACTTCTTGATATTCTTAACTGGAATATCCCCCATTTAAAAACAAGTGTAAAGTTATTCAATGCTTTACTTGATTTCATTTACGAGTTTTCATCAGAATCCATTGAGTTCATTGAAAAACTTTCGCAGTCTACTAAGTTCGACTTGGACAAATTGTTACAATGTTCCTCCAATACAAAGAACAAGTTGAGCAACGTCTATGTTGAGGGCATAAGATTTCATGTCATCGAAGGCCTTGGTATGGCTTCTGACAAAACCGATTTGTGTAATTCACTTTTGTCCAATTTGTTCGGCAACATTACCTCAATAGACATCAACGAGTTGAAAGGGGCCTTGCATGTTGACAATGCTCAACAACCATTAATCAAGGAACCAGAAAACACCAATAAGAATGGGAATGAAAAGCCCGATGATATCGATCAGCAGATCTCTGGGGATACTCCAGAAATCACCAAAGCCAAAGCGGAGCTTCAAGCTTTGGAAGTGGCAATTGATATCACCACTTCAGTCTGGGAATATCTTTCAATCAATGAACAAAATGCTCAAGAACCGGCCAACTTGACTAATGAAATAACCGCCACTATCACCAAAATTGCATACCCATCTTTTCTTGAGCTTCTCAAATTTGATCAAAGTAACAACGGGGCTTTGGGTTTGACTGATAAGATTTTAAGCACTTTGAACAACATTTGCTGGCTATTCTTATCTTGTTCGAATATACCAGTTCAATGGTATGAAGAGTCATTACAGTTGTGGACGATAATCATTCAGTTGACGACTAAAGATGACTTGTATATTCAGAAAGACTGCTTGAGCATCTTATGGGCCATCGCTAAAACAGTTGGTGAAGAAGCCAGTAAGAGTGTTAGCATTGAGATGATCAATAACCTCGTCGAGAAATGTGATCAACTCGTGAAGTCTTCAGATACTGCTGAAGATGAAACATTATCCTTCGAATATATCTTGGTTACTACAGGGTTCTTAGGAACTTTGGCCCCTATAATCGGCAATACCTCTATGACAAAGCGTATTTCTGAATTTTTATTGCAATTGACCAGATACTTCACTCAAAATGATAATAATAAGTCACATCCTAAAGCTGTTGAAATTCCAGTGGAATGTTTGAATTTGATATACGATATATTTGGGGATGACTTTGATTATAATTATGAAATCTTTGTCAAAGAAAACTACCTTCAATCATTAATCGATATCGAGCCTCTGGTGAAACAAATGTACAAGTTCATTGATAAGAAAAAGGAGCCGGAATTAAAACTTAGGGCCGAAGAAGTTTGGACAAATTTGGATAGATTCATTCAATATAAAAAGCAAGAGGCCAGTTCCAATTAATCCAAATTGCTTTTAATACATTAGCATACATGTAGTTAGTTTCTATAAATTCATTTTTATTAACGTTAGATGGCTATAGAATGATAAATTAAATTAATTGTAGCAAATATATGATTCAATCAACCTCTGGGGGGTTAGCATCATCCATACTCTCACTATCACTTACACTCTCGAGGTGACTAATACTACCATCGTCAGAATCAACGCTCAAATTGTCATTGTTGGCATGCTTTTCAGGAACACCAACCACACCCCATTTGATATTGGTAACTTCTTCCAATCTTTGCAATATTTCACACATTGGTGTGAATAACCCAAATTGTTTGAACTCACCATCATAAGAATGTAACATACCAAGAACACCTAGTCCTTTCTTTTCGGAAGTTGAAGGGACATCTTCGAGTTTGGATAAAATCCACGAGCCACTATCACCGCCAGCGGCGAAAGCACTATTCTTGTCAACAGAGTTTACAACAAATTCCGAAGAATGAATGGCCCCATCAAGCCAGTAGACTAACTTAACACCATTAAGATTACCTTGAGTAAATTTAGTGGTCGATCCATACTTGAACACCGGAATGCCATTTGTTGATTGTTGTGAAGAAAATGACGAAACTGAGGAATCAACTTCATTCATAGTCTCTATATTGAGTTCACGTTCTTTCCGATCCAAATCGACTATTCTTCTAACGTATAAGTTATCAAACATAAGAGCCGGATCATATTCGTTGAAAGCGATATCGTCACCCAAGAAATTGTACTCACAGTTCATAATCTTGTTCACCTTAATGATCGCCAAATCTGAAAGTCTCTTTTCACTAAGTTTTTCGCCAGATTTAGTCTTTTTGGCATTTATTAAAGTTCTTTCACCCCAAATTATCTGACCGAATCTGTGTTTAGGGAAGTTTCTTATCTCGATCCTCTCCTGTTTAGATTTTGGATCAACAACTTTGATCTTTCTGGTAGGGAAAACCTCGTCGAGCTGAGTAATGGCAGACCCATATGCATTTCTTGCCTCCATCATGACAACGTCATTAACTGAGTCTGATTGAGAACCAAATTTCTCATGTTGAGCCTTTAGAGCATGTTTGTAGAGATTGATCAAGACTGACAGCGGAGAAGAAACATGAGGGTATTCCACATTATTTCCCTTCTTATCAAGACAAACGTGGCCACATGAAATAGCAAATTTGGAGTTGGCGTAGGATGCGAGATTTGGTTGCTTACTCAAATCGATTTGGGGATAAATAAATCCACCCATGGTACCTGAAGTTCGAGTACTGCTTTCTGTTGAGAGTGAAAGCGACATTGGTGGCAGTGTGAGATCAGATGGATTTCTGAAAGGCAATTTGAATCTAGGAGCCGAGGGGATAGAAATTGGCTTATCAGGTCTTGAGGAATTGATATTTTGTGGATAATTTGATGAAGCTGAAACAGAAGCCAAATCGATGCTATTCTTTACAACCAATATGTGAATGTCATCGTATAACTCAAGGAAGTTTTTGCTTAGACTCTTGTGGTAATCCGTTGGGTTGGGATACCCGAAATAGAGGCAAAGAACGTTGAGCTCTTTAGTCAAACCTCTGGCGATAGGAGCAATGAAAGACCCATTTTGTTCCTTAACATTGATGGAGCTGGAAGCAGAGATTTTATCCATTATTTTCGTGAGTACTTGTTCGTTTGGTAATGATAAACCATCATTGGCACCAATCGCAAAGTTCCTCGGTTTAGTGATGATTTGAGAATTGGTGAAATTTTGTGAGAGATCACGATTAAGTTTTGCTGCAAGTTTATCAAAATTCTTAATAAGTAATAATTTCAATTTGACGTAAACCTCATCGTTCAATAAATTATCATGGAAATGGAGGTAATATTTCATTATTCTCCTCAAGTCTGCATTATTATAAGTACTGAAATCCCAGTCATCCTCTGATGGGGCCAAAGTGTCAATAAACAGAACGAGCGATTTGAAACAATCGATCGTATTTATGACAGCGGTGGTTAAATTTATCGAAGAATTACTGTATTGATTGTAGATGAAAGAAATGTCTTGGTATGCTTGGTGGAGCTTCTCACATATGGCTTGTTCTGGATTGGTATCTTCGTTATTCTCTTCAGTGATATCTAAAATCTGTAAAGGTTGGCCATATTCGACATTTCTTAAAGCTTGGGAAGATGATGAGTTACTGGAGGCATTTTTACCAGATGATGACATAAATGAGGATTGTTTTGTGGAGAAGGTATGCTTACTTTGGGAAAAAATGGATTTACCCATGTATTCGGACTCTTTGGTCATGATGGAACGACTCTTAGTATTCAGAATCGATGGATTTAGATTCAAGTCAGAATCAAAATTTATATTCTGATTATCGGTGAAACTGTCTTCATTGTCGACAAACATGGGCTGTAATTCATTGAAGGAATTTGATATGGAAGCTCTGCCTGAGTGAGAGGGGACATTGGAGTCATTTTGGGGATTAGATTCTTCGTCTCCTTGATCTTTGGATCCTTTCCTCCCAATACTCCAGATGGATTTCATCGACATGGCAAAGGCTAAATTGAGAACGGATCTATATGTCTTTGGATGTGTAAGTGTTCCTTTATATTCAAAGTACTCAGAAAGTTTTGTTAATTTAACCTTTTGAAAAGTGTGGTACGCTATCAAAGATTTCTTAATTTCCCTGGATTGTTTCATGTGAGACGACAATGCACGACACGATAAATTGGGAAAAAAATTTTATGTCCAAAAATGTTAAAATGTCGTTTGCCTCAATGTCGCAAAAACGTCTGAACTGCGGTACAGTCTGCTTCGGCAGTCCCTGGATATCATACGATAGCTTATTTGTGGTACACATTCCATGTAGGTAGTGGTAGGTAAATAAGCTTTCAGGTGCATTTCTACCATCAAGCCAAAGAATTATCTGACCATTATATACCACGGATCAAGGGAAATAAAATAGGGTACTCCGCATTTTGTTCGATCCCATAGGAAAAGGTCGTGGCAGAAACAGGGACTTTAAACAGTCTTCTTTTCGTGGAGTTAACGTTCAATATATAAGTTTGAATTATTGGACTAAGCGATTGGGTCAGAGCCTATTCTTAGCACCAATTTGAGGTAAATAACATCTCGAAATAATATTATTGATTCAGTGTTGAGATCATCTAGGAGTATTCTCTCATCTAAAGTCTATTTGAACCTTTTATTGTACTCGTCATTTTACTTAGATCAATATGCCAATTTATTCGATTTCCCATGTGGAGAATGTTAGAGTTTGTGTGGTCATGGTGGGATTACCTGCAAGAGGTAAATCATTGATCGCTCAAAAAATAGTAAGATACTTATCCTGGTTATCAATAAAGTCCAAATGTTTTAACGTTGGTAATTACCGGCGTCAACTTGCTGTCGACACTTCAATAACTGCTGAGTTTTTCAACCCTGAAAACAAAGATGGCTTGGAAGTCAGACAAGAAGCTTACGACCTTGCAATCAAGGAAATGATGAATTGGTTTTCTGATGAGAAGGGGGTTGTGGGTATCCTTGATGCTACCAATTCAACTAGAGAAAGACGTCAATCTATATTGAGAATGTGTCGTGAAAATTTGATAGAACCTATTTTTTTGGAAAGTTGGTGTGACGATCAAGATTTAGTACTTCAGAATATCATTGACGTTAAAACCACAAGTCCGGATTATAAAGATTCTGATCAAGAATTTGCAACTAGCGATTTCTTACAGAGAATTCAAAATTATGAAAAATATTATGAATCGATGAATGTTGAGAAGGATTCTGATTTAACCTTCATTAAATTGGTCAATGTTAATTCTCAAATCATTCTTAATAGAATAGAAAGTTATTTGGAAAGTAGAATTGTCTACTATGTTATGAATTTACATATTAAACCAAGAAGTATTTGGTTGTCAAGACATGGTGAATCGGAATATAATTTGACAGGTCAAATTGGTGGGGATGCTAACTTATCAGAACGAGGGTGGAGATATGCTAAAAAACTTCCAGAATTGGTTTTGAAATCATTGGGTGAAGAGATCAAACATACCAATTTAACCGTTTGGACATCTACCTTGTGTCGTACTCAGCAAACCGCTTCATTTTTACCATATAGAAAAAAGCTTCAATGGAAAGCTTTAGATGAATTAGATGCTGGTGAATGTGACGGAATGACATATGAAGAAATTGAGCAAAAATTCCCCGAAGACTTCAAAGCAAGAGATGATAATAAATATGAGTACAGATATAGGGGAGGTGAATCCTACCGTGATATTGTGATAAGATTGGAACCAATTATCATGGAATTGGAAAGACAAGAGAACATTTTGATCATTACACATCAAGCAGTTTTAAGATGCTTATATGCCTACTTCATGAATGTCCCTCAAGAGGAAAGTCCATGGATGTCCATCCCACTTCATACATTGATTAAACTTGAGCCAAGAGCATATTCAACTTTGGTTTCAAGGATCAAAGCTGATATTCCCGCCGTTAGTACATACAAGGAGAAGGGCACATCTCAATTGGGAGAATTAAAAGATGCAAATGGTAGTAAAAGTCGTGATTTAATTAATGATAGTCAGATCCATCATTAAAATTCAATCGATAAATTACATGAATAGGTTTAGTAAGTAGATGCATTAGGATATCTATATATACAGTATAATTGAAACAACCAGAACTAAATAGACATGATTTAGTTAAAATCTTAAACGATGGATTAAAGAATTAAAAATGAGACTTTAGGCACGAAATCTCATGAACTAGCATATTTTTTGGCTTGTTCTCTAACTTTCTTCTCATACATGGCCCGATCTTTACTAAAAGCCTTCCAAGATTGCTCTTGAGCTGGTGAGTCTGGATTTGGATTATTCAATAGTTCTTGGATACCCAAAACAATTTGCTTCAAGGTTATAGCTGGTCTCCAGTCTTGTTCTTCATTCAAAATAGAGAGACAAACAGTTCCACTAGGATAAATATTGGGATGATAGAAACCGGCAGGAAATTGAACTTTTGGAGGTTTAGAAGGGTATTCCTCTGGAAACTGTATCGTTATTGGATAAACGGCATCAGACCACAAAGTATTTGGTTTACCAGGAATACCTGCGTTCCAAAAGTGCAAGTCTAAAGAACCGTCGGCAGATTTTTTTGGTCTTGCAAAAAAACCGAAGGGGTGGTCCTTTCTCCACTGTTTTCTTTCTTCTTGTAAACGGATTTTACAAAGTGACATGATGACTATTATTGTAGAAATTTGATATCGTAATTTTTCGAAATCTTAATGAGTTCGAATTCGCACAAACAGAGCCCCAAACGGGAAATCCGTACCTAGTGCCATATTTCATATGACAGTTAACGAATTACTGCAGAGATGGCATGTAAATAAGTCATCCTGTCGAGAACAAATCATAGGACACCTTTCTCTACTATATTTTGGGAGATGAGATCACTCTTCATTTAGCTGCTTGAATAGAAGCTTCTCTGTCGTTTTTGCCCAATGGATATGGGTATTTGGGTGCGAAACCTGGATTAAGACAAGAATGCAAATTAGCCCTACTGATGTTGGAGCATTTCTGATTGGAATGGTTCATAAGACACCATGATTTATCTCACACTCTTCGCTAGGGTCTGGGTAAGTTTTGTTCTCGCTCCTACCTCCCGTTCAGGCACTTTGGTCAGAAGTTTTGTAGTTCGTAATAACACCTCGGGTTAGGCATGGGGACATAATCTTCATGGGGATTCAATTTCCATTGGCCATAATTAGAAGCAAGATATCTATGACTTGTGCTGATATCCCTTGTTCGTCTTCAAACTTATAACTCTGTCAATAAAAAAAACAAATAAATGCAAAAATTACAAAACCTCGGGTGTCAGCAGCCTCTTTCGAATTCCTCAGATTTCCCCCACATCTACTGAAAAAAAAAGACTCACTTTGATTAATGTGCCCACTTCTTCCTAAAGCCAATTTTCATCATTCATGTCCAATCAAGCAGCTATTGACACAAAGGCCGAGGAGCCTGCCAAGGTCGATGAAATCAAACAATCTGTCACTGTTAGTGAACTGACTGAGGGAGAAAGTAAAACCGCTACAGTCAGCGCTGAATTCAAGAAACCTGTTGATTCCAAAGGACCCGCTACTTCAACAAATGAAGATGACTTGGATGATTTGGATGATTTGCTAGATGATTTTGCTGAAGACGTTTTGAATAAACCTCCTGGATCCGCTAAAACCGCCACCGCTGATAATCACAGTCAAGCACATGATGATTCATTTGCCTCTGGTGCTGGATCTTCATCGGGTAACAAACCTTCGGTGAACGAGCCAATTAATGATGAATTCAAGACTAAAATCGAAGACCTTATCAAAGACCTCAATATTGAAGATCCAGAAACTAAAGATCAATTCGAACATTTGGTGAAACAGTTCGAAAATGATCATGTCCAAGATGCTGAAGCAATTAATGGTACATCTAATTTTGATGATGTTATGAAACAAACCATGGAGCGTATCAAAAAATCAGGACAATCCGTAGATGAGCAATTGAAGAATGACTCGTCTAGTGCTAACCCTGAAGATATGCTTACTCAACTATTAGCTGGTCTTGGTGGTCCTGGAGGAGCCGGTGGTGACGGTGACTTTGACATGTCCAAGTTATTGGTAGATATGCTTGAACAACTATCTTCTAAGGAGGTATTATACGAACCAATCAAGGATCTCAATACTAAATTCCCAGATTATCTAAAAGAAAATAAGGGTAAAATTCCAGAAGATCAATATCAAAACTACAATAAGCAATATGAAATAACTAATGACATTGTCGCCATATTTGAAGCTTCCGACTTCAATGATGAGAATAAAGAAAAAAGAGCCGAAGTCAATTCATTGTTGGAAACTTTGCAAGAACTTGGTCAGCCTCCTGCGGATTTAGTAGGTGATGCCGCTGATTTCCCTGGCTTTGGAGGTGCCGGTTTAGGCGGTGCCGGTGCTGGTGCTGGCTTAGATTTTAACGACAAAGATTTGCCCAAGGATATTGAGAAAGAATTAGAGGACGGTTGCAAGCAAACATAGTTAGTTAACTTTAATTAATGAGTATTTATTCGATAAATACATATATACTATAATATAGTTCAAACATTTAATCCACCCCTTTGAGCGAACTCTTTGTAGTACTCTATCATTTCAGCGGTGATGTTTTTGGTAATTCCCTTTAATGCATGATTAAAATGTCTTTCCTCAACTTCTTTGGCCTCTTTGTTCTCCATTATAGCAGATAACCCAGCTTCCTGGCATAGTAAAGCTACTTCGGCACCTGAGCAACCCTCTGTGGATTCTGCCAATTTTTTGAAGAAGACCTTCGAAGATTCCCCTAAATTGAATTTCTTACACTTTTGGTTCAAAATTTGAAGTCTGGCATCATAGTCTGGTGGTGCAACATAAATATGACGATCGAGTCTACCAGGTCTCAATAAAGCAGGATCGATCTCGGTCGGTCTGTTGGTGGCTGCAACGATAACAACGCCCTTCAATTCTTCAACACCATCGATTTCGTTCAAAAGTGATGTAAGTACATGCTGAGCAGCAGAGGTTGAATTACCACTTTCACGGTCTCCAGAGATTGCATCAATTTCGTCGAAAAAAATGATAGAAGGAGCAGCTGCTCTAGCTTTTCTAAATATCTCTCTTATAGTACGCTCTGATTCACCAACGTATTTGTTGAATATTTCTGGTCCTTTCACAGCCAAAAAATTTAATCCTGATTCAGTAGCTAAAGCCTTGGCTGTGAGTGTTTTTGAACAACCTGGTGGGCCATAAAGTAAAACACCTTTAGGGGCACTTATTCCCAAAGAGTTGAAAGATGCTGCTGCTTCCAAAGGCAATTGGACCACCTCAGTGAGCTTTTTCTTTAACTCTTGTTGACCTCCAATATCGTGCCAGTAAACTTTTGGCATTTCCAAAAATATTTCTCTCATAGCGGAAGGTCTGATATCAGGTAATGCATTTTCGACATCAGCTAAAGTCAATTTAATCTGTTCTTGGTCAACGCCAGAATCCAATCCTCGTTTGATAGCCTTCATTACTGATTCACGGCAAAGAGCTGTTAGATCAGCACCAACATATCCATGAGTTTTACTAGCAACAAGGATGATGTCTTCTTGGGTTAGTTCATACTTATCATTATTCATTTTGGCGAACAACTTGGATAATATGTCACATCTGGCTTCAACGTCAGGGATACCTATTTCAACTTCCTGATCAAATCTTCCTGGTCTTCTTAATGCTGGGTCTATTGAATTTGGCCTGTTGGTAGCACCCACGACAACGATTCTTCCAGAATCGCCCATACCATCCATCATGGTTAAAAGAGTGGCGACCACTCTTGATTCAGTTTCACCACTATCATCTGAATTCCTGTTTGGCGCTAAAGAATCAATCTCATCCATAAAGACAATAGAAGGCTGGAACCTTTTAGCTTCCTGGAAGATATCTCTGATTGCATTCTCAGTTTCTCCTAAATATTTAGACACGATAGAGGGCCCGTTAACTGTTAGTATGTGAGCATTGACTTGATTAGCAATACAGCGCAAAAGCATAGTTTTACCTGTTCCTGGCGGTCCATGTAACAAGACACCTCTTGGTGGGGAAATTCCAAAATCTGAAAATAGAGTTGGGTTATGGAGTGGGACCTGAATAGATGAATGGAGTAGATCAGTTTCTTTTGAGAGGCCGCCGAGTTGATCAAAAGTGGCCAATTGGGGGAGATTGGGATATCTTGAATGCAAAGGCTGTGTACATGGAGAATTGTTGATTTCGGACTTACCCTTCAAGAATATGAATGTGGGTGAGACGGTATCGACGCTGGAGGATTCCTCGTTATCTTCGAGGGATAGCTTTTTGAGTGAGTTTTCAAGTGGAGCATCGCCCTGTACTTCAATTACTTTAACGTCTAACGTCTTGTTCTGATAAGGAACATTCATTATCTGTAAACCAGGCAGAATGAGGCCAGCTTCATGTAACACATTTTCCAAGACTTTCAATACATCATCGTCTAATGGAGTGTCGTCATTGAGCGTAACAGAAACTGACTTGGCGTACTCTGGTTGTTTTGGGTATTTGCTGATTTCAATTCTATCACCTAGAAGTAATCCACCCAACTTTCTCATGGACGTTGGTATTTGAACAATGCTCTTGTCGATAATTTCATTGTTTGCCTGTGCCAAAGCTATGACTCCTAAATTTGAAGCATCTGTTTTGCATACGTATACGAAAGAGTTTCCAGTGATTTCCAATCCTTCAAGGATCTCTGGGGAAACATAAATGTTGGATAAGTTCTTGGTAGGTTGAGTAGAAGGTCTGACAATGTATGCCTTGGGGAGTTTGATCTTCTTTGCAGGCTCAGCAGTAGGCGTGGAAGCACCTTGCTTTTTCTTGGTCTTCGACGACATAATATGAAGATTTTATCGAGAAGTGGTTTGTATAAATTCTGATCAAATAGTATTTCTGAGATGCCATCGAGCGTAAATTTAAAATCCGTGCTTCTCATCGAGTATATCAATATTTGATATTCTTTACTCTTATACAAAGCATTTCAAGTTATCCCTTTTTATTTCTTATTTGTTCTCCTTGTTTCTAATTTTCCCATCTTATGTTAACGCTATAAACTTCATTTTACGTCATTAATGATTCCATATCTCATGCGTCTGGCAAGACGCCTAAGGGTTGTGCCCTACCTTCTGAATTCCAGAAATATTATCAACAAAACCACTAATTTGGTAGATGGAGCTGTCGTGCTGAGTGAAGATATGTACAAATCTACCCGTCATCTTTACGCACCAAAAAGGATATCGCATCTGAAGCCTAATTCCAGTTTCCTCCAAGACGAAGTGTTCAAATCAGAATACTTGGAACCTACCAGTCTCAGCTCACTACACTTTCTTGAGCTACTTGAAATCGATCCCAAGTATGCTGAGTTCATAGATCTTCGTTTCAGTAAGATCCAGAGAAGATTATGTCCCGATTTTGAGCTTCTGATTCAAGAAAAAGCTAGTGTTATTCATGGACTTTCAAACTTTCCATTATCTATAATTCCCTTCCACCCTAGTTCAAATCCAGAAGACCCTTTCGCAAGAACCGAGCTGATCATCTACACCACAGACGTTATACGAAATCTCGGTAAATCACTATTTTCTCTTCATTTACAAATCTCCACTGTCTTTTCAAATAACAGGCATTTGTCACTTCCACATAAGGAACTTAGAAGAAACCTATATTCTTTCAATGACAGATACCTTATTCAAACTTTTATGAGAAGAAACCTCCTTCAAAATAAAATCATTCCATACACTGGTACTTATAGACTCGGATACATTAAAGACGTTAAAGAATTTACTCAGATAAAAAGAAAGATTCAAAGAGACTCTTGTATAGGAGGTTTTTACACCCTAATCGGTCTTCTATCATTGAAATACAGCACGAAAGAAGTCACAGAAAAAGTTTTACATAACAGGGTCTTGGGAGGTCCTTCAGGAATGATCTCCATTATGGCCCGGCAATAGCCTTGTACATACAATTCATATAAGTTATTTATTCTCTTTAATGCTAATCTATAACTATAAGTAGAGCGATGCACAAAAGACGATATCTCTTTTAATCCGTTCTTGTGCCTCACTCATCTTGGAATGCAATGTAGAGTCACCAACAATTAAAGCGGCATTTTTCGTCTCTCTACAGATTTCATCTAGTCTGGTAATGACTCTCACAATAGTGCCCTCTGCCTCTGGACTGATTTGCATGATTTCATTGAAGGATAAACCTCTTGCCCATTCATAAACAACATTGACTAGAGCAAATCTCTTTCTCTCGAGGAACTCCTCTTCTTCCGATGTGAGAAGAACTTTCTTTTCAGTAAAAACCTTCATAAGTTTTTCCATGATGCTTGTAATTCTTTGCTTCCCTTTTTCTAATCTTGGGGTCAAAAGGGGCTGCTCTTCATCATTAGTTCTTCCCTCGTAAACGAAACAGGAAAGTAGGGCAACGATCTCTTCCGGTTCGAAGTCACCCAAGAAGTTGTCAAGAACCAACTCGGTCAAAACTAATTCCCATCCAGAGTTGACCTCACAAGCAACCCTACCTTTCAACACAACATTTTGGTTTTCATCAATATAACCCAAAGAGTGCAAAACGTCAAGACGTTGCTCGTAGTCTGGTAAAAGCTCTAAATTCTCATCCGAGATCAACGATTGTAAAAAGTCGATATTACTTTTGATATCATGTTGTTTCTTCACGAACAAATACTGCTGATCGAATTCAGCGTTGTTGTATGATGGTGACTCTTCTAATTGATTGACAATCTTTTTTTCTCTCTCCAATAATTCATGCAAAGTTATTTGTATTGATCTGTAGAATTCGACTTCCTTGAGTTTGTTTTGAAATTTGATGACCGTTTTTATTTGTTCAACAGATGCATCAATGGATTCTTTATCATTTTGTAAAATACCTTGAACTCTGGCTCTCATCATGTATTTACTGATAAATTGGATGTTTTCGCAAGGAACTGCTTCAATTCTTAAGTCTCCGGAATACCTGATTGTCTTCATGGCCTTTGACAAATACTTCCGGATGGGTATGTATGGCAATTGGAATTCTCTGCTATGCGTCTCATATTCTTTACCGTGGTCAAAAGTCAATAGTAATAGCAAGTTTGAAGAAAGATCTGTCTTTACAAGGAAACCAAATCTCAAAACCTTATCTTTAGCACGGAACAACATCAAACGTCCAACTCTGAAAATGGCCTGTCGGCTCAGAGAAAGTTTCATGATTTCACTTACCATTTCACCGTAAGTCTTTTCGTATTCAAGAACTGACTCCAACATACGTCTTGCATCCGATAGATCACCAAACGTACTTTCCTTTTCATTGAAAGTGATGAGTTCCTTCTTGAGTGATTCGACTTTCTTTTGGTGTTCTGGTAATAAGGTTTGTGTTGAATTTTCACTAAATGAATGTTTGATCATTTCTTCCACTCTCAATGCTTCAATTCTCAAAAGATTCAAAATCATATTGTACGTCAACCTAAACTGGGACAGCAACTTGGTAGGTGTTCCCAATGTTACCTCTTTGAAGTCAGCTTGTGAAAGTGGTTCTGTATATGACATGACAATCACTGTACCAGTAGCATCCAAACCTCTTCTACCTGCTCTTCCGGACATTTGGGTGAACTCGCCTGGTAGTAAGTTTCTGAAACCTCTACCATCGTGTTTTCTCAACTCATTGAAAACCACTGTTCTTGTAGGTAAGTTCAATCCCATAGCGAATGTTTCCGTTGCAAATAATACTTTGACCAAAGTTTTAGCAAACAAGATTTCAATGCATTCTTTCACTATAGGGAGCAAACCACCATGGTGTACTGCAATACCTCTACTGAGCATATCTCTGATTTTGAGAATCTGAGGTAATTCTCTATCCTCCTTCTTCAATCTAGAGACAGCCCTATCAATGAACATATGAATTTCAGACCGTTCCTTTGCGGTACAGAAATTCACACTTCTCAAAGTATCTGCATATTCTTCACACTTCTTTTTGGAGAAAACGAACACGACAGCCGGAAGAAGCTTTTCTTTATTTAAGTGTTGAACCAAGTTTAGCCATGTATTCTTATTTGGACCACTTCTAGAAAATCCACCACGACCACCACGGTTACTGTTGCCACCACGGTTACTGTTGCCACCACGGTTACTATTACCACCTTGATTACCTCCTCTACCACCTCTATTTCCTCCGCTGTTTCCCC